>CAJQUW010010330.1:52500-419667 GCA_907163375.1 Prostheceraeus crozeri
TAAAATCTTGTAACCGCTCTAACTTTTGAACGGCTGGTCCGATTGACTCGCAACAAAAAATGTTGTCGAGCAGTTTTTTCTCCTCTTTCAAACGAGTAGCTGTAAGACAAAATCCGTCCACTAGAACCAAAGTTAGAAGATTGCTGTCGGGGGGGGGGGGTCAGTGAAATTTGATGAAAAATGTTTTGGTGACGGTCCCAGGTCGAAATTCCACACTTTGGAAAATTTTCAAAATTTTACCCATACAAAGTCACTCTGACACTTAGGATTTTTTCAGGTAAGCGAGCTCCGACCTAAAATCTTGTAACCGCTCTAACTTTTGAACGGCTGGTCCGATTGACTCGCAACAAAAAATGTTGTCGAGCAGTTTTTTCTCCTCTTTCAAACGAGTAGCTGTAAGACAAAATCCGTCCACTAGAACCAAAGTTAGAAGATTGCTGTCGGGGGGGGGGGGTCAGTGAAATTTGATGAAAAATGTTTTGGTGACGGTCCCAGGTCGAAATTCCACACTTTGGAAAATTTTCAAAATTTTACCCATACAAAGTCACTCTGACACTTAGGATTTTTTCATGTAAGCGAGCTCCGACCTAAAATCTTGTAACCGCTCTAACTTTTGAACGGCTGGTCCGATTGACTCGCAACAAAAAATGTTGTCGAGCAGTTTTTTCTCCTCTTTCAAACGAGTAGCTGTAAGACAAAATCCGTCCACTAGAACCAAAGTTAGAAGATTGCTGTCGGGGGGGGGGGTCAGTGAAATTTGATGAAAAATGTTTTGGTGACGGTCCCAGGTCGAAATTCCACACTTTGGAAAATTTTCAAAATTTTACCCATACAAAGTCACTCTGACACTTAGGATTTTTTCAGGTGAGCGAGCTCCGACCTAAAATCTTGTAACCGCTCTAACTTTTGAACGGCTGGTCCGATTGACTCGCAACAAAAAATGTTGTCGAGCAGTTTTTTCTCCTCTTTCAAACGAGTAGCTGTAAGACAAAATCCGTCCACTAGAACCAAAGTTAGAAGATTGCTGTCGGGGGGGGGGGGTCAGTGAAATTTGATGAAAAATGTTTTGGTGACGGTCCCAGGTCGAAATTCCACACTTTGGAAAATTTTCAAAATTTTACCCATACAAAGTCACTCTGACACTTAGGATTTTTTCAGGTGAGCGAGCTCCGACCTAAAATCTTGTAACCGCTCTAACTTTTGAACGGCTGGTCCGATTGACTCGCAACAAAAAATGTTGTCGAGCAGTTTTTTCTCCTCTTTCAAACGAGTAGCTGTAAGACAAAATCCGTCCACTAGAACCAAAGTTAGAAGATTGCTGTCGGGGGGGGGGGGTCAGTGAAATTTGATGAAAAATGTTTTGGTGACGGTCCCAGGTCGAAATTCCACACTTTGGAAAATTTTCAAAATTTTTTACCCATACAAAGTCACTCTGACACTTAGGATTTTTTCAGGTAAGCGAGCTCCGACCTAAAATCTTGTAACCGCTCTAACTTTTGAACGGCTGGTCCGATTGACTCGCAACAAAAAATGTTGTCGAGCAGTTTTTTCTCCTCTTTCAAACGAGTAGCTGTAAGACAAAATCCGTCCACTAGAACCAAAGTTAGAAGATTGCTGTCGGGGGGGGGGGGGTCAGTGAAATTTGATGAAAAATGTTTTGGTGACGGTCCCAGGTCGAAATTCCACACTTTGGAAAATTTTCAAAATTTTACCCATACAAAGTCACTCTGACACTTAGGATTTTTTCAGGTGAGCGAGCTCCGACCTAAAATCTTGTAACCGCTCTAACTTTTGAACGGCTGGTCCGATTGACTCGCAACAAAAAATGTTGTCGAGCAGTTTTTTCTCCTCTTTCAAACGAGTAGCTGTAAGACAAAATCCGTCCACTAGAACCAAAGTTAGAAGATTGCTGTCGGGGGGGGGGGGGGTCAGTGAAATTTGATGAAAAATGTTTTGGTGACGGTCCCAGGTCGAAATTCCACACTTTGGAAAATTTTCAAAAATTTTACCCATACAAAGTCACTCTGACACTTAGGATTTTTTCAGGTAAGCGAGCTCCGACCTAAAATCTTGTAACCGCTCTAACTTTTGAACGGCTGGTCCGATTGACTCGCAACAAAAAATGTTGTCGAGCAGTTTTTTCTCCTCTTTCAAACGAGTAGCTGTAAGACAAAATCCGTCCACTAGAACCAAAGTTAGAAGATTGCTGTCGGGGGGGGGGGGGGGTCAGTGAAATTTGATGAAAAATGTTTTGGTGACGGTCCCAGGTCGAAATTCCACACTTTGGAAAATTTTCAAAATTTTACCCATACAAAGTCACTCTGACACTTAGGATTTTTTCAGGTAAGCGAGCTCCGACCTAAAATCTTGTAACCGCTCTAACTTTTGAACGGCTGGTCCGATTGACTCGCAACAAAAAATGTTGTCGAGCAGTTTTTTCTCCTCTTTCAAACGAGTAGCTGTAAGACAAAATCCGTCCACTAGAACCAAAGTTAGAAGATTGCTGTCGGGGGGGGGGGGGGTCAGTGAAATTTGATGAAAAATGTTTTGGTGACGGTCCCAGGTCGAAATTCCACACTTTGGAAAATTTTCAAAATTTTACCCATACAAAGTCACTCTGACACTTAGGATTTTTTCAGGTGAGCGAGCTCCGACCTAAAATCTTGTAACCGCTATAACTTTTGAACGGCTGGTCCGATTGACTCGCAACAAAAAATGTTGTCGAGCAGTTTTTTCTCCTCTTTCAAACGAGTAGCTGTAAGACAAAATCCGTCCACTAGAACCAAAGTTAGAAGATTGCTGTCGGGGGGGGGGGGTCAGTGAAATTTGATGAAAAATGTTTTGGTGACGGTCCCAGGTCGATATTCCACACTTTGGAAAATTTTCAAAATTTTACCCATACAAAGTCACTCTGACACTTAGGATTTTTTCAGGTGAGCGAGCTCCGACCTAAAATCTTGTAACCGCTCTAACTTTTGAACGGCTGGTCCGATTGACTCTCAACAAAAAATGTTGTCGAGCAGTTTTTTCTCCTCTTTCAAACGAGTAGCTGTAAGACAAAATCCGTCCACTAGAACCAAAGTTAGAAGATTGCTGTCGGGGGGGGGGGGTCAGTGAAATTTGATGAAAAATGTTTTGGTGACGGTCCCAGGTCGAAATTCCACACTTTGGAAAATTTTCAAAATTTTACCCATACAAAGTCACTCTGACACTTAGGATTTTTTCAGGTGAGCGAGCTCCGACCTAAAATCTTGTAACCGCTCTAACTTTTGAACGGCTGGTCCGATTGACTCGCAACAAAAAATGTTGTCGAGCAGTTTTTTCTCCTCTTTCAAACGAGTAGCTGTAAGACAAAATCCGTCCACTAGAACCAAAGTTAGAAGATTGCTGTCGGGGGGGGGGGGGGTCAGTGAAATTTGATGAAAAATGTTTTGGTGACGGTCCCAGGTCGAAATTCCACACTTTGGAAAATTTTCAAAATTTTACCCATACAAAGTCACTCTGACACTTAGGATTTTTTTCAGGTAAGCGAGCTCCGACCTAAAATCTTGTAACCGCTCTAACTTTTGAACGGCTGGTCCGATTGACTCGCAACAAAAAATGTTGTCGAGCAGTTTTTTCTCCTCTTTCAAACGAGTAGCTGTAAGACAAAATCCGTCCACTAGAACCAAAGTTAGAAGATTGCTGTCGGGGGGGGGGGGTCAGTGAAATTTGATGAAAAATGTTTTGGTGACGGTCCCAGGTCGAAATTCCACACTTTGGAAAATTTTCAAAATTTTACCCATACAAAGTCACTCTGACACTTAGGATTTTTTCAGGTGAGCGAGCTCCGACCTAAAATCTTGTAACCGCTCTAACTTTTGAACGGCTGGTCCGATTGACTCGCAACAAAAAATGTTGTCGAGCAGTTTTTTCTCCTCTTTCAAACGAGTAGCTGTAAGACAAAATCCGTCCACTAGAACCAAAGTTAGAAGATTGCTGTCGGGGGGGGGTGTCAGTGAAATTTGATGAAAAATGGTTTGGTGACGGTCCCAGGTCGAAATTCCACACTTTGGAAAATTTTCAAAATTTTACCCATACAAAGTCACTCTGACACTTAGGATTTTTTCAGGTGAGCGAGCTCCGACCTAAAATCTTGTAACCGCTCTAACTTTTGAAGCGCTGGTCCGATTGACTCGCAACAAAAAATGTTGTCGAGCAGTTTTTTCTCCTCTTTCAAACGAGTAGCTGTAAGACAAAATCCGTCCACTAGAACCAAAGTTAGAAGATTGCTGTCGGGGGGGGGACAGTGAAATTTGATGAAAAATGTTTTGGTGACGGTCCCAGGTCGAAATTCCACACTTTGGAAAATTTTCAAAATTTTACCCATACAAAGTCACTCTGACACTTAGGATTTTTTCAGGTGAGCGAGCTCCGACCTAAAATCTTGTAACCGCTCTAACTTTTGAACGGCTGGTCCGATTGACTCGCAACAAAAAAAATTTTGTCGAGCAGTTTTTTCTCCTCTTTCAAACGAGTAGCTGTAAGACAAAATCCGTCCACTAGAACCAAAGTTAGAAGATTGCTGTCGGGGGGGGGGGGGTCAGTGAAATTTGATGAAAAATGTTTTGGTGACGGTCCCAGGTCGAAATTCCACACTTTGGAAAATTTTCAAAATTTTACCCATACAAAGTCACTCTGACACTTAGGATTTTTTCAGGTAAGCGAGCTCCGACCTAAAATCTTGTAACCGCTCTAACTTTTGAACGGCTGGTCCGATTGACTCGCAACAAAAAAATGTTGTCGAGCAGTTTTTTCTCCTCTTTCAAACGAGTAGCTGTAAGACAAAATCCGTCCACTAGAACCAAAGTTAGAAGATTGCTGTCGGGGGGGGGGGGGTCAGTGAAATTTGATGAAAAATGTTTTGGTGACGGTCCCAGGTCGAAATTCCACACTTTGGAAAATTTTCAAAATTTTACCCATACAAAGTCACTCTGACACTTAGGATTTTTTCAGGTGAGCGAGCTCCGACCTAAAATCTTGTAACCGCTCTAACTTTTGATGAACGGCTGGTCCGATTGACTCGCAACAAAAAATGTTGTCGAGCATTTTTTCTTTTTTCTCCTCTTTCAAACGAGTAGCTGTAAGACAAAATCCGTCCACTAGAACCAAAGTTAGAAGATTGCTGTCGGGGGGGGGGGGGTCAGTGAAATTTGATGAAAAATGTTTTGGTGACGTCCCCAGGTCGAAATTCCACACTTTGGAAAAATTTTCAAAATTTTACCCATACAAAGTCACTCTGACACTTAGGATTTTTTCAGGTGAGCGAGCTCCGACCTAAAATCTTGTAACCGCTCTAACTTTTGAACGGCTGGTCCGATTGACTCGCAACAAAAAATGTTGTCGAGCAGTTTTTTTCTCCTCTTTCAAACGAGTAGCTGTAAGACAAAATCCGTCCACTAGAACCAAAGTTAGAAGATTGCTGTCGGGGGGGGGTCAGTGAAATTTGATGAAAAATGTTTTGGTGACGGTCCCAGGTCGAAATTCCACACTTTGGAAAATTTTCAAAATTTACCCATACAAAGTCACTCTGACACTTAGGATTTTTTCAGGTAAGCGAGCTCCGACCTAAAATCTTGTAACCGCTCTAACTTTTGAACGGCTGGTCCGATTGACTCGCAACAAAAAAATGTTGTCGAGCAGTTTTTTCTCCTCTTTCAAACGAGTAGCTGTAAGAATCTGCCACGTCTATGATGTCTTTTGACGTTAGTGCCCTTTTCACTAATGTTCCCGTGAGTGAGACTATCCGGCTCATTGTTGACACGGTAAGAAAGTGTCCTAACCTTTGTGGAATCCCTGCCGACATTCTGAGTGAGCTTCTTTACAAGTGTTCTAGCAATGTGCAATTTTTATTTGACGGTCAGTTTTGCCGTCAGGTAGACGGTGTAGCCATGGGCAGTGCTCTCGGCCCTCTCTTTGCCAACATTTTCATTGGAACAACACAACAACGCTTACAATGACCGCATTTTACGTATCCTCGAGGCATTGTTTATTAGACGTGATAATCCCAACCTGTGCGCAAGCAAAAGGACCATGTGATTAATCTTCGCTTGCCATGGTAATCGGGTGACTCACAGTCTGCCGCTGCTATCGCGTGTTGACCTGTATCTCAACTTTCTCCTTCTTAAAAAATGTCTATCTTTCAATGTAATTTCACATGCTGGGTTACCTTTGACAACATGTTTTTCTTGAAAGACGTCATCATATTTCGTAGATAGCAAAAATCGAGATTTTTGCATTTAGTGAAATTATTGCAATGTTATTGGCGAAATTCGAAGTGAGAACATATTGTGTGTGATTGTGTTTGAGAGAAAGTTTAAAAATTGTATTGGAAAAATGAAAATAAAACAAAGTCATCAGTGAAAATGTGAAATCAAATGTTCGGTGAAAGTCAATTGAAGACACGCAGGTGTGCAAGAGGATCTCTTACATAATTAGTGCACAGTATATAGGGACAATTCCACGCGAATGTCATTTAGGTAATTTTCTGGTACCTAAGAGTCTACTTTTGATTGCACAAACATCATCCTTGACACTTATATTTTCCAGAAAAACATTCAACTTACCACGGAAATTTGACTTTCATTGCAAAAAAATTAATTAAATAGATACTGCAATAAAAACTAGAAAAACTGAAAAAATGTCATTTTTAAAATGTGCCTTTTGGTGTACTAATGTATTTATAATTTATTCAAATATAGCAGATGTTTGCTACTTATTCGAGTCAAAAGTCGAGAACTTATTCGAAAACAATCTCACCTCTTTTATTTGATTAAAAAATTGACATGCAGATCTGAACTTACATGCGCAACGTCGTAACGGAAAAATGACATTTTTTAGTCTCACGACCTTCAACCAACCTATAAAGCTTCCAAAATTTAGGTGCAAAGCAAGGCAGGGGATTCATATTACACTGTCTATTCAGATCCGCCTTTTGTTCACAAATTTGTTTAATAGAGAATTTTGAAAATCATAACGTCGTAACATTGCAACGTCGCAACGCTATGTGGTCACACTGTTAAATGGAAGTTATCAGTATCCGAACACTCACGGTATTGGTAGTAGGCATCGTAGAATTCGATGGGTTAATTCATGGCATTCTCGTGCCGAATCGATTCAGAATGTGCCTATTATTGTAAACTTCGCAACATCCTTTAATTCTTTCATTTGGTTAAAATCTCTGATCATTCAATTGTCCATTCATAAACACACGAAAACGGTGACTTGATGAGCAGGCACATTTTATGTTGTCTTCTAGCTATTTTATTGTAACATCGTCCCCGCGCTTTTTAAAATCAGGTCACACTTGGAATTTTCAACACGTTTTTGATAAAATTCCAAACTAATGCTATGACCAAATAGGTCTACTACTCGAAATTGCAGCAAAGGAGTTACATGGAGTGCCCAATTTGAAGAAATGTAGCTCTAGTCTAATCAACTAGAAAATTGCCACCAAGCATCCTGAAAAATTGTGTATATAGCTCGGTGGAAAATTGCGTTCAATCGCATTAAATATGGATGAAAATACTTTTATCAATGCATAAGTAGTATGAGTGCTTAACCTGTTAAAATGGATTTTTTGCACTACTTCTCGTTTGCGTGCATCGGCGGGAGCCGAAAATTCTGAAAATACTATTTGATGTCTGCAAGGGATGTTAACATCTAATATGCAACCGGAATTACCATTCTTTTAGAATTGCAAATTGAAAAGGAAATTTTAAGAGATGAACGTTTTAGAGAAAACGTGTGATAAATTAGTTATAATATCTTAATTATCGTGCGGTTCTACCCAGTTTTCTACTTTTATTCAATCAGTTCGGATGACACAAAGTGTCTCTGCTACCAGTGGACTTATATCAACAGCAGCATGGAAGACGTTTGCAGACGACCCCAGCGCCAGTTGTAGGCGGGTCCCTATGGTCGTTGCTTAGGCCTACACAGTCATTTGCGAAACATCCCATGGTAAGTTTTCAAACACTCACCAAAAATCGAGTATTTAAAGCGAATTCAGCACGCATTCGTTGCGATTATCGTTTTAGATTACATGAAGCTGTTCGACTTTTGCGGATAGAAACTGGGAATAACTATGCGATTCTCCGAGTCTAAGGACCAATCTCGTTGAACATCTGCAGGTCAGGAAGTGTCGACCAAATGCATACAGCCGCTGCTTGCGATGTTTTCTGGTTTGTAGATCGTGTCACAGACCGAAATGGCAAAATTATAGTCACCTTGTTCATGAAAAGTCAAGTTGAAGGGAAATTCCAATGGGCATCAAGTGAGGACATGGATGAATTTCACAGGGCCACCATTGTGTGAGTTATGGTGAGTCCAGTCATCGGGGAGAAGTCGAATCATGGAAACTTTTGATTCGAATGATTTACTGAACATTGAAAACGTGTTTGGAAACATTTAGGACCGGCTATGCTTTAAAGTTCTGTAGTTCTGACAACGTGATCACATATTTTTCGCACACGTAACGTCGTAACATTGAATAACTTCAATTTACGATTCAGCAGTTGTAGGATGAGATTTCCCGCATACAAGTCATAAAAGAGGAGCGCGTCGAAAACATGTCCACAACAGATAGAATGAAAATATCGCCCCAATTCGCAGAAAAATAGATAAGTGCAACATAACAAAAAACCGAGGTTGCATTCGCGTAACGTCGTAACTTTGTCATAAAATGTTATTTCGCGCACGACAGTTAACTTTTTGTGCTTTTCCGACAATAAATTCTTCATTTTGACCGTAAGCTTGATTGGAATCCATTCAGAGATAATGAGAAATGGCATTACTTCTGATGTAATACTCTGTTCCAATTTCATGAAATGCGTGCGAAATAACGTCGTAACGCGTGGAGCTGTCTATAAGCAAAAATTCAAGCTCATAAGGCGGTACATTTCAACTTCATGTCAGTAAATGTAGGAGTCATTAGCTATGATTGCAACAGCAGGAAAGAAGGAATTTCTTCGCAGAATAGTGCTACAGCAAGGTAGCGCAAAATGACCAGTCCGAGAGGTCATCCGTTGGCAAATTATAAATCGCTGGATACGAAAATTACATACAAACATACATGTATACCAAAATCACATACAATTTGAAACTAACATTTGATACGAGGTTCTCGTATGTTTACAGAGATCTGGTATGTTTTTCATACGAAAGCATGCATACTTTCGTATGTGATTGGTATGTAGCGATGCAAACCATTCTATCTGTGATTGGCTGTCGTACGATGAAATACGAGCTGTTGGTATGTTTTATAAACGAGACCCTATGCAAATTCGCCCTCATTCGTATGCCTTTCGCAAGAAGAGATTTAAGTCATCTAGAAAAATAATTATGTATATTACTTACTGCTTTCAAATGACTTCTGTCAGTAATATCAGTCATACACACACTTTGCGATAGCGTGGTATATAGAGTACTTGATCTAGACTCGATTTACTGTGAAATTAATGCCGCATGTCATCGTTACTACCTGTCTGATAACATTCACACGACTCATAATTAGCTCAACTACATGAACTAAGTTGACACACATCATTTCAAAAACGATAACTTTCGAGCTACCATGTTGACTTATATATCTCAAACATTACTTACTATATTTGCTTTCATGAATTATAATGTGTATTCATTTCGGATTGATGATATGCCTGAATTAAAAATCGCATAGTGCATAAACGTTGATGGTTGTGATTAACGTGATGGTTTACTTATTGATTATTTATGAAATGCTTTAGACTTACGAGTATTATAATCGAATTCAGTATTGTAAGTTTGACTCTTAAAGTTCATTATCTTACTACTTACAAAACAGTAGTAAGTGCCATGAAACCTTGAAGTGATCTTTATTGACAAAAGGCCTTAAATCATACGAAAAGCATACAAACAGATTTTGGCATCCTTCGTATGTGATGATTTCGAGCGATTTACAGTGCACAGAGAGTGCAAAGGATGCCGATTTTTGGAGGATGTTTATTTATTCAAACCTTACAAAGATGCCTTTGTACGTCTGCTTTCCAGTCCGCAAATGTTACCCGCGTAATCAGAGTCACATACATGTACATATGATGAAGTGCGTTCTGCACTAAAGTCGTTTAAAAAGAGAAACTTTATGGGCATATGAGATCCCAATTAATAAACGCCAGCATTATTCATCACAGAGTATGAGGACGAAAAGGACGAAGGATACGTACAGCAAGCACACAGTGGTCTTGAATCGAGCTTGTTGATAACTGTTATGTGCCTGTGCCACTTTAAATCAGACGAATTGCGTCTCCAAGAACTTTCAGTGAGTCAACCGATGTAATATCTGGAATGACAAGACGTGTGAAGGTAGCTGACGCAACAGCTTACTTTTCCGTGCATCGATTTTCAGGACATTAGGGCGAACCAATTTATCATGTGGGTGTGCTCTTATATGCTTGGCTTAGGAGAATCAACATGTATTGGAACAATCATGGTGCAACCAATCACGTACTTGACGCATTTGGGACTTTGGGACCACACGTTCGACGATGGCATCGAATTGAAAAGGTCTGAAGATCGAACCTTGTGATACAGCCGAGATCACTCACTGCTCTTCGCTTATACATTGATTCAATTTGACTGGCTGAAAGCGATTTTTAAGGTAATCACAGAACCAAATGCGGAAATATGTAGGAAAACCACTTGAAATCATTTTCTGATGAATGACATCATGGCTAAGTGTGTCAAAGGCTTTAGTGTAACAACTCACTTTATCTCTTTCCTGTCTAGTGCATGTGCCACAAACACGTGCACAAGAAGTGACAGTCGATGAGCACTTAATGCCACCGAATAGATTGTCATAACTTTTGAGAATAAGTGATAAATACCCGAATCCAGGATAAGTATCTCAAAAATTTTAGTGGGAACAAGAAGAAGTGAGATAAGGTGTAATTCAAAACTTAAAGTGTCAATATTAGACACTTGTTGACTAGGCTGCTATATGCTGCAAATATTGGCCTACATACAGCCTACTTCAAGATGAGAACCAAATAAGACTATTTGAAAATGTGAAATCTTGGATCTTCCACTGAGCTCAGCTTTTGCCCTCAATGCTAGAACCTTAGAACCTGTTAATCAAGATAACATATTGCCCATACGTAAATCGAAAGGATGGATTTAAAAAGATACGTTAGCACGGCATGTTCTGAAAGCAGAGAGGCCTACATTGTATGTGGTCCGTCTCAAGAAAATCAATTGGATGCTATTTTTTTTAAAATCTGACAAATTAAATGAACTACCGGCACTCTGTCTGTGCTGTAGACTAAAGCACGCCGAATTAACGAAAATGTTGAATAATTCGCCTGTAAACTACGATGCCAATTTAAGCAGAACTTTTAGAGCGAGCTAAATGAGAGATTTGTGCAGGCCTACATGAAATCGCCGAATCAAGTGATTGGACATTTAAGTGGAATCGAATTATCGTGAGCAGATTCTTCTGTGTTGCAGTTTTAATTAAGGCATGTAGACCAAATTCGTATTCCCTAATAGTTGCTATCGTGACAACTATCTAGTAAAAAAAGTTTGCGAGTTGATAGGCCGATCAGTTTAGCTTTTATGTAGCCACGACTGCGCAGGCCTATTGCAATGATTCGACCATTCTTATTTGCTGACCTACTTTTTGATAAAATAGTTGAAGCGAATAACAAGGTCACACGTATTTACTGGAGGCCCTGTAAAAACAATTCAACTACGTTAGCAACATTCTCTATGATAGTGATACCAAAGTACGAGTAGTTATGTGAGTTATGAACTTTCAATCAACATGCACAGTCGGTTGTCATACCATGGCAAAATAGGCCTGCACATTTTTTAACTTGCACAGAACAACATCACAGAGTGAAGTCTCAATCAGCCTGATGAGCTAGACTTCGCAATACTTTCTCTCGCATTCACAATAAAGTGATTTTTATGTAAGAAACTGGTGTATCACGTTGTCGGTTTGGACAATCCACCAGCAAATCTCCGACAGACACTCAGTTTACATATCTATTTTCTGCTTAACAACATGCATTATAATCGGTAGCAATTCGGCTAAGTGAATCGCAGGGGCGTCTAGTCTGAAAGGTACTGTCAATTTTGTCCTACCCATTGAGTAGACAGAGTAGACCACAGAGTAGTCACGTACATTGGGTAGAGCAGTAACTCAGCAATTATTAAATCCACAATGTTTACACAGTTTCGATTTCATTAAATGAACATGAGTCGAGACCAGTTGACATTAGCGTATTTGAATGTAACTCAGGAGTGCATGTAACAGATGTGTGTCAGACGAAGATATTGGCGTCCCAACATCAGCATCATAGAGACTACAAAAACGTCGAGACAAGGATATGATCAAGAATAACCTTTACCTGGTTGGAGACTTTACTAGATCAATCAAATCAAATGCAGTCATGAGATAGGCTGTGTTCATACGATGAAAGTCATCATTTAAAATGAATTCAAAATTGGGATGAGAACTAAAGAAGTCATCTACGTTAGCAGCGACGAAATATATCACTTCAGATGGATATTTCGTGGATGACGAAGGTGGAGTATAAATGCAAACTGATAATACCTTGAAACATGGAGGAGACAAGATTCGGCAGCAGCAAAAATCTGCAAATCCTTCCACAAAATGAATGCGCGAATAAAGTCAAATTTTGAAACCGAGTGATTGACATTTTGTAGATGCAAATAAATGAATGCTTTTTCCACAGGCTGGTAAAATCATTGACGTGAACTATTTTCAGTAAAACTGGACATTTAATGTTTCCAAGAAAATGTAAATTATGATGAGAGAAATGTCTCATTCACCTGGTAGAGAAACATAGGTACCATCAGTCTAACTTTCGAACAGCGATTTGTAGAATAGCTCTTGTTGTAAGAGTGAATTGCCTTATACAGTACAGTAGATTGTAAAGCTCCGGAATGAACTGATGTTAATAATGTCTGAGAATACAAGCTCTACCCCAAAATATTTCTGTTCCTGTGCTGAGTTACTTAGAAAGCGAAGGACATGATTGTCAGACATTCAGTGTAATACGCATAATTTTTCTCTTAATTTGAATCAAGTTTTCGCAAATTGCGTGCAAATCTTGAGATTTCGCGAATCGTCTCGACATCGTATCCGCAAGTGATCATTGGCCTAGTTTCGACTACAATAACAAGTAGGTTTATAATTATTTACGAAAAAGTACTTTCTGAATGGGAGGTTTCATTTGTCAATGACTTATTTCAATTGCTCTGAATGCCACTGACACTAAGATTTACGATGATCGCAGTCATCGTTGCACAGACATTTATAACAAAGAAAGCTCGATCTGTCCATTTCACGATGATGGGCCATTTCCAAGACGCATCTGAAATTCCTTTCACTGTATCTGTGTCGACATATCGATGAACTATGATGCAAATGAACACTGATTCCAAAACATTCACTGCCGACACAACAAAACTTGACAAAATGCTTACAGACAGCACTGCAGCACCACTTTTCGGCAAAATGTTGTCCAATAACAAAAGAAAGACAAAATATGTAAAAGCAATGCTTGTTGAAAAGCTGATTCTCTCTCCCGACTCGACTGGCACCAAAGGCATTGCTATGGAAAGCATTGACAGGACACAAGCAGGAACTATCAACATGGTCACATAATATCTTGGACGGCGTTGAAGAACAATATTCAAAGTTAGCGATTCAACCACATGATCCACTCCCGCCAATTTCTTAACCATTCTTGTTTTATTGATATATATGTCGAGAATCTTCCACTCGCTGTTTTCTTGCGTATTCCAATCAAGATCATCACCAGGAACATATCCAGGATCCAGAAAGACATCATTCTCTGCTCCATTAATAGCCAAAATGCATGTCATCGTATCCGTTGGAAATTTGCTGATTTGAGAATTGCATGAAAATGTCAATACTCGAAAAATTTGAAAGTGACAGTAGCCCTGAAAGTGAATCATGGTATGCTATTACTACGATCCTTATAATGTGATTATCGTAGGAAAAGCACGATCAGAGAGTAGTAATGGTTCTTTGACCGGACCAGGACAAGCATTTTTTTAAAAAAATCAAGTACTTTTTTACCTCTAAAATTACCAATTTACGGGCCAAAATAGATGCGAAAATGGGAAAAATACAAAAAATAGGAATGCTCTTGAAATTTATAAAAATACAAATGAGGAAAAATGTTTATGACCCCAATGTAATAAAAATTTATGAAAATACAAATGAGGAAAATGTTTATGACCCCAATGTAATAAAAATTTATAATTACAAAATTTATATGAACAAAAATATTTGCTTAAAAATGGAAAATGAAAACTCAAAAGAACCATCAGCCCCTTTATATCCGATATTGGAACAAATGGATAAAGCAAAGTGTGCAGATAGAATCAGGTACATGAAAGATAAGGAAGCGCAAATTATCACTTAGACTAGATAATTATGATAAATTAGGAAAAAGATGGACGAGAGTTAAGAATGTAACACAAGGTATTGGAGTATTGTTAACATTTTCTTTAGGCGCTCTGACTATTGTCATTTCTTCTGGCGTTCTTACAATTCCTGTTGTTGCTACAGCTTTAACAGGTACAAGTGTTTTTACAACGTCACTCGCAACAATGATAGATAAGTCTTTAATAAATAAGAAACGTCAATCCTTAAGTAAGAAACATGCACATGTCAAAGAAGTATATGATAAACTTCATTACTACTTTCAGAGAGTGTGTGATGATAATGTTATTACGTTAGATGAGATTGAAAAATTTGATCAAATAGCTAGAGAAGCAAATAAAAGACCAAACAAGTTTTCTCAAGGCAAAGATAACAATGTTTCTTAGAAGAAATAAAAACTTTATTAAACAAAACATTAGAGCATCAGTAAAATGTTTTTGCTGTATCTCTATGCTACCACAAAATTCAAATATTATATTATAAAATAAAATAATAAAAAATAATGAATACAAATGAGACAAATGAAGCAAAAATAAAACAACTAGAAGAATTAATAAAACAGAAAAATATTATGAAGGAAAACGTAGGCAATATTGAATGTTGCAAGTTGGCGTTAAATCTAATATGAAAGAAAAAATACAATTAGCTGAACAAGTTAAATCTGGTATTAAGAAGGAACTTACAAATTATGATAAACAAATTGATCATGATAAACGAATTGACATATCTGATTGATCCAGTGCAGAAAACTATAATAGGTGATTATGGTCTGCTAGAAGAAAATATAAATAAGAAATTACCAAAATCTATGCTATTTGAACATTCTACAATTTTTATACATGGAAAGTCATCTTAGATTTTTCTTAGGCGGAAAGGAAATATTTCCACATCCTTCTCGAGGTTTAATTTTTGCACCAGACAAAACACCCTTTAGTTTAGACAGAAATTTCGTGGATTTATTAAGAGGAGCGGATTTAGATAAATATCCTACTGATGATCTACTGAAATATAAAGCTATGTTAGATAAAGTTAAAGCGGTAAAAATTCGTAGACATTATAGAGAATTAGAGGACTTATTGTTAACGGCATCGGTTAAACCACCGACTGGTGTTCCACCAATGGGAACTTATGCAACAGCGACTGGTTATCCAACATCGTCTGGTTATTATTCACCAATTGTACTTTTATCAGATGATCCACAAGAATTAATAAATAGATTAAATATTTTATTAGCTGCAGCAAAAGAAGGACTCTAGCTTTAACGAATAACATGCAATCTTAGACAAACTATTCAAAAACAACGTTATAACTGAAGAAAACTACAAAAACGTAACTAATTATGTTATTAGCTTCAGCGAAAGAAGGACATAACTCTATATGGGAATATCTAAATTATTTAGTTAAAAATGTCTTCAGAAGAAGTAGAAAAAATTAATAAACATTTAGAAAATTTAACCGAGATTTTAACCTCATCAAAATTTAGTACGACATTAAACTTTATAGCAACTGCTTCATCGCATACTTGTCATTTAGATCCCATTATTCACTTCTTAGAACAAGACAAACATTATGAAGTAGCACTAACTAGCTTTTCAACATTTAACACTATACAAAATATTATCAAAGATGTAAATGACCGATTTAAATATTCAAATGACAAAGGTACAACTTGGAAAGGATTAACTTTTCTTCCTGGATCTTATGAAGTTGAATCGATTTCCAATGAAATAAAAAGACATTTAGGTATTCAATTTAAAGACAAGAAACAATTACATTTCGCAGTTGAACCAGCAGTAAATAAATTTTCTCTTACTTTAGATGAAAATCATAAAGTTGATCTTAATCATGATAGATCATTGTCGAAACTATTAGGATTTAAAAAGAAACTCTATGCACAAGGTTTTCATATCAGTGAAAATATACCTGAAATAACTGAAATAAATTCAATCAACGTTCAGTGTGATATTATAGAAGGTGGTTATGTTAATGGAAAGCTAACAAATAATATCTTCAGTTATCCAGCATTTACAGTTCCGATTGGTTACAGTTTAAATGTAATCCCAAAATCATTAATATATTTTCCAGTTAGACGAAAAAGAATTAATTCAATTACCATTAGAATAACAGATGAGAAAGGAAAGGCAATAAATTTTGGAGGTGAAGAGATTATGATAGATCTATTATTACGAGAGGTGTAATTAAAAATATTGACTTAAAAAATGAGTGAAAACAACTCTGCAAAATATCCACTAAACAAGAAAGTGAAATTCAATCATCATCCAAACCTATCCAATAAAGTTTTAGCAGTTATCTGTGGAAGATCAGGTTGTGGGAAAACGTATCTATTATTTAAAATTCTCACGACACCAAACTTTTTGGATTATAACAATCTTATCATTTATACAACAACAGCAGACCAACCTATTTATCAATTTTTGAAATATGGTTTTGAAAATAATCTTACAAAATCAGCTATAGCTTCACTGTTTGAAGAATATGAAAAATCGGAGTATGAAGAAGAAATAAGTTCTTGGTGTGAAGAAGCAGCGAAAAATAAACAACTAGTAGAACCCAATAAAAATAAACACATATCGATACAACTAATAGATGATAGTGGTAATATGCAAGATCCTAGTAAACTAAATAAAACGAAAAAACATTGTGTTGTGTTTGATGATTGTGTTAATAACAAAGATCAGGCAGTTCAGAGAAATTATTTTACAAGAGGTCGACACAATAACTGTAGTGTCTTTTATTTGACACAAAGTATGTATTCACTAGATGGCAGCGTTATTAGAAAGAATGCTAATATTTTTATGCTTTTCGAAATTAATTCAAGAAACCTAAGTGATTTGTTAAGAGACTTATGTATAAGAGATAAAGATGACTTTAAACAATCTTGCAGTATTGCTTGGTCAAACGATTATGGATTTATTACAATCAATATTGATAAAAAAGTACATGATAGAGTTATAGAACATTTGTTCACAGAGTGAAACTCTGAATCGAACAATTGTTCTCTGACTAGATGTTAAAGAAATTAAAAAGGTAAAGTAGTTATTCCATCAGGCAAAATCTTTATTTTATCATCAAATGGATCTAATGTGTTCCTCTTTTAAGTACATTTTATGTTTCTTTGAACAAAGTCCATAATTACATGTTGATTTTATTTCATTATTAAACAATGCCTTCTTATAATCTTGAAATGTTATTTGTTTAGCTATTGATGCTTTTGAAATTCCTTTTAATGTTTTAGATGTTTTAGACTTTGTATTATAACAATAGCATTTCGCTTTTAGAAATACACCTTCTGTTATGTACTCCTCATTTCCTTCTAATTCATCTTTTACTTTACATAAATCAGAAGGATGAATGATATCTTTTATTTTATCTATTTCTTCATCAAGTGAAGAATTATACGGCATTGTTAATTCTAAGAAAACGGAATCCGTATCTGTGAAATGTAACTTATAGTTTTCGCCATAAGCAGGTGCTAAATTATCATATATAAATGTATACATAAATAGCTTAGCTAATTCTAATATAGCAAATCATATAACATTAAACTTGTCATGCTTTACAATGCTTCTTCTTAGATGTACAGCACACAGATTATCACTAAATCTAGTAGTTCACTTATATGTTGGTTTCCTTGTTAAATTTTGAAATCGATCTTTATTATAAACTATTTCAACATTTTGTCTATTACGTACATTTTCTAAAGTTTTACCATAAAATGCGTTATTCATTAATTTAAAGAATACGTTTCCAAAATCATCTTTATTTCTTTTAGCTATTTTACGTTTTTCAATATTAAATTCTATATAATCTTTTAACCACTTAGATTTCTTATATACTAATTTTCTGTGTATTTTAGTTAGAATCATTCCATGATCTAAATACCAATCCAACATTCTTCCTTCAACAACATACTTTTCTATATTACTTTGTGTTAACATGAGTTTCTTTGTTGGTCTGTATTTTTTAAGTAATATAGACTTTTGATAGTCTGTAAAGTCGTCTATATTAGGTATTTTATTTTCAGGACAGAATGGAAAATATTTTGTTGTATCTTTTATTTCATCAGGGTATCGTAAATCAACTTCATATACGTAACCATATCCATCTTCAATAGTTCGTTCGTACTTATCATTACCACTCCATTCCATTTCACCTGTAGGCAATTCTTGTATCATGCAAGAAGAATATAAGCTATTAAAATCATAATATAACAAATAGTTTTCTCTCAAACTCATCAATTGCATTTTCACGTTCTACTCCTTCTCGTTTCGTTCGAAAAATTTCTAATATCTTTTCTTTCTCCTCTAGTGACAAAGGTTTCATTATTCCATATTCTTGTGAGTTTACTTTCTTGTTATAACATTAACATATCTATTACCTAAAACTGATGAAACTCCACCTCTAATTCCAGATTCAAAGAATAACAATTTATCGTAAGAACTTTCTTTATAGCATTTAAGTTTAATATCAGTAAATGTCAATCCTGCTAACCATGTTAAACCTGGTGTAGAATAGCAATAACATGGATCTATTCCGTAATATTCTATACACATATCACGAAAGTTTTCAAATAGATCAGCTAGTATTAATACATCTATCTGAAGATATTTCATTGTATAATCAGTAATGGGCAAAAGACCGTTCCAGGACACCATAAAATTAAAAAAAATAGTATCTTTAAAAACGACATAAATTCATGAATTTAGACCCTTTTTCAGGTTTTTAAGACCTAAATACATGAATTTAGTCCATTCAAAAAGTACCATTTTTTCAAAAAAATAGTATCTTTAAAAACGACATAAATTCATGAATTTGAACCCTTTTTCAGGTTATGAAGACCTAAATTCACAAATTTGGGCGTTTTTAAAAATACCCAATTTTTCAAATTTTTCAAAATCTCAAAATTTGAGAATTACAATTTTCACCCTTAAAATCATGACCGTTCCAGGTCATGTAAAACCGGACACCAAAAATCATAAAAGTTGAGAATTTCAAATTTGTGATTATGATCATTTTCATTGCTCAAATCATGACCGTTCCAGGACACCGAAAAAATCAGAAAAGTTAAGAATCTCAAATTTGAGAATTACAATTTTCACCCTTAAAATCATGACCGTTTCAGGACACCAAAAATCATAAAAGTTGAGAATTTCAAATTTGTGATTATGATCATTTTCATTGCTCAAATCATGACCGCTCCTGGCGTTCTTACAATTTATCTACTGCATTGCACTCAGATGAACACTCAATTGTAGAGAACATCTGCTTCTCGCATTTATGAATAAAAGGCATTTCAGTGTAAAGAGCTGGGTCCTCCAACTCAAACATTTGAAAGGAAACAATGTATGAAAGAACAAACAGCTGCTACTACTCTGTGAAACAATGAGATTTTAATTGTACGTTAGGCAAGTTGTTTTAATTCTTGTTAGTGCGTTAGCACACCCGTATGACGTTAAGATATCTGCCAGCTGTACTGTTTTCATTTATCTCTCTCGTCTGTCATTGTATCGTGTGCTCAGATTGTTGTGATATTATTTCAATCAACACTTATCATCTGCTTGCTCTCATCGTTCCGCTATCTTTAATTACGTTATTCTTATATTTTGAACATAGTGATTTGTACTAATTTATCCGTCAATCATGAGTCAAGCAGTCGTTGAACAACAAGCCAACATAGCAACGGTACTTCCAGAGTTCTTCAAAAATATTGCGGATTTGTTCATTCCATCGGAGAAACATTCTGAATACTTTTCGTATATAGACCAGCAAGTGAAGAAAGCGCCTCTACTCTTCAATCCTGACGCTATACGTTCTGCTCGAAAAGCATACAAAGAGCAACATAAAATCGCAGCCAGAGCAAAGAAGGAAGCAGCACTTCCCTTCAGAATCGAAACATTTACAAAACAGTTGAAGGAAAGTGTTGTTGAACGTCATACATTCATCGAATCAGTGGAATATTTTACAGAACCGGCGGGGGGACATTTCAACGACAGTGAATTCTTTGAAACAACACTTGAAATACGAAAAACAAAGCCATCTTTTGAGTGTCACATGTAAAATTTTTATTGGAAAACACGCCAATCATATATTATCCTTGTGTGAGAATAATAAAGGAGATTTCACATATCTCTTAAAACATCACAATATTAACTATTCACGAACTGAATTGAGCTTCGCAATGAAGTTGGCAAAACTGGCAGATAAATTTCAGACTCTTTGTAGAGTCTCGCTTCCTATACGACTGTTAAAAACTAATCTTTCAATCTTGGAGCAGTGTCTTTCACAAGATGAGTGTTTTTGGAATAATTGATTATTCAACCCTTCTGTTTTCAATCATTTTCATTATGTTGTTATATGACGTCATTTTTCTCTCATCAAATGAAACTTGTCCACCCGTGGACAAATTTACATGTATTTCAATGTATCCAAATTGAATGTATGCAAAGTGGATGTAACCAAATTGAAATATCCATGTGTTGTTTTAAATTTCTCATTTACGGGAATATAATAGAAACATTTTATCTTCTATAAAAATGAGAAACATCAGAGACTTCCAAAAAATATACGGCAAACAAAACCACGTCAAATTTCGATTTAAATGAGATTGCTAAGCAATTGGGAATAAAGAATTTTCACATATTGATGAGTAATGAATTACTATTGATAAAAGATGTACGAAACACTAACTCTACTAATAAAAATGTAACAATGTAACGTTTTAATTTAGATTAAATTAAATCATTTCAAAATCGAATAAGTAGTAAGGAAAGACATCATTAGAGAACAGTTTTAAATCAATACCCCCCCAAGTAGTAAGGAAAGTCATCATTATAAAAATGTTTTAAATCAATACCTCCCAAGTAGTAAGGAAAGACATCATTAGAGAACTGTTTTAAATCAATACCCCCCCCCTTCTGACTTCTAGGGGTCCCTTAAGAAATTTTTTTATTATAAAATGAGCAACATAAATGAGTTTTTGAAATTATATGGAACACAAACGACAACGAATTTCGACCTAAAGAAAATCGCAAATCAATTAGGAATAAAGAATTTTCATGTTCTAATGAGAGACGAATTACAATTCCTAAAAAATAAGACAACAGGAACCTTCAGTTCCCAGAACAAAGTTCAAACTGTAAATTTCATAACAAATCTTCATACGTTAGATGAAAAAGGTGTACATTGGTCAGCAGAACAAAGAAGTATAAACTGTTCTAATTATTATTTTGACCGCCCGGAGGCTGAGAACTATTGGTTCGACTCATACGGACTTCCACCTACGAATGAAGTAAGAGAAATACTTGGCAATGGAATTTATAATACGTTTCAAATTCAAAAACCGGGAACTACTTATTGTGGTCAATTATGTCTTTATGTTTTATTTAAATTACAGGAAGGAGTGCCATTTCTAGATATTATGTTTGAATTGAACGAACCGTAGGTTCTATGGCTACGCGCTATGCCTAATAAGGGAATTTCATTCCCGAAACGTTAGTTCCAATAATAATGATAATTAAAAATCACTTCGTTGTAATTCATTTTGATAAAAACGGCCTCTGATATCCTCATTATCTAAATCTTTAATTTCATAAGTAATCGGATTAGTTTGATTTATTTTGCAAACTTGAAATATTTCTTTAGTCCAATAGCCAACAAAGCCTTTTTCAAATTTATTCTTATATTTAAATATTCTAACTCTATCTCCAATTTTAAATTTCGGCTTAAGTTTCTGCAAATTCGGATTACTCTCATTCAAATTATTGTTCTCGAATATTTTTTTTCTTATCAAATCAGGGTCGTCAGAAGCATTCTTTGGAGTTTCTTCAATACCAGATGAACTTTATTATTGTACTCTTCTACAACTCCTGGTAATATCTTCAACCATTTCTGATTTCTTTGCTCAGTAAATTTCTTGAATAATTTATTTTTTAACGTCCGATTGAATCTTTCTATCACTACGGCCTTCCCTGCATTTTCAGTTGAATAAACAGTTTCAAATAGTGGCTGAACGTTTCGGTTATAAAATTCCGACCCTTTATCAACAAACAATTTTTTTGGCTTTCTCTTACTTTCTTTAAAGATTTCTTCAAACGCATATTTAACTGATAGACCACTTTTATTTTTTAAAGGCTTTACCCAAGCGTATCGTGTATATAAATCTATAACGGTCAATGCGTATTTGTAGTCCCTTTCATTCGGCATATGAATAAGATCAGCACTCCAAATATCATCTTTATTAAATACTTTTACTTTCCATAGATATTTAGGCCTTCTATATTCCTTGTGGATTTCGGACGCATAGGTTCGAGCGTTGCTCTCAGAGTTATTAGTTTCATTTAAACCCTGACCGAATAATATTTTAGCTTGTAAAGCTTTCTTAACAAACATTCTTTCAATTTTTTCTCTAAATGTAGGATTCTGAATACTATCTAATTCTTGAATCATCTTCTTATCAGCTTCATGTCGAGAACTTAGATCATGATTTCGATAAGCTAAATCATGTCTATAAGCGGCGGCATCTACTCTATTTATCGGTTCTTCACCTGGTTTCGGATTATTATTCTCATCTAGTCTTATATCTAATCGAGTTCCTGGACCGGTATATGAATGCCCAGGAAGATGTTTTTCTTTTGAATATTTACTCCAAATAAATCCAGGAAAGTTTTCGAATGTTTTTTGTATGTCACCACCGTAGGTAGTAGCCAAACTTTGTTTGTCGTCGTTACCTTCTTAAATTTTTTTTTATTTTTGTTTAATAGATAATTCAATAAATCTAAATTAGAAATTTTTAATTTAGTTAAATTTTCGGAATTTGTAGAATTCATTTTAAAAGATAAAATAAATGTTTTACCTTATGGACCAAAGGTCCTGAGGTTATTACCGAATCATACTAGGACTTAGATATATTCCAGAACCATCTTTAGTTTCTTTAATTTCAATTAAATCATCAACATTGTGGAGAATATTTTTAAGAACTCGTTTTCCTTCATCAACTAAATTTAATTTACTAATAAAATTATCTACTACTCTTTCACCCCTAGCAACTTTCTCTAACTCTCTGTTATGACGTTTTTGTTCTTCTAATGCTGCCTTCTCTGATTTATTTTTATTTACTGCTTGGACAATACCAGCTGTCCCACCTGCAACACTTCCTGCTGCTGCTATACCTCCTATTATTAGTGGAATTAATGGGAGAATCCCGCCATTCTTTTCTTCTTGTAATTGAATATTCTCTATCATTGGTTTACTTATGTAATACTTTTTTTGTTAATCGTAATAGTTTTAGGGGTATTTTTGTCAACAATATTACGTAATTTTAATTCAACAGTTTTATTATTAATATTACTTTTCGCTTGCGACATTTTTAATAAAAAAATTTTAAGTTACTAAAAATTTTAAGTTACGAAAAATTTTTAAGATATCAAAATTTTAATCTATTCTAGTTATGAAAAATTTTAAGTTAAGAATTTTTAATCTATTCTAGTTATGAAAAAAATTTAATTAACTTATCCTTACCATCTTTCCATTAAGAATTTCAATAGAATATTTTACATCTTCTAGCAATAAACCATAAGCCATCAATGAAGTTGTAGAATCTTTCTTTTCAATATTAATTGTTACATCACAACCAGTCTTGATAATATCTTCAGATTGTGCACTTAAATCGAAACAGAAAACAGGATATAAATGTCTCCAATCTCCAGGAGTTAATTGTGGTTCAACTCCAAATTCTATACAAAGATTTCGATAAGAATCATATCCTTCCATAAATTGATTATTGGTATCATCGAATCTTAATGGATCAATTGGATATCGGGTTTGATTTAATGAAACTTGTAAACTTCGAATTGTATTAATATGGAAGAGATTATTGTTCTTATCAAAACTTGGAGAATTATTTCTTTGAAAAGTTAGTAATAAATATCTTGGAGTATTCGCAGTTCTAGTAAAATGCCAGTTAAATCTTTGTTCGGAAAAAGTTACTGAACTAGCAGTACGCTTTAGAAAATTTACTGGAATTGGTTTGTTAGTATTTAATCTTTTTGCAATAGCTGTTTCAATCTCTAAACTAGGAGTAATATGCTTAATCCACCATTCAAGTCTATCAATTTTTAAATATGCTTTTTTTTCCAGTCTTACCAAAAAAGATTAATTCATTATTTGCTGTACGATGAATTATTAATTTAAATTTTAATTGATATGATATTTTGTCATAATCTAAATATCCGAATAATGGAGACAATGACCAATTAACTGTCTGTTTATTTTTCTTGTTAAATTCACGTCTTCCTTTATATGCACTATTGTTTGCTTTATTTAAATGTTTTGTAATATTTTCTACATCTTTCGCAATTCCTGCGGCATCTGTTCCAGCGTGAGTTAAATCATCAACAATTATACCATCATTAGTATCTGGAAACCAACCTTCGATTTCATGCTTTTATTATTTTCACCAATTGTTATAAATCTAAGCATTGTATCAATTACACCTGGAGAATCACTTATTGTTTCTATATTTTGAGTTGCAACATCTAAACGCATCTGTGTAAATAATCTTGGAAAAAAATTATTCTCTAGTGCAATATTATCGGTATCTGGTAATGGTATTGTAAAATTGGTATCACTATACAAAGAATATTCACAGTGTAAAAATGAATCAGGTAAATATAAATAACTCTGCTGATTATCAACTTCAAAAATTAAATCACCTCCAGTATTTACTCTACTGGAAGATCCGGGATTCATAGCAATTCTTATATAGTCATTCTTTTTTTGATTGCAACTGACGAACGGAGGATCGTCTAATCTAAATTTATTTTCGATAACACACATAGAAAAATTTTACTAAAAAAATAGCTAAAAAATTTTACTAAAAAATTTTACTAAATATAATTTTAGAATTTTGCTAGACCAGCTCCGCTACAGCTTTGCTGGTTAAACCGAAGGTTGCTGCTGACGCCATTGCCTCTTATTTCTTCAATTGAACGAACCGTAGGTTCAATTGAACGTTTTATGGCTACGCCTGATTTCTTCTTATGTTTACTATTAGACGGAGCTCCGCTCCTCAAGGTTTCACCCTCAACAGCTATGTTAGCAATTTTGTTTTTTGTTTCATCTGAAAGTTTTTTTAATTTTTTTAGTTCTTCAGAATCATTCTTAAGTTTACGAATAGCTTCTAGTTGTTTTAATTCGTTTTGAGACTTAACAGCATTTGATATTGCACTAGCTGTACTACCTATAGCAGCTGCTCCTTTAGCAGCAGATGTAATCAAATCTTTATTATTTTTAATCAAGTTAACGATACTTCCAATACCAGAGAAGATCCCAGCTCCTTCCGTGTGTACTGTTTCTCTATTATCATAATGATAAACAGGATTCATGCGTGGTTCATGAGCAATTCTTTGATTTGAAGCAAATTGTTTAAGATTGTGTTTATAAATTATAGGCATTTTCTAGGATTAAATTTGACTTTTGGGAAAAAATATTTACGATCGGTTAAAGCCTCGAGGAGCTTCGCTCCGATTGGTTAGTAACCTGAGGACCTTTGGTCCGTTTAATATTTGCGCTAAGATTTACGTTTATGATCAAGATTTACGTTTATGATCAAGATTTACGTTTGTGAATGGACGACAACTTCGAGATAACTTTATTAATTGCCTGTTGCACTTTATCTATTGCGTCAAGCAGCGTGTGATGTACTTTAATTTCTCTTCTATTAACTTGCATTTTCTGCTGATTAATCTTCAACGCCGTTTTAAGAGCATTTAACTTAACTTTAAGAACATCTAATTGTCTTTTAACAGCATCTAACTGTTCTTTATTTTCTTTAGAGTTTTCTTGTAAATTTTTCTTTAATTCATTTTCTAAATTGATTTTAAGAGTTTTCATTTTATCAACTTTTTCATTAAGTGAGTTTACTTCATTTATTATTCTATTCATCTTTTTCATTTGTTGAGTAATTTTAGAACTTAATTCATCAACACTTTTTTGGAATGTAGTTTGTAACTGCTTTAAATTTTTTTTAATTCTTTCAGGTAGTTTTTCTATTTCATCTTCTAATTGTTCTTTTAACATTTTTATCTGATGTTTATTTTTAATGACAGCAGATTTTAAATTTAAAGAAAGTAATATTAAAATTTTTGATTGTTCTGAAATCTTTTTAAAAAGTTTTGCTATATCTGCTTCTAGCTCTCTATCCTTTTTATCAAGTTTTAATAATTTTTCGTTTAATGATTTGTCATTAAGTTTTAGCAACTTTAATTCATTCATCAGTGGAACCATAACATCGTTTATATATTTTTCTTTTAAGTCATTGATTTGTGTATCAACATATTGTTTATTTGTTAACTCTGTATTTTGTTGCGGAAGAATAGAAAGATGCAATGGACCAGATAAAACGTCTCCAGTTTTCATGATATAATTTTCAATCTCTATTTCTAATTCACGATTATTCGGGATATATGCACCTCCACCAACATTTGGTAACATCATTTTTTTAACAATAAAAATAAAAATTTTTTCCAATAAAAATAAAAATTTTTTCTAATAAAAATAAAAAAATGGATAAAGCAAATTTAAAAAAATTATATTCGCCCGCATCATCCTGTTCTTCTTATTCGACGAGATCAACGGGATTTGAAAATAAATCTTTTGATAATAATAATCCATGTATAGATGTTAATATTTTATTTCAATTACAAGCCGAAATATTTAGAGAACAAACAAAAGGTTTACCTTCTATAGAAACTAATTATTGCATTTTCTCAGGTGATCCATTTATTAAATTTATGGAGATTGTTAGTAAATATAATTTAGCTTATGTGGAATTAAATAAAGAAAATATGGTTATAATAGGTCATAATAATGTTTACGGATTCATTAGAGCAGTTTTGCCGATTAGTAATACTGATTGGATAGAAACTAAAATTATTAATTATATTAATATTAAAGAATTAGTTAAAAAATTAAAATCTTTTTCCAAAGAAAAAATAAGATTATTTGTTGACGATCAAAACCAATATAATATTCATATCGAGAGTAAAAAACATAATGAAGAATTATTATGTCAAATTTATTACAGAGATACAATTTATAAACAAGAAACATTAGAAATGCCCCAAAGATATGATGATGATACATATATAGGATTATATTCAAATTTAAATATTAATTTATTAAAATCTTATATAAATGGTTTGGCCCAACAAGAGAAAATTTATATGTGGACTACACCTTATACTATTAACAATGTCCATAATCATAATAAACGAACCGAAGGTTCTAGGGCTTTGCCCGATCTTAAAGAATCTTATGATAATAATGATGATAATAATATAGATGATAATAATATAGATGATGATAATATAGATGATGATTCAGAAACATCTGAAAATGGTGTAAATGGTAAAAAAGATTATAAAAATATTAGTAATTATAAAAATTTAAGTGAAGAAAAATTTATATCTCATACTGATGTACATGATATTAATACTACATATAATCAAAATTTATCTAAATTTCATTTTCTTACAATTGAAAATAATAATGATGGTATAGTTGAAGATACTGTTCGACAACTATGTGTCGGGTCTACAAAATTTAAATTAGGATTTACATCTAATCAATTTAAAATTTTATCATCTTTAATAAAAACTAAAAGTGATTCAGATTATGGTGGTGTTATTAAATTTTCCAAAAGAGAACAAAGACCAATATTTTTCTCTATTATATTATTATCAGATAAAAGATGTAATTTAGAGTTAGATATTCCAATAAGAGAATGGTATCCAATCCCAAAAAGTGTAATTTATGATGTTGAAGAAACAATTTATGATGATGATGAAGAATCAATTGATGATGATGATGAAGAATCAATAGTTAGTGAAAATAAATTTAAATTATCTTTTGATAAAACGTTATATGATAAAACTTAATATGATAAAACTTAATGTGATAAAGAAAATAAAATAACTTAAGAATGTGAAATATATAATAATATATGATAACTCTCAAGTCCTTGATATTAGAATGTTTATATCTAAAATTAAAACACAAATTTTTCTTTAAAAAATAAAAAATGGAAAATACCAAGTTTTATTGTAACTTATGTAAAAAAAGGTTGCAAACAAAAAGAAGTTATCAATCTCATTTAAATAGTAAATTGCATTTACAAAATGTAGATCGAGTTGATGAAGGAAATATATTAAAATTAAATAGTTATAAAAACTATCTAGAAACATTGCCTACTGATATAAAAGTTAAAAAAATGTTTGATGATTATTCACATTCGGAATATAAAAAAGTTTTTAATAGTGAAGATGAGACCCTACCAGATGGAAGATATTTATTTAGCGATACTGATGAATTTGATGAAGCTGAACGAACCGATGAAGCGGAACGAACCGAAGGTTCTAGGGCTTCGCCAGTAACAGATATAAAATATTTATTTAATGAATCTGTTGAACATAATGAAACCGATGAAACTTTTTATAATGTATTAACAAACTTTTATAATATATTTAAGAAATCTTTCAAATGTTATATGAATGTAGAAGTACTTTATACAAAAAATGGACCTGATGAAATTCCTGAAGAAATAATACAAGGACATTTTACAAATTCACAAGAAATTCATAGTGTAAATGATATACAACCCATATTTGAATCGATGATACTTAAATCAGAAAATTGTGTAATTGAAGCCCAGTTACGTGAATCTGGTTGGAGATTTGTTAAAATACTATCTAAGAAAATAGTAATTGATAAATATAAAAATAATACTGGTGGTAGTTATGTTCCTTTGCCTTTCAGTTCACCACAAATAATCAACATAAAAAATGAAGATGATTATTGTTTTCTGTGGAGTATTATAGCACATTTACATCCTGCAGAATATCACAAAGAAAGACTAAGTCATTACAATAAAGAAGAATACATAAATGAATTTGATCTCTTTGATGGCTTAGATGAATTTCCATATGATTATAATAGGTTAATAAAGTTTCATAAAAAGAATAAAAATTTAATAGAAGTAAATGTTTTTGAATTAAATGTGAATTATGTTTCTATTGGTAAAATTACTCCACTTTACCCAGATTCAAAAAAATTTTATTTGAATAATAAAAATTTATGTCAATCAGAAATAGTATATAATGATAGAGGAAATTACATGCATCATAATATTTTTTACCAAGGAAATATAATATGTACTGAAAAATTTCAAATTGTTAAAACACTATCACCAATAATGATTAATCATAATAATTATAAAGGACGTAATTATAATTATGATTATGATACCGATTATTTATCTTTATCTTTAGAATATCAACAAAAATTACAAAATTTAAATGAAATTTTACAAAAATGTAAAACAGATTATCAACAACAAACAAAAATATTAGTACAAGAATATGGCCATAAATATCAAAATAAGATAGAAACAATTCAAAAATTAAATGAAGAAAATAATGAAGAAAATAAAGACAATGAAGAATTAAATGAATGTTTAAAAAAATGTCTACAACAATATAAAGAACAATATGATAAAGAATATAGTTATCAGTTACAAATATTAAATCAAAATTATCAACAGACTGAAAACGATTTACAAAGACAAATTGATTTAACACATGAAATATATAAAGATAAATTTGAAAAATTAAAACAAACAAAACAACCAGCACAAGCGAATATATTATATTATCAGGGTCATTTTATATTGTGTAAAGATGTTTCTATATTTACAAAAACTTCAGATAATAAAAATTTTCCTTGTCTTCAATGTATGACAAGTTTTAGAACTTTAGAAGAAATGAATAGACATTTGGAGAATTGTCAACAAAACGAAGCAGTTGAAAATACTTTTCCTAAAGATGATTATTTAGAATATAATAAATGGTATTTTAAAAATAAAGTACCCTTTACTATTTATTGTGATTTTGAAGCATATAATGTTAATATGATACAAAATCGAACGGAAAGTTCCAGGGCTTCACCCGATTCTGAAAATTATAATTCTGAAAATGGTACGGGCCAAGCCCTAGAACCTTCGGTTTTTAATTATGAAAAAAGTGCAGCTGAACAAAGTAAAGAAAAATATTTATTTGAACAAAAACCATTATGTTGGGGAATGTACATTCATTCAAATTATCCTGAATTATTTAAATCAGAATATTATCAATACTATGGTGAAGATAGTTCAGAAATGTTTACAAAGAAAGTAGAAGAATTACAAGGACGTTTTTCACAATTGCTTGAAACAAATATTCCAATGATGCCATTAACAGAAAAAGAAAAATTAAATTTTATTAATGAAACAAAATGTTATTACTGTGGAAAAGAATTTACAAAAAATTATAAAAATGGCAGAGGTAGATATATTGATAAAGTAAAAGATCATGATCATCTAAATGGATTATATAGAGGTGCAGCACATAATTCTTGTAATCTTAATGCTAATAAATTTAAATATAACTTTGTTCCTTTATATTTCTACAATGGTTCTAAATATGATTTCCATCTAGTAATGAAAGATTTATTTTCATCTGAAAAATTACAACAACAAATAAATGTACTATGTAAAACAGAAGAAGAATATTTTTCAATGCAATTTCGTTGTATTAGAATATTAGATGCATTTAGATTTTTTACTCCTTATTCATTAGAGGTCATGGGAAAAACTTTGAAACCTGAACAATGTAAAATATTAAATAAATATAATTTAAAACCTTTAAAAGGAATATTTCCGTATGAATATTTAACCTGTGGTTCACAGTCGAAGACTGATATAACTGGAGATAAAACCTGTGGTTCACAGTCGAAGACTGATTTTAATTCTGTGAATAAAATTATGGAAGAAAAACAACTTCCTCCAATAAATAAATTTAAATCAACATTAAAACAATCACAATTATCTGAAGAAGACTATGCAGAAGCTGAAAAGAATTGGAGAGAGTTAAATTGTAAAACAATGTATGATTATACAATGAAATATCTTCAGATAGATGTATTAATACTAGCTGATCTTTTCGAAAACTTTCGTGACATGTGTTTAGAATATTACGGAATAGATCCATGTTATTGTTATTCTACACCAGGTTTAACATGGTTAGCAGGATTAAAACATACAAATGTTAAACTTAAACATTATAAAGAAAATACATATGATAAATTATTATTTTTTGAATCTGGAATTAGAGGTGGAGTTTCATCAGTTTTAGGTAATCGTTATGTACAGTGTTACAATAAAAAAGTAAATCCTGATGATTATGGAATAATGAAACCTTTATCTCCAGAAGAAAGTGATCAGTTTATAAAATTGTTTAATCAAAATATAGAAGGACATATATCAAATGAAGATAGTCAAGCAGCAGTTGATGAAATCATGAGAGAAAACTATTTGTTATATTATGATTTTAATAGCTTATATTCTTCTTGCATGATACAAGAATTACCAACAGGTGAAATGTCATGGTGTAATATTCTAGATTATCAAAAAACATATGATGGAAATTATAATCATGGTTATATATATGAAGTTGATTTAGTATACCCTGATGAAATAAAAGATAAAACAAACTATTTTCCTTTCTGTCCCGAAAACAAAATTCCCAATATAGAAGATTTTTCAGATTATCAAAAATCTATAATTCCTAAGAAATACAGACCAACAAAAAAACTTATGTTAACACAAAGCAATAAAGGAAAGTATGTTGTTGAAGGAAGAATGCTAGATTGGTATTTAGATCATGGAATGATTCTCACCAAAATACATCGAAAACTATTTTATCAAAAATCTAAATGGTTAAAAAATTATATAGAGTACAATATTGAAAAACGTAAAATAGCTAAAAGAAATAAAGATGATTTTGGAAACGTGTTCTTCAAATTAATGAATAATGCATTTTATGGTAAAACTTTAGAAAATGTGCGTAATAGACAAAATATTGAAATAGTTTATGATAAATATAGGTTTCAAAATTTAACAAGGAAACCAACATATAAGTGAACTACTAGATTTAGTGATAATCTGTGTGCTGTACATCTAAGAAGAAGCATTGTAAAGCATGACAAGTTTAATGTTATATGATTTGCTATATTAGAATTAGCTAAGCTATTTATGTATACATTTATATATGATAATTTAGCACCTGCTTATGGCGAAAACTATAAGTTACATTTCACAGATACGGATTCCGTTTTCTTAGAATTAACAATGCCGTATAATTCTTCACTTGATGAAGAAATAGATAAAATAAAAGATATCATTCATCCTTCTGATTTATGTAAAGTAAAAGATGAACTAGAAGGAAATGAAGATTTCATAACAGAAGCTATATTTTTAAAATCTAAATGTTACTGTTATGATACAACTAATAATATTAAAACACATAAAACATTAAAAGGAATTTCAAAGGCATCAGTGGCTAATCAAATAACATTTCAAGATTATAAAAATGCATTATTTAATAATGAAATAAAAACAGCATGTAATTATAGACTTAATTCAAAGAAACATAAAATGTATTTAAAAGAAGAACATAAATTAGCATTAGATCCATTTGATGATAAAAGAAAAATTTTACCTGATGGAATAACTACTTCACCTTTTTTAAAGTTTATTTATTATTATTTAAATCCGTCTAGAAAAAAAATTTTATTATTTAAATCAGACTAGAAAAAAAATTTTTATTATTTAAATCAGTCTAGAAAAAAAATTTTATTATTTATTACTCAGTATAAAAATTTTTTATTACTCAGTAAACAAATCTTCTATCGACTTTCAGTCGGGGCGAAGCCCCTCGAGGCGAAGCCTAGTCAGAGAACAATTGTTCGATAACTCTATCATGAATTTTTTTATCAATATTAATTGTGATAAATCCATAATCTTTTGACCAAGCATTGTTACACGATTGTTTAAATTCATCTTTATTTCTTACGCATAAATCTCTTAACAAATCACTTAAGTTTCTTGCATTTATTTCAAATAGTATAAATATATTTGCATTCTTTCTAATAACACTTCCGTCTAATGAATACATACTTTGTGTTAAATAAAATACACTACAGTTATTATGTCTACCTCTTGTGAAATAATTTCTCTGAACTGACTGATTTCTATCATTAACACAATCATCAAAAATTACACAATGTTTCATTGTTTTATCTAGTTTACTAGGATCTTGCATATTACCACTATCATCTATTTATTGTATCTTTATATGCTTATTTTTATTGGATTCTACTAACTGACTATTTTTTGCTGCTTCTTCACACCACGAACTTATTTCTTCTTCATCTTCAGATTTTTCATATTCTTTGAATAATGAAGCAATTGCTGTTTTTTTAAGATTATTTTCAAATCCATATTTTAAAAATTGATAGACGGGTTGTTCTGCCGTTGTTGTATAAATTATAAGATTGTTATAATCCAAAACATTTGGAGTCGTTAAAATTTTAAATAATAGATACGTTTTTCCACAACCTGATCTTCCGCAAATAACTGACAAAACTTTATTAGATAAATTTGGATGATGATTAAATTTAAGTTTCTTTTTATTTAATGGGGGTACTTCACTCATTTTTTAATAAAAAAATTTATTTTTATTTTATTTTTAAAGAAGAAGAAGAAAATTAAACTTCTCTAGCTTCGCGTAGGAGTTTATACTTCCCGAACCAAAAGATCTATCATAATCTCTTCACCTCCAAAATTTATTTCTTGCCCTTTTTCATCAGTGATTCTAATGTTAATGTTGCTAATAGTTTTTCTTGTAATAGGGAAATATATTAATGTTTGGGGAAATACATTTAATCTATAACCAATGGGTACAGTAAAAGCTGGAAAACTGAATATTAAATTTGATAATTTACCATTTATATATCCTCCTTCAATAATGTCACAATGTACAACAATTGAATTTATTTCAGTTATTTTTGGAATCTTCTCACCTAAATGATAACCTTGACTATAAGTTTGTTTATTAAATCCTAATAGCTTTGACAATGATCTATCATGATTAAAATCAACTTGATGATTTTCGTCTAAAGTAAGAGAAAATTTATTAACTGCCGGTTCAACTGCAAAATGTAATTGTTTCTTATCTTTAAATGGTATACCTAAATGTCTCTTAATTTCATTTGATATTGATTCAACTTCGTAAGAACCAGGAAGAAAAGTTAGTATTTTCCATGTTTTACCTTTATCAGTAGAATATCTAAATTGATCATTCACATCTTTGATAACGTTTTGAATAGTGTTAAATGTAGAGAAACTAGTCAATGCAATTTGATAATTTTTATTTTGTTCCAAATGTAGAATGGGTTCTAAATTACAAGTGTGTGATGAAGTAGTTGTTATAATTTTTAACGTCGTACTAAATTTTGATGAACCCAAAATCTCTGTTAGATTTTCTAAATGATTATTAATTTTGTCTAAATCTGCTGAACACATTTTTCAGTTAAAAATTTTGAATAAATATTATAGATAAAAATCGTAGATAAAAATCATAGATGAAAATCATAGATAAAAATCATAGATAAAAATCATAGATAAAAATTAGAAACAACATATTTCAGCTACACTTTTATAATCCTCTTCCTTGAGAATCTTTATTTCTAACAGTCTTTTCAATATAGCATGAATTTCATTGAAACTAGAATTATGACCTTCTTTTATCGCGGATATTAAAATATTTAATCTATTTAGTAATTCTTGTGGATCATCTGGTAAAAATATGGTTGTTTCTGTTTCTGTTTTTCAGATAAACCTTTCCCTACTTTAACTCCCGTTGATAATAAATTTTCTAATTGTTTATAACGTCTAAGAGATTTTATTGCACCAACTCTGTCTAACATAGCTTTATATTTTATGAGATCTTCTACAGCATAATTATTTAAATCTGCTCCTCTTAAAAGATTAACAAAATTTCTATCTAAATTAAAAGGAGATTTATCTGGTGAAAAAATTATACCTCGAAAAGGTTGTGGAAATATTTCTTTTTGTCCGAGATAAAATCTAGGTATTGTTTTTCCATCTATAAATGAAATAGAATGTTCAAATTGCATAGATTTTGGTAATTTCTTATTAATGTTTGATTCTAGTAATCCATAGTCATCTAATATAGTTTTGTGCTCTGGATCTGTTATATCAATTTGTTTATCATTATTTGTACTTTCTTTTTCAAGAGTTTTAAATGGTTTCATAGTTTATTCAAAATCAGTTTTTACTTGCTCGGTTTGCTGCATTTTTTCAAACATATCAGATTGAATACCAGCTTTTATCATTCTATGTTGAAGATGATTTTCTTTCATAATATTTCTTTGTTTTATTAACTCTTCTAATTGTTTTATTCTTTTAAAATTATCAGCTCTAATTTTATCCATTTTTAAAATATAATATTTGAATTTTGTGGTAACATTGGAATACAGCAAAAACATTTTACTGAACAAATTATTTTTTTATTGCTTTGTTGTTTGACATCTTTTCGTTTAAAGTTTTCTCGCTTAAAGTTTTCTCGTTTTAAGTTTTGTTTAATAAATTTTTGTTTAATAAAGTTTTGCTTAAATTTTCGCTTAAAGTTTTTAGCTCTCCTAAAAAAATTTTATCATTTTCTTCATTAGAAATTTTACCACCAGTAAAAGTTTTACCATCACTAGAAATTTTGCCATCCTGTTTATTCTTATCATCAACTTTTTTGGACTGTAATTGAAAGGTTTGATTTACTTCATTAGCTATTTGATCAAATTTTTCAATCTCATCTAACGTAATAACATTATCATCACATACTCTTTGAAAGTAGTAATGTAGTTTATCATAGACTTCTTTAATATGTAAATGCTTAGTTTTTAATGATTTTCGTTTCTTAGTTATTAAAGATTTATCTAACATTGTAACAAGTGAAGATGCAAAAACACCCGTACCTGTTAAAGCTGTAGCAACTACTGGAATTACTAAAACACCTGAAGATATAACAATAGTGAGAGCGCCTAAACTTATTGTTAAGAATATGCCAATTCCTTGTGTTACATTCTTAACTTTAGTCCATCTCTTTCTTAATTTTTTATAATGCTCTAATCTTAATAATAATTGAGATTCCTTATCTTTCATATACCTAACTCTATCTTTGTGTTTTTCTTTATTCATTTTTTCAATGTTAATCTTTTCAATGTCCATTAAAGTAGAACCACGTTCATATGATAACGAAGGATATATTCTTGCGGTTTCTTCCATTTTTGTTTCTTCCATTTTAAAGAAATATTATTAGTCACATGTTATATTTTAAAAACCTAAAAGATGGATAAAATTCATGAATTTTAAATTCTTAACTTTTATGATTTTTTCGGTGTCCGGTTTTACATGACCTGGAACGGTCATGATTTTAAGGGTGAAAATTGTAATTCTCAAATTTTGAGATTTTGAAAAATTTGAAAAATTGGGTATTTTTAAAAACGCCCAAATTTGTGAATTTAGGTCTTCATAACCTGAAAAAGGGTTCAAATTCATGAATTTATGTCGTTTTTAAAGATACTATTTTTTTGAAAAAATGGTACTTTTTGAATGGACTAAATTCATGTATTTAGGTCTTAAAAACCTGAAAAAGGGTCTAAATTCATGAATTTATGTCGTTTTTAAAGATACTATTTTTTGAATTTTATGGTGTCCTGGAACGGTCTTTTGCCCATTACTATAATCATACATTGTTCTACAATTTAACTCTTTCCAATTCTTTTCAGCTTCTGCATAATCTTCTTCAGACAGTTGTGATTGTTTTAATGTTGTTTTAAATTTGTCACGTGAAGGAAGTTGTTGTTCTTGCATTATTTCATTTATTCTATTTATATCAGTCTTCGACTGTGAACCGCAGGTTAAATATTCATATGGAAAAATACCTTTTAAAGGTTTTAAATTATATTTATTTAATATTTTACATTGTTCAGGTTTCAAAGATTTTCCCATGACCTCTAATGAATAAGGAGTAAAAAATCTAAATGCATCTAATATTCTAATACAACGAAATTGCATTGAAAAATATTCTTCTGTTTTACATAGTATGTTTGTTCTTAATTGCTGTAATGTTTCAGATGAGAATAAATCTTTTATTATTAAATGGAAATCATACTTAGAACCATTGTAGAAATATAAAAGTACAAAGTTATATCTAAATTTAATAGCATTAAGATTACAAGAATTATGTGCTGCACCTCTATATAATCCATTTAGATGATCATAATCCTTTACTTTATCGGCAGAGCCGTCGCTTCGCTTGTCAATACCCAATTCTTTACCACAGTAATAACAATTCTTTTCATTATTAAATTGCACTAATTGTTCAGACATTAATGGAAGCATTGGTTTATTTGTTTTAAGCAATTGTGAAAAACGTCCTTGTAATTCTTCTATTGTGTTAACAAACTTTATAGCACTGTCCTCACCATAGTACTGATAATATTCTGATTTAAATAATTCGGGGTAATTTGAATGAATGTACATTCCCCAACATAATGGTTTTTGCTCAAACAAATGCTTGCTAGTACTTTGTTATGTAATTTTGACATTATATGCTACAAAATCACAATATATAGTAAAAGGTACTTTATTTTCATAATACCATTTATTATATTTTAAATATTCTTCTTTAGGAAACGTATTTCTGACTGTTTCATTTTCTTGACAATTTTCCAAGTGATTATTCAATGCTTGTTCAGTTCTAAAACTTATCATACATTGAAGACAGGGGAAATTAGAATTATCTGAAGTTTTTGTAAATATAGAAACATCTTTGCACAATATGTAATGTTCTTTATAATATAATATATTTGCTTGTGCTGGTTGTATTAACTGCTGTAACTGCTGTTGCTATTGCTGTTCTAACATCTGTAACTGCTGTTTATATTGCTGCTGTAACATCTGTAACTGTTGTTGATATTGCTGCTGTAACATCTGTAATTGTTGTTGATATTGCTGCTGTAACTTGTTGATATTGCTGCTGTAACATCTGTAACTGTTGTTGATATTGCTGCTGTAACATCTGTAACTGCTGTTGTTATTGCTGCTGCAACATCTGTAACTGTTGTTGATATTGCTGTTCTAACATCTGTAACTGCTGTTGATACCCAGAAATAAAACCGCGTCCTTTATAATTATTATGATTAATCATGATTGGTGATAATGTTTCAACAATTTCAAATTTTTCAGTACGTATTATATTTCCTTGGTAAAAAATATTATGGTGTATATAGTTATCGCGTTCATTATATTGCATTTCTGTTCAGCATAAACTTTTATTATCTAAATAAAATTCTTTTACGCTTGCATAGACAGTGTCATTAACTTTAACATCTCCAGTATATAAGGGAGTAATATTACCAACAGAAGTATACTTCACATTTAATTCAAACACATTTACTTCTATTATATGTTTGTTCTTTTTATGAAACTTTGTTTATTATAATCATATGGAAATTCATCTAATCCATCAGAAAGATCAAATTCATTGATGTATTCTTCTTTTTTGTAATGACTTAGTCTTTCTGTGTGACATCGTGCAGGATGTAAATGTGCTATAACACTCCACAGAAAACAATAGTTGTCTTCGTTTTGTATGTTAATTATTTGTGGTGAACTGAAAGGTAGGGGTATGTAACTACCTCCAGTATTATTTTTATATTTATTAATTACTAATTTCTTGGATACTATTCTAGCAAGCTTCCAACCAGATTCATGCAATTGAGCATCAGTTATAGCATCTTTTAATCTATTTATCATTATTTTAAATATAGGTTGTGTATCATTTACATTTAAGATTACTTGAGTTTGAGTAAAATGGCCTTGTACTATTTCTTCAATATTTCCATCAGGTCCAGTCTTTGTGTAAAGTACTTCTACATTCATATAGCATTTGAAAGATTTTCTAAATATGTTATAAAAGTTGGATAGAATATCATAAAAAGTTTCATCGGTTTCGACAGATTCATCATACTCAAATGTCACTTTGTTCGGGCGAAGTCCTAGAACCTTCGGTTCGTTCGGGGTCATCATATAAATACTTTATATCTATTTCAGGTTCATCTATTACACTAAAAACTTTTTATATTCTGAATGTGAACAATCATCAAATACTCTTTTAACTTCTATATCAGTAGGTAATGTTTTTAGATAGTTTATATATTCATTCATTCTCGTTATATTGCTTGTATTATGTCGTTCTACATTTCGTAAATGTATTTGACTTTTTAAATGAGATTTATAACCTGTAGGTGTCTGTAACTGTTTGTTGCATATGGTGCAATATAAATTAGCATTTTCATTATTCACTTTTTTTAATAAAAAAATTATGTTTTTCACATGGAACCTCGGTTCCGTTTTTACATATACACAGGAATATGTAATTGATGTACCGGTAATGTTTCTAAATCATGAATAATTAAATTTTCTTTATTAACCAACCACCATAAATTATTGTATGCTAAAAATACTCTGAAACTTCGTAGACAAAGTGGAAGTGTTTCGGTTTTAGTGTAACTTCTTATACCGTGTTTTATTTTGTAGTCTTTCACGAATTGCATATATTTACGATGGTAATAAAATTTAACTTCATGTTTCGGGGTGAGCGGCTTTGTAGGATGACGATAATCTTTTAACACTGGTACGTGTTTGATGACATACTGACTATAGTCATTATGAATAGACAATTTTATTTATTTTTTTAAAACTAATTTTTATTTCATATTGGTTTTATTCAAATCATCCCATATTGGTTTTATATCACTTAAGTATTCTTAGCATCATAAACTAAAGGTTTCACACTTTTCAATACATCTCGAAAATCACTAATTCCTGTTCGTATAACATCTAGTGCAGCTCTATTTTCTAATCGTTTAGGGGTTTGAATTCCTAACACCTCATTCAGATAATTATCGAAATAGAAATAAAATGTTTCTGGTATGATCGTTAGTGGCACAATTGCCTCGTTTTCTAAAAAGATAGTTATTTCTTCTATGTTATGTGGTGACAAATTTTTTGCACCTGCATAAAGACTAATGTTAAAGTATGATGAATTGCTATAGAAGTCATGTTTAGTATCTAATAGTACATTCTAATAGTTCTAATAGTTCATAATAGTATCAACAAGTATTATACCATATTTAACATATGTATATTTAGCTAAAGGTAAAGTTAGTTTATAATTTTTCTTGATATCCTCAAAGAATGCTACATTATTTTGTGTAGTTGTATAATACAGTAAAAAAAGCTAAATAAAATACAGTTTCAATTCTACAATTGTTTGTATCATCTGCTGACTACGACTGCAAATTATTGTTTAATAGGTGAGTTCGGACTATTTCCTTTTGAATATTACTTCGATAAAGCTGCAATCAATCTATGGATTAGAATTGTCTTCAGCGAAAATACTAGCATAATGAAAGGTTGTTATGATCATATTTTATATAACCTAGACAATAGAAAATATTCATTCACCTGGTGCTGGAGAATGGAAAAACTTCTAAAACAACTTAATTTATCATATTTATGGCTGAATCAAAACAATTTGGAAATAAGCAAACAAAAATGTAAAAACATAGTCAAAACAAGATTAATTGAACATTTCAGAGTCGTATGGATAAATGATACGAAGAAAAGTAGAACTGGGATTGACTATCTGTAACTATGCCAATTCGATTGCAGCCCAAAAACCTATTTGAACCTCAATGTAAGGCTAAAAATAATAATACCATTATTGAATTTAAGATGCGGAAACCATGATTTGGCAGTAAGAACCGGTAGCTATAGAAATCGATTAAGTTATGAAGAAAGACTATGTAATTTATGCGATGATAGAACAATAGAAACTGTATTTCATTTCATTTGTGAATGTTCAGTATACAACAATATCAGGCTGCATTTCATACCCTTCTTTTCACGCATCTCGAAACAAGATTTCTATGCTATGTTACAAACTTTAGAAATGGGGAAAGTCATGCAACTGAGCAAATACATTAAGAACGCGACTAACATCAGAACTGACAGATTGTATCAATGACCAATGGCATCGTGATCTATGTTCAGACGCATTAAAGATTCATAGAATGCTACATCACATTCACTGCGAATTAGAAACACGAGCAAGAATCGAGAGGTCCGGAACGCATTCTCGCAACTTGTGCAGCATTCTCATTAACCGATCCTATTGCAGGTAAGACAATTTGAAGGATCATTTACAGATACGTAATGATAATTATTACGTTTTGCTTTTTCATGTGTTTTTGTTCCGGACCTCTCACATATTAAGATTTACTAATTAGACGAGAAGGGTGTCAAAGATCATTAATAAGTAAACATTTATTAATGCCGCTCATCAACATTGTGCATTTTGTCTTGAATGATTGCAAACCTAGTTATGCATGTCATTCCAATTGATGCAAAAATCGAAAATACCTAGCAACTTATATTCAGTATTAAATGAATTGTCCTCTCCTTCCAGACATAGTTATTCAACGTCTAAATATCTAAACGTCCAATACGTTTGTAAATATCTCACTTCTGATTTCATTGTCATTCTTGCAAATATGTCATTTTATGTACTCTATACTTATCATCGCATAACCTGTCATACTTTTGTTATAACCTGAGTAATAAGTAAAACTCCTTCTGGATAGCGCAAGATTGCCGCCGTCGCTGACGTCCCCCCCTCCTGTCCGTCGAGTCGGTCGTGGTGTGCCGCCGTGTTGCTTCGAGTCTGACGTCCCCCCCCCTCTGGCCGGCCGTCGTAGCGCGCGGTGATGTGCTGTCCAGGTTGGCGTGGTGTGCCGGCCAGGTTGGCGTGGTGTACCGGCCAGGTTGGGAGGGTGGACTGTCGTAGCTCACCTGAAAAAAATCCTAAGTGTCAGAGTGGCTTTGTATGGGTAAAATTTTGAAAATTTTCCAAAGTGTGGCATTTCGACCTGGGACCTTCACCAAAACATTTTTCATCAAATTTCACTGACATCCCCCCCGACAGCAATCTTCTAACTTTGGTTCTAGTGAACGGATTTTGTCTTACAGCTACTCGTTTGAAAGAGAAAAAAACTGCTCGACGACATTTTTGCCGCGAGTCAATCGGACCAGCCGTTCAAAAGTTAGAGCTGTTACAAGATTTTAGATCGGAGCTCACCTGCAAAAAATCCTAAGTGTCAGAGTGACTTTGTATGGGTAAAATTTTGAAAATTTTCCAAAGTGTGGCATTTCGACCTGAGACCTTCACCAAAACATTTTTCATCAAATTTCTCCGAACGAGGGGGGGAGGTCAGTGAAATTTGATGAAAAATGTTTTGGTGAAGGTCCCAGGTCGGAATTCGGAAGTTTTAAATTTTTCAAAATTTTCACCACACGAGCTCTCACACTTAGGAATTTTTTCACTTGTGGCATGTTACATGGACATGCGCTGACGGACCCACTTCCCGTGGTCATATGAGAATGGTTCAGGTGTCATATGATAGAGAATGATGAGACGAATCGTTTGCAACAAACCGCATATCGCTACAATGAATACTTTCGGAGATAGAGCCATTTTAAATTTTCTTCCGAGCATATATAAACCCCCGACAACGTAAGTCTGATCACTTCATCGAAAGACGAGGTAAGCGACGGTCGTCGCTCTGAGCTCCCGATATCGGGTGTTTCAAAGGACTCTATCTTTTGAAGTAGGCAAGCTATCTTCTTACTTCAAAGTTTGTGTGATGGAGTTTGATAGTGTCTTTACTACTGATAAAATTTTTTAAAAGTAGTATGAGTAGTAAAAATGCGGAATTTTTTAAAAATTCTTAATTTTCAGTTTTTTCAAAGTTTTAACATATAGACTAAGGTTTTCAAGTATGCTGAGTTCAAATCTGCTATCAGATTTGAAATTTAATTAAGTCTAATGCAGCTTTGAGGGGTTAGATCCCAGCTACTGATCACTACCTTTGACTCGGCGTTGCTGTTACCACTTCGGGGCAATGACAATGATGTCTTAACCTGTAAATAGCGGGTATCGGGGAAGATCTCTCACTTCCCTAGTGATCAGTACAAGGCCTTCGGGCTGTCGACGGGATCGAGTGCCACTCACTAGACTCAAATCTATCTTTCCTCACTAAGTGTTGATATTATGTTGAATGTTGACTAAGTTCAATGTTGAATGTTGAATAAGTGTTGAATGATGACATTATGTTTTAGGCCGTATGCTACATTCAAATCTGCTATCAGATTTGAAATTTAACTCAGTCTAATGCAGCTTTGTGGGGTTAGATTCCAGCTACTGATCACTACCTTTGACTCGGCGTTGCTGTTACCACTTCGGGGCAATGACAATGATGTCTTCAGCTGTACATAGCGGGTATCGGGGAAGATCTCTCACTTCCCTAGTGATCAGTACAAGGCCTTCGGGCTGTCGACGGGATCGAGTGCCACTCACTACACTCAAATCTATCATTCCTCACTAAGTGTTATGCTTTAGGCTGTATACTACATGATTACAAACTTATACAAATTTCATTATCTTACAGTTAACGAGAAATCGCAGTCATGGTCAATAATGACAAAAATAAGAAATTTCACATCAAAATGTGTGTATGTGGCCGAATTAACCGCCGAGACGGTCTCAAGGACCACATCAAGAAGGCAGGGGCCGACCACATGGTTATCCTGAGTAGGGTTGCCTGTGTGAAGTGAAGGGTGCTGTTGGTTGTTGGGCAGGAGGCCGAGTTTTATTTGAGGCATGGTGAGTGTACAGGAGGGTTGGTGACCGATTTGAGATTTGTGGAGTTGATGAATGCTGAGAAGGAGCGAATGTTCGGGAAAGAGGCCAAGAATGTTGTTGAGAATGCTGGTGGGAATGTTGTTGAGAATGCTAGTGGGAATGTTGTCGAGAATGCTAGTGGGAATGCTGTGGGGAATGAGGTAGAGAATGCTGTGGCCGGTTTGAAGGCTGACAAGTGGCGGAAGAGAGTGTTTGAGAGTGATGATGAGGATGATGTGGATTTCGATAGGGAGCGAGTGAGGAAGCGTGTGAGGAAGTTGAGCTCTTCGTGGTCGGAGGTATCCAATATTGTTATTAGCGACCCCCCGCAGAGCTCATCTTCCCCAATAGTGAAGGGTGGTGGGGTACGGAAGAGTCGGCGCGGTGGGATGAGGACATGGAAAAGAAGCATGTGTCGCAGCAAGCGGCACATGCTTTGTTGGTTGATCGGTACGAAAGTTTGAAGAAGGTGAATGAGAGAACGTTGAGTGGGTTGAGTGAGTTGAAAATGAAGGAGGTGAAATGTAAGGAGGTGGCAGATGAGAATATCCGTATGAGGCGTGTTGTAAAAGAGTTGAAGGAGAATGTGCGAGTGTTGGAAGACAAGAATGATGAGCGAGAGAAGAGGACGAGTGCTGCAGAGAGGAGAATGGGAGAGGCAGAGTCGAAGTATGAGGAGTTGATGAAGGAGATGAGTGTATTGAGAGCGAGGAATGCTGAGTTGGAGAGGAGTGTGAGTAGGCAGGGTGATGAGAGAGAGTCGTTTGCGAAGTTGGAGCGCATGAGGAATGAGTGGAATCGTGTGAATGAGGACAGAATGCTTGAGTTCCACATCCCTATTCGGGATAACCATCTGGACGGTCAAGTCCTCGTCAACCAAAGCCTGGACGAGAGTATAATCTGCTATAATGGTCATCCGACTAAGAAGTGCTTACATGCCACACTCAGAATGCGCGGCCATTTACAAAAATTTTCAGTCAGGAAGCCCGCGAGACTGCCTAAGGATGACTAACTTGGTAAGTGAAAAGCAAATAAGATAGTATATCCTATTCTAATACATATCATTTTCATTGCAGATCTTTTCAATGCCTTCACCACCCCATCACGACAATCCCGAGAACGAACCATCGGCTCTCTTAAGGGCCACCATGGGGCAAGACATGATAGAACCTCCACGCGGTTTGCCCTGGGCAGTCTTCGGACTGGCGAATACTATCATTAAGTTGAATCTGCTATCAGTCAACTTGAACGTTGCGTCGCGTTAGAGGGGTATATAAACCACTGCCTCTCATTTCATTTCATTTCAATCATGCAGACGCCGAACAGTCAAGTCAGCTCTCCTCGCGGACCGCAGTTAAGGCCGCGAAATTTATTTGAGGAATTTGTCAGGCTAGAGGAGCAAGACAGAGTCCACAATAATCTTGCTCGGATTGGCAATCCGATGACAGCAACTGTTGTCAATCCAACGGAATGGCGCTACATTCCACTTTTCAGCCATGTGCCAATTACCGTGGAAGTCGACACTGCTACCAAAGAGAGAGTCAAAGACTCTCTCAGCAGAATTGGTAGGGTGTAAGATGACGTTACTCCCGAGAACGAACCACCGGCTCTCTTAAGGGCCACCATGGGGCAAGAGTTGATAGAACCTCCTCGCGGTTTGCCCTGGGCAGTCTTCGGACTGGCGAATACTATCATTAAGTTGAATCTGCTATCAGTCAACTTGAACGTTATGCAGTCGATTGCTATCCCTGAAGCATTCTGATTCGCTGTTGAGCAATTCATTGTTGAAAACCCTATATAAGCCAGAAGATTGTAGCGCTTCTCATTCAATTTCAAGTCACGATGGGAGCAACATCTACTAGCACCATTCCCGTCTTCATCGATGAAGACAACGCCATTTCCGAGTTCATCATCCTCGACGAGTGGGATGAAGAGGATGAGAAGAAGGGGAAGATCAAGAAGATCGTTTGGACGGATGAGGTATGGACTCCGAATACCACTCGCATCCGAAAGGTGCCAGATGCACCACCACGGCTTAGGCGGCACAGGGTTTATGACAACCTAACTGTCATACCCATTGACTATTCCAGCCAATAGTCAACTTAATTCACACCCCGAGAACGAACCATCGGCTCTCACCATGCCACCATCTCAAGGGCCACCATGGGGCAAGACATGATAGAACCTCCACGCGGTTTGCCCTGGGCAGTCTTCGGACTGGCGAATACTATCATTAAGTTGAATCTGCTATCAGTCAACTTGAACGTTGCAAATGAAGTTCGGTGTAATACTTCGTTTCGACGGGCGTTCCTATAAAGGGCGGCGGTGAAACCCGTAGCTATGTATACCGCAAGGGACATTCGGCAATGGTCAATCTTGTTAAACCTCTCTGCGTCATGTTTGCAAGTGATTGCCTCTGTCTCAACGTAGTATGCATTCGCGCCAGGGCGACATTTAGCCAACTGTCGAAGGTTGCCTAAAACTTTCCATTGCATACGTTATGAGAACCATGAGTTCTACCTGTCTCTATCAATGAGATGAATTGATGAATGGAATGAAATGGGAGGACACTCACGCGCCACACGCAACATAACACACTTCTCTCTTCCGTAGTCTAACAAGCTCTTTACACATGGATCGCAGTCGATTGCTATCCCTGTATCAGAAGTGTAAGCCATCTTAATTTTATTTGACACTATTTCATCTACCATCATCGCCCATATGAAATGTTTTAAGATTTACAAGTTAGACTAAGCGTGCTACTATTTCCAAATGAAAACGTATACATGGTTAAATCATCCACTTAAGCCCATCCGTAGTCTAACAAGCTCTTTACACATGGATCGCAGTCAATTGCTATCCCTGTATCAGAAGTGTAAGCCATCTTAATTTTATTTAACACTGTTTCATCTACCATCATCGCCCATATGAAATGTTATAAGATTTACAAGTTAGACTAAGCGTGCTACTATTTCCAAATGAAAAAGTATACATGGTTAAATCATCCACTTAAGCCCATCCGTAGTCTAACAAGCTCTTTACACATGGATCGCAGTCGATTGCTATCCCTGTATCAGAAGTGTAAGCCATCTTAATTTTATTTAACACTATTTCATCTACCATCATCGCTCATATGAAATGTTATAAGAATTGCAAGTTAAACTAAGTGTGCTACTATTTCCAAATGAAAAAGTATACATGGTTAATTCATCCACTGAAGCCCCATTCAAGTAAGTCAGTATGAAAGCAGAGATAATACGAAATAAATATTTATTATGGTATGTATTTCAAAAGGTCTTCATCGTCAATATCTTCCCAGAGTCTGGCTTCACATAGATCACAAAAACAGTTCACTTGCTTCAATCGTTCTTCTACCGCGAGCCTCACTTTGTCGATGTACTCCCACTCCGCCATAGTTCGTGGCTGGGAGCTAGGGGTGTACCATTCCCATAATTGGTGGAGGAATTTGGTGCTGGTGATCTCCATCACATCATCAGTATCGTACTGCAGATACTTCCACCTCACGCCTGTTAAGTCGGGACACTCCTTCTCACATACACTCTCTTCGTCATCCTCTGGTAATGACAACTTTCTGATATTGTCCAGTCGGTACACCTTCTCTACCTTCCCCTTCGTTGGAGCGTTTGGTGCAACGATCGCCTTTGGTGTTGAGCATGGAGAAGAGAATTTTGTGTTTTGGCGTTGTCGGAGGGCTTGTCATGTTGACTGTGAATAATAACTTTGAAATGTTTTCTAATTCTTAAGTATCAACAAGCAACCAATCAGAATGAACAGCCAATGAATGATGAATATGAAAGTATATATGTGAAGTGACATTCGTATCATTTCACTCTGTCTTTGTGACATATAAGTGAAGTGTTCTCTGGCGAATTCTATATATGAGGCGTACAAGTGAACTGCTCTCTCGTGAATTCCAAATTTGAGTGAAGTCTCTATCTTGTTGAAGTATCAACCTTAAACTTGATTTCGTTGAAATTGTAAGTTGAAAATTTCTTCACTCATCTCCCTCAAACGTTTGGCTAATAGCATCTTCCTCAATTTCAGGCATCAACTTCATCACCAACGCCCTCCCTTCTCGAGGAAGGTTTAGAGTTGTTGAGTCAAAGTAAGTTGTAACAATACACAGACTTGAACAGAGATGATAGAATGATTTCTCTTTCATGTGATGTGAGTTCCAGCTCAGGACTCTCGCGACAAGGCAACGAGTGGGAATGAGCCGACTGCGGACATATGTTTACAAGGAAGCACAGTCTCCTTCGACACATCAAACAACGTGTGTGTCAACGCAAAGCGGCGTCAATCTCCGGAGGTGAAGTTGATTCTAACGATGACATCTCCTTTCCTTGCGATTTGTGCCCTATTTCTTTTGATAGTCACTTTCAGCGATCTTCGCACAGACCAACACACGCATGCAAATGATCACTACACCAACGGTACCTCTACCATCTCCCTCATTAATGTTTCACATAATAATTTAGTTCGCGACTACTGCATGGAGTCCAATACTCAAATAGTAGATTTTCCTGAGTGGCTCCTTCAAAATTCTAACATTATCGAAGCGCTCTTCAACAATTTAGACAATTTTAGAATGAAGGCGCTCATCTACCTTAAACTAAAATATATTAAGATAGATTTTCAAACGGCTCAAGTGACGGAGAGAATGCAGTTTCATGTTCCTTCCTCTTCCGCAATCGAAGTTGTAGACTGCGAGTCTTGGCTAAATTTTCACATTCAATGTTTAAAATCAAATGTAGATAAATTCAATCAACGCGACAGCGCTCTCATTTTTGATGGTGTGGACTCAGCCATATTCAAAATTTCCCTATTAGAAAGTCATGCAGCTCGAGGCACATTTAAACTACCAAAAACGTTGTATAATAAGAAAGCTGTCATCATTGTCGATTGTAAATCACAGTGTTTCAAATATGCAGTCCTATCCATCCTTCACTATAATGATATCAACGCGCATCGAGATCGCACCTATAGCTATAGGCAGTGGGAGGATGAACTAGTCTTTGAAGGTTGTGATAGTGACAACATGAAAATCAATGATGTAGAAACGGTCAAAAAACATAATAAGATTAAAATTGTCGTTCACGTGTGGGAGAAGGGGTTGAAGGGGGCCCGCTATAATTCACGTTGAACTTGTTATGAACGTGTAGTCAACCTCTTATTAGTAAAGCAAGATGATAGCGAGGAATGTCACTACTGTGGTATACCCAAAATCTCTCGCTTGTACACTCACTTGGGGCACTCTAAAAGAGGTGAACATTTTGTATGCGACCGCTGCATCCGCTCCTTTTGGCGTAAAGATAAATTTGAAACTCACTATGAATGGTGCAAGCGAGGTAAATTACAAATGGAACACATGCCCAAAGATAAAATATTTTCACATAAGTATAATGGTGACGAATTAAGTCCCCTGCGTGTCATTTACGCAGACATAGAATGCTACATTGATGATATCATCCACAAGCCAGCAGCCATATCCTGCTATGAAGTATGGCATGACCACTTTAGAAATAGGGAAAAAACAAAATGCATACTTGGTAAGGTGAAGATTGTATTTCAAAATTTCTAGAATTTCTAGATAAAGCTGCTAAATTTCAACAATCATATGACAACAATCAACAATCATGTCAGCGTCACTAGCTTCTCTCGTTCGAAATCTCGTTTCTTCCCCATAGTCAAACTTTGAAGAAACACTATCCAAACTTAACGGATGAAATAATCACTCGCAAAGGAGTCTTTCCATATGCGTATTTTAGCTCAATGTCTAAACTAAATGAAACAACCCTTCCTTCCATTGACAAATTCCAAAACGATTTGACGGGTCAAGATTGTCCAGTAGAGGACTATGAACATGCTCAAGAGGCATGGTTAAAATTTGATTGTAAAACGTTTGGCGATTATATGATCGCTTACTTAGAAGTAGATGTCATTTTGCTGGCTGATGTCTTTCAGGAATTTCGACGAGTGGCATTAGAAGAAGACAAATTAGATCCTGTCCACTTTGTCAGTCTACCAGCCATGTCCTTTAAATCAGCCTTTAAAATGACTGGTGAGACCATCCATCTCTTACAATACCCGGAGATGTATAACATATTTGAGCGCGGAATACGCGGTGGTCTCACATTTGTGAATAAACATCACATAAAATCTAAAACAGTAGGTAATGATCATATCCACCTAAAGTACTATGACCAAAATAATTTATATGGCAGTTCACTGTCCAAACCACTACCTCACTCCGAGTTTAGTTGGTTAAATCAATATGAGCTTGCGTATTACTCCAACCCTTCAAACATTCTGAACATTCCAGATGAAGGTGATTGGGGATATTATTTTGAAGTGGATTTGATTTATCCAAATAGTATTAAAAATAAAACGGCTGATTTCCCACTCGCACCTGAATCTGGTGAAGTGACTGAAGATATGTTTTCACCATTCATGTCACAATTTCATAATAACTCTACAGAGTGTGGACAGCCAAGGTACAAACCATGCCGCAAACTTTTGCTCACCCAATATGATGAGAAAAATTATCTCGTGCACTTCTGCATACTAAAATTCTATTTAGAAATGGGCATGCTTCTAAAGCCAGTTCACCGCATTATCAAATTTAGACAGAAAGCCTTCCTCAAACCCTATATTGATAGTAACAGTCAAAAACGTGCACTCGCCCAAAATAATTTTGAAAAGGATTTTTATAAATATAAGAATAACAGTCTTTTCGGAAAGACCATGGAGGATGTTAGAAAACGTATGAACTACGAACTAGTCGTTGATGAACAAAAATATCACAAATTGACCTCATCACCTCTTTTCATTGATAGAGACATCATCGATGAGGATCTTGTAGGTGTTAAAATGATAAAATCAGAAGTTGAGTTGTGCAAACCCATCTATATTGGGCAAGCCGTTTTAGATTTTTCCAAGCTTGAAATGTATCAACTCTTCTACAAAATATTAAAACCATGCCCTCTCGTAAAAGAGGTTCGCTTGCTGGGTGGTGATACAGATAGTTTCTTTTTAGGAATTACCACTCAAAAAGATTTAAATTTTAATGAAGTAGGTAAGTCATTAGAAAAATATTTCGATACATCTAACTACAATCCCACTCATCCACTCTATTCCATACAGAATAAAGCCAAACTTGGTTGTTTTAAGGATGAAACAGCAGGAAAGGAAATAGATGAAATGATTCTCCTCCGTTCTAAAATGTATTCCATGAAATTAAAAGAATGTGCAGATAGTATTAAGCGTGCTAAAGGTAGATCAAAATCCATTGTTCACAAAATGAAACATCGGTCCTATAAGAAGGCCTATAAAAATAAAACTATAACGTTTGTCAATATGACAATCTTAAAATCTCAAGTTCATACTGTGTAAACGCACACGTTCAAGAAACGAGCGCTTTCAGCATGGGAGGATAAGAGGTGTTGGATAGGACATAAACACATCTCTTCCACATGGACATCCTGACACAAACATACCTCTACCCAAAAGAATAAAACTCACGCTACCACATTCAGGAGATGTATTGACATAATAAACTTTAACTCAGTATTTTGGTGTTGCTTTTTGTAGATATACATGGTTGTTTTATGTATCGCATGAGATCGTTTCTTCCTTGTGAATATATGCCTACAGTCAGCCCATTCCCCCTATATCTGTGAAAAGACTTTTTCATACACATTTTTATTTCAATAAACATATCACAATGACTTCACTTTGTTTTCCGAAACACTAAAGTTATGAGGGATTTAGTATCTTTGACATGGATGCACTCTTGTAAACCATTGGTAATTTTGATAGCAATAGAGGGTATAGTTTGTTTGACGACGGGATGATAGAAAATAGATTCAAACATCTTCTCGACTATTCCATATGAAGCGTCTTTATCATGAATGAAATCACGTAAAATGTATTCTTTTTTCTCACCAACAGAAATAGGTAGAATCAAATCACATTGAATGTAAAGGTGCTGTTCATGTTCATCAAGTGTCATTGGTGTTTCTATACCAATCGTATGCGCAGCAGTAAACACAGTTTGTAGCATTGAAAAACCAAAGAGTTTTTTCAAATTTTTACTCAATTGACATTGAATGTCATCACCCAGTTTCAGAACAACGCGTTGATTTTTAATTGAAAACGAAATGTGGTGTGTCTTTATACATCATATTTACTTTTCATCACATGCTTCAACTTCTGTTCACGGTACGCCAGAAAAATTTTTTTCCAACCAAAAATGCAATTGATTTTGGTCAACACCATCGTGTCAATCATGTCAAACGATTTTGAAAAAATATAGCAAACAAAATATTTCATCGAGCTAATCAAAAGTTATCGATTATTATTGATTTTTGATCTATCGATTAATTGATCAATTGATTTATCTCAGTGACAAAAGAATGCAATTCAATTTCATTTACATCAGCATGATTACTGAGCTATAAGAAAACTAAGATTCATTTTGCGTGAAAATCTAGCGAGCTAATCAAGTGATATCGACATTTATCGATATCAAATATCGATTTTTTAGCATTTTTTAGTGATTTTTCCAGTTTTTCTGTACATGCAATTCAATTTTGTCAGCATGTAATGAACAAGAAAGCAGAAATAAACCATAAAACAATGAAAGTGAAAAAAACCCATCGAGCTTTTCGTTTGTTATCGAATAGTTATCGATAGTAAAATCAATTTTCCAGTGATTTTTTTTATAGATTTTACTGTTTTTGTGATTTTCTCACTATCATTCAAATACAATTGACCATTGTTAAGGGGCAATTACGTCAGCGGATATTTACATGTAGAATTTTGCCATCGGCATAATAGACCTACTCGTGATTATGAAGCTACATTTAGGCCTACATTAGGTAGTACAAGTATTGTTGTTTAGAATTAAAAGGGAAAACTCCAGAAATAGATGAAAATTTATTCAACTTGAAAGCAATTCTTCGATAGACAACGCCATGGAAGTATTTGTGTACACTCAACATGTTTACTGTTGAATTCTACAACTGTTTTCAATAGAGCATCAGTTGGTGGCGAATGTACGGACTCACGGGGATCAGTATGTAGTCCCCATACTAATTGTGCATTATCTTGACATCCGTGGAAGGGAGCATTCCCGTTTGGAGTACTACGCCATGATCGTCATAACGCAAGACTTGTTTAAATTTACGCTGTAGCGGTGTAGGATTATGTACCTTGGTTGTTTCTTCCACTGGCCTCAGTTGTAGATGATCTGATCGTCGCGAACCTTGTAACGTTTGACAGCCAGTTTGTCCTACTAGTGCAGCAGATGGAGTAGAAGCCTGAAAATGAAAAAGATTGTATTAAGTTTACGTTCAAGGGAGGAGAGGGAGGAAAGTAGCGACTTACCATTTTAGTTGGATAATAGAATAGGGAACTAGAGAGAGAGAAAATGTGCGTCCGTCACTCGTGCGATTCAACGATGGGATGATTCTCACTGTGGAAGGCTCGCTATGTATATAGAAATGCTTGATTCTCATTGGATGATGATCCTCATTGGACAATAACATCAAGCTGATTCCAAATCTGGCCTCCGTTTACCAATCCGAGCCTTCATTCGCCCGCTGGAGCTGTTTCTTGGGAAATTCTAACTCTCGTTTTTCGCCAATCTCCCAAAATCTTAAATGGCGTCTCACATCTTAACGAAGACAGATATGAAAAAGCCGTTTCTTTCAGTGAATTTGTCTTACTCTTAGCTTTCAAACGAGCTATTGCACGACTTTCTACGATCTCTAGAACCAAAGTTGGAAGATCGGTGCCGGGGGGGGGGGGCGTCAGCGAAACTTTTTCTCTCCGATTGACTTGAAACTCACCATACCGATGCAGAATTTCACGCTGAATCCGAATCTGGCGTCCGTTTTCCCATCCGATGGTTCGTTTTGGCGCTACAGCCCAAAACGACCAAAATTCTAACTGTCGTTTTTTCGCCAATCTCCCAAATCTGAAATGGTGTCTCACATCTAAACGAAGACAGATATGAACAAGCCGATTCTTTCAGTGAATTTGTCTCACTCTTAGCTTTCAAACGAGCTATTGCACGACAAAATCCGTCCACTGGAAGCCAAGATCGAAGCTAGCTCTCCCGAGGGGGGCAGTGAAATTTGATGAAAAATGTTTTGGTGAAGGTCCCAGGTCGAAATGACACACTTTGGAAAATTTTCAAAATTTTACCCATACAAAGTCACTCTGACACAGGATTTTTTCAGGTGAGCTCCGACCTAAAATCTTGTAACAGCTCTAACTTTTGAACGGCTGGTCCGATTGACTCGCGGCAAAAATGTCGTCGAGCAGTTTTTTCTCCTCTTTCAAACGAGTAGCTGTAAGACAAAATCCGTTCACTAGAACCAAAGTTAGAAGATTGCTGTGGGGGGGGGGTCAGTGAAATTTGATGAAAAATGTTTTGGTGAAGGTCCCAGGTCGAAATGCCACACTTTGGAAAATTTTCAAAATTTTACCCATACAAAGTCACTCTGACACTTAGGATTTTTTCAGGTGAGCTACGACAGTCCACCCTCCCAACCTGGCCGGTACACCACGCCAACCTGGCCGGCACACCACGCCAACCTGGACAGCACATCACCGCGCGCTACGACGGCCGGCCAGAGGGGGGGACGTCAGACTCGAAGCAACACGGCGGCACACCACGCCCGACTCGACGGACAGGAGGGGGGGGGGACGTCAGCGACGGCGGCCATCTTGCGCTATCCAGAAGTGGAGTTTTACTTACTACTAACCTGGTCAACGTGTTTTCATGCATTGGAAATATACGATTCTGATATTCTGATATTCTGATATTCTGATAAAAGGTTTCCACGTTTTCTCTAACCTTATTATCTACGTCACAGGCTTTATGAGCTAATACAACTATTCGTATATGATGGTGGCGACCTTTTGTAAATATTTCTGATACGTCTTTTTGTTTCACTAAACTAGCTACATCATCTAATATTAGTAAAGAGTTCTGTTCATATGTAACCGCAAAACTTTCCATATCTTCTAACATATCTAAATCTCCTCTATTATAAACATTTGAATATCCTTGCCATTCGTCAGGTTGCAAACAGAAAATATATACATCTTCTTCTTTAAAATGTTCTTGGATGTACTTACGCATAAATGTAGTCTTTCCACTTCCCGTTTTACTATAAACAATAAAATGTAGGTTCTCTTCTCTAGTACGTTCTCTTGGTATATCTTTTTGACGAAATGGTTGTTTCCAACCTTTAAAGTCGTTTGTTTGTTCTTTATAAAATGTAACCTTCTGTTCTTGTGCTTGTAAGTACCTTAACCAGTTTATGAAATAATAAATAGAATAAATGATAAGACATATGATAATAATATTTATACAATGAAATTGTAGAAAGCCAAATACACGAGCAACATCAGAATCCTCCGAAAATAAAGATTGCACTTCATTACGTTGATTGTGACGATTGGCTATCGCGGGATGGCGATTGGGGATTTCGGTATACGAATTTTCTATATCCATTTCTTTTTTTCCTTTTTTTACATGAGAAAAAATGCCTCAGACTCCAGACTAGTCCGACACTCCTTTGAGTGTTTTATACCTATGTAGCACCTCCGGACTACTACGGTCTATCTAGTCTGAGGCTTAAATGAAGGCAAGACACTCAAGTGAGTGTCGGACTGTCCGAGGCTTAAATGAAGGCAAGACAGAAGTAACTGTATGGACTTGACCTACGGACTATTACAGGCACAAAGTTAATTGCGTTAATGACGATGATGTTACGATCTATTTAGTCCGAGGCTTAAATGAAGGCAAGACAGAAGTAACTGTATGGACTTGACCTCCGGACTATTACGGAAATCAATCAATCAATCTGTCAATCAATCTATCATTCTATTTAGTCCGAGGCTTAAAAGAGGGCAAGAGATTCAAGTGAATGTATGGTCACGACTTCCGGACTACTATGGACACAAAGTTAATTACTCATGACAAACTTTTACATGACGTGCGAGGTTTCTCTTCATTAGAACTTTGTCACAGTTATTACACTTCACTTGTGTTTTTAAACGTTCTTTACATTGGTATTTGCTATCATAAATTTCTGTTTTGGGTTTAAGAATTTCACAACTAGTACATGTACGCGTGTTAATTATAGATGACTTAGAATGATTAGTAAAACCCTGAGCAGTGAAAAATTTCTTACAATTCAAACATTGTCTATCTTTTATTTTTGGTTGTGTTGGTAATTGACATCTTTTCTGATGACGTGCAAAATTCTTAGATGTTATGCTGTTTCCACATTCAGTACACGTTCTTTTTACTGGTTGTGACTGTTCTAGCATTTGTTGTAGCATTTGTTGTTCTACTGGTTGGTACTGGTTGTACTGGTTGGACTGCTTGTAACTGTTGTAACGGTTGTACTGGTTGTACTGGTTGGACTGCTTGTAACTGTTGTAACGGTTGTACTGGTTGTACTGGTTGGACTGCTTGTAAATGTTGTAACGGTTGTACTGGTTGTACTGGGTGTACTGGGGGCACTGTTGCATTTACTACTTTCATATGTTTATTTAATAATGCTTTATTATGAAAAGATACATTACAGATTTTACATAGAAGCTTGGTTCCGCCAACTTCTTCGAGACGCGAAGCGTCGACTTCCTCGCTGGATAACATATTTTTTAACAGAAAAAATGATGTTAACAAATGTTGGAGGAGGTGCTTACATTCCAAATAATCAAGAATCAGAAATAGACCTAGACAACTATATCATGAAAACTTTAGACGTTTTAACAGGCCCGTTGAATCTTTCTATTCTTCCACAACAAAATACTGAGTTAACAAATAAAGAATATGTTGATAGACAAGTGGCTCCACTAATGAATGAATTAAAGTTGCTAAAACTTAATGACAAATCATTAGCAAAAAAATTATTAAAACTTGATGAAAAGGATAAAGATCTAGAAGCAGATATATCAACGCTTCATAAAAAACTAACAGAACAATCAAAGATTGTAATCCTATTATCAATAACTTTAAGGGGTGCCATTATAAAGAATACAAATCAAAATAAACAACTGAAAGAAGAGTTAGACAAAGTTAACGAAAAGAATCAAAAATTATTACAACAGTTGCAACAGCTGCAATCTACATTCCAAAAAAGTGTTGATGAATTGAGTACCAGAATTACACAACAAGTGAAGTTCATGAATAGAATGATAAGTAATATTATTACACTGACTTCGATGTATTACACGGTCAGAATCTACGAATATGATGCTACGGTATTCTCCGAGCCGAAGGCGAGGAGAATACCATAGCATCATATGAGTAGATTTGAGCTGTGTGATACATAGAAGTCAGTGTAATAATACTATGTGTTCGCTGAATGATATCTCATGACTCCATGGATATATTTCATATTTGAATTCATGAATTTTGAAACAGGTTAATTATCTAAGCAAGCATTCCTTTCTTCACTTTTGACTAATCAATGACATAGGAATGACGTCGAGATTTGTAAACATGTCAGAGGAAGAAGTTAATTCTGATATCGATAATAGAATACCAAAAAGTACTTGGAATAAGATGAGATGGGCATTCACGCTATTTGTCGCCTGGCATGACCACTGGAAAATAAGAATTGACGATAATGTTTTGAAAGTATATAAAAATGTGAAAGAATTTACACCAAACGATCTCAATCACTGTTTGAAGTACTTCTTCGCTGAGGTCAGAAAGGTTGATGGAGATATGTATCCTCCAGAATCGTTGAAAGGCATTGGTGCGATGCTACAGCTATATTTCAATACAGAAATGAAATGGAAAATTTCTATTTTTACGGACATTGATTTCAAAAGTGCTCGTGATTCCCTTGATGCTCAGATGAAAAAATCAGCTCAACGCGGTAACGTAAAACCAAAGAAAAGAGCATTGCCAATTGATCTAGAACAAGAGAACGAATTGTGGGAAAATGGTAGTTTTGGAATTTCAAATCCAGATCAGCTAATCCACACACTTATTTATCATTTGGGAGTTCATTTGAGCCTTAGAGCGGCTAAAGAACATGATATGGAATTTGTAGACGAATCTCAATTAATTCTTTGTAAAGACAGTGATGATAAAGAATATTTGAAGTACGTTGAAAGAATGTCAAAAAACAAGCGTTATGGATTAAAATGTGCCAGAATGGACCCCAAAGAGACTCGAGTTTATCAGAACACGGACAACCCAGATCGATGTGTGATCAAATTATATAAAGAGTACATTCGACATAGACCAGATGGTGCGTGCAAAGCATTTTATCTGACGCCCTTACAGAAACATCAAATAAAAGGAGCGGTTTGGTACAAACGCTGCCCAATGGGGATTCATAAAATTGAAAATACCACTAAAACGTTGATGAAAAATATTGCAAAAGACGGCGAATTCTTTACGAACACTTTACGACGCACTGATAAGACTCGACTTGTACAAGGCGGCATATCCAAGGAGGTTGCAGCACTCAAAACAGGTCGAATCAATGAAAAAGCAGATAGTGCCTACATTCATGCCGAGGTATTCGAGAAAGATATGTCGAAAGTGCTGTATGGATCATATGAAGCTACAACAAACAATGTTGTATCTACAAACAACACAAACACACGAGAAAACAAGTCTATCAATTTTTATGGATGTACTTTTAACAATTGCACTTTATGATGTGTTACTCTATTATTTGTATTGGGTTGGAAACTAAGCTGAGACTCATCTCGTAATTATTAATAATTTATTAGTTATCTGTAAGAGTGTATTAGTTGTTTAGAAGTCTAAGACAATTCCGTCTTCAATTTTTTGAATCTGGCACATCTTCTAGCTCTCATGGAGCATTTAAGAGCTAATTCTTTTCGCTTCGGTGAGTCAGAACTTAGTTTTCAATCATAGTACTGTTTCAATCGTTAAAGTGTGTTATAACACATTACAGGTAATCTACTCCCAGGTAATCTACTGCAGTAGATTACCTGAGAAAGATATTGCAGTTCAACATATACATGTTGAATATGGATATCTAAGCGTATTTTACTCAATTATAATCGACCGCCTAATTGCATTAGGGCATAGCACATGAGGCGAATACATGAAGAGAAAACACTATCAAAAGGTTAGTGATCAAGTTCAATTGAATGCTCTTATAACGGCGTTGAAGATGAATCAAGAGAAAATGCAAGTTAATAGAAAAGAAATTAAAGTACATCACACCCTGCTTGACGCAATAGATAAAGTGCAAAATCAAATTAATAAAGTTATCACGCGGTTGTTGTCCGTTCACACACGTAAATCTTAATCGGACCAAAGGTCCTCAGATTACTAACCTATAAAACCTTGTTCGGAGGCTTTAGCTTATCCTAACCATTTTTCCATTAAGAATTTCAATTGAATTTCATCTTCTAGCAATAAACCATACGCCATCAATGATGTTGTGGAATTTGTCTTTTCAATATTAATTGTTACATCACAACCAGTCTTGATAATATCTTCAGATTGTGCACTTAAATCAAAACAGAAAACAGGATATAGATTCTTCCAATCTACAGGAGCTAATTGTGCTTCAACTCCAAATTCTCGACATAGATTTCTATAGGTGTCATATCTTTCCATGAATTGATTATTTGGGTTATCAAATCTTAATGGATCGATAGGATAACGTGTTTGATTTAAAGAAATTTGTAAACTTTGAATTGAATTGATATGAAAAAGACTATTGTTCTTATCAAAACTACGAGTTTCATTCTTTTGAAAAGCGAGTAAAAAATATCTTGGAGTATTCGATGTTCTTGTGAAATGCCAACTAAATCTTTGTTCAGAAAAAGTTACAGAACTCGCAGTACGCTTCATAAAACTTACTGGAATTGGTTTGTTAGTATTTAATCGTTTCGTAATAGTTAATTCATCCTCTAAATTAGGTGTAATATGTTTTATCCAACATTCAAGTCCATCAATATTTAAATATGCTTTTTTCCAGTCTTACCATAAACTATTGATTCATTACTTACAGTGCGATGAATTATTATTTTGAACTTTAATTGATATTTTAAATAAATGATTTTATAAATGTTAAATAATTTTAATGATATTTCATTGTAATCTAAATACCCGAATAATGGAGACAATGACCAATCAACAGTTTGTTTATGTTTTTTATTAAAATTACGTCTCTCTTAATATGCAGTATTATTTGTTTTATTCAAATGTTTTGCAATTTGTTCTACATCTTTCGCAATTCCTGCTGCGTCTGTTCCAGCGTGAGTTAAATCATCTACAATAATTCCATCATTATTATCTGGAAACCATCCTTCGATTTCACGCATTTTATTATTTTCACCTATTGTAACAAATCGAAGCATCGAATCAATAATACCAGGAGAATCACTTATTGTTTCTATATTTTGAGTTGCAACATCTAAACACATTTGTGTAAATAATCTTGGAAAGAAATTGTTTTCTAATGTAATATTATCCGTAGCAGGTAATGATGTTGTAAAATCAGCATCACTATATAAAGAATATTCACAGTGTAAAAAGGAATCAGGTAAATGTAAACAACTTTGTTGATTATCAACTTCAAAAATTAAATCACCTCCAGTATTCACTCTACCTGAAGATCCGGGAGTCATAGCAACTCTTATATAGTCATTCTTTTTTTGATTATTACTAACGAACGGGGGATCGTCTAATCTAAATTTGCTTTCTATCAGAGTTGACATTATGTTTTTTATTACAAAAAAAATCAGTTTTGCTACTCGGCTAAAGCCTCTGAACAAGGTTCTACTAGAATTTTGGTAAACCATTTCCTCTTATTTCTTCAATTGTTTTTTCCAAAGTGTTTAAATATATCAAGTGTGGAAACTCCCCATTACTTTAATGTATTTTTAGTGGCGACAAATCCGCCATCTTTTTTCGCCAAAATAATTTTCAGATATTCATATTCATCAATTTCAAGAAGTCACTGTGGCTAGAACATTTGGTGACAACTTCATTATTCTAGTGATTCCTACATAAAATTTACTGCTTTATTCATTTTTCACATCACTTTTGATGTTGAACGTGTCATTTAGGAATGGTATGGCTTTATAGATGAAAAAGTGGAGAAACTGTGTCATTTGGCTCTCAGATATTGTTTATCTAGTACATATTGAAGATGCAACTAATACAAATATTTCTTGGAATGAGAAGAAAGGAATATTTGCTCGCTATTTTAGCAACTTTTTGTGCTTTAGATGGTTTTTTAACGTTTCATCTGCCAATGAAGATCAACTCCGCTTGGTTGACGCACGTGACTCTTGCGCTTGTCCTAAAATATCCCGTCATGCTCTTATTTTACCGATATCTGTGTTCATACATTGAGTGCACTAGCTGCAGGAAATTCCACCATCTTCATGATAATTGAGCGAGATGTTCCCACACAAATCATAGTCCGGCAGCCAGAGCGAGTTTCTGCAGGGAACGAGGCCGAAAATGAGACTTTCACAGAATGATGTACACCATATGCCTACTACGAATTCGCGCGTCTGCCGAGTTCTAGTGAGTTCCTCTACTTGTCAGACACGATCAAAGAAAAAAACATGTTAATCCAATGGGAGGCAGATTGCAGTTTTTGGCTGAAATCAACTTTTGTATGTTTTCTCTTATCAATTAAAATGTACTAGGTCTAGAGCCATGGTTTTTGACATGGAATGTCTTCAGGTCATATCTTATCAGGTTCATGAGCATTTATCTATGAAAGTGCATGCATTCAGATTTGACAAGCCTCCTACTGTAGGCAAGCACCAATATGTTGGCCCACTTCATCCGCATTGAACCACATTATCGCATACATCGCCGATCAGAAGCATGATAATATCAGTTACACATGATAGGAAATGACCTGAAGACATTCCATGCCAACTATTATGACTCTGGGCTTAGTACTTTTCGTTTAATCAGGGAAAACATAGAAAATTTCAGTTTAGCCAATAACTGCAATCTGCGTCTCATTGGATTTACATGTGTTATTCTTTGATCCTGTCCAACAAGAAGAGGAACTCAATAGAACGCGGCAGACGTGTCGATTCGTAGTAGGTATATGGTGTACATCATTCTGTGAAAGTCTCATTTTCGGCCTCGTTCCCTGCAGAAACTCGCTCTGGCTGCCGGACTATCACTCTACGCTTTCACGGTTGTGACGTCATGCTTAGTGGCTGTCTGATTGCTTTATTAACTAAGGAAGCAGACAGGCAGTCACAACTGTGAGTGTTCACAAGGCGGACGATAGTCTAAATTTTGCTGTTCAGTGAATCATCATGATGTGTGCGCGAAATGGCGTCTGGTAAGTTGATGTTAATGATAGTTAATTGAATCAACTCAAAGTTTTTTGTGTTTTTTTCTCAAAGCTTCTCACTGTTTGAGAAAAAGTAGTGACAGCTGACGAGTCTTTTTGTGAGAGTACTTTCAAAAAAAGAAAATTTTCGGGTTTTTAATTCAATTAGTAAAATGAAATCAATTTTTAGTTACCAACAAGGCTTGATTTGATCCGATATCAAAAGACGTGAGGTTATTCGAACGCAATGTTGCGTGTAAATAGCCAGACAACTGAGGCCAAGTTATTCCCACGAAAAATTGGGTACCAGCAGCCATAACTATACAGTTAGCTTTTCAGACGCAACAATTCGTCGAAATGGTAACTATTTGCTGAACGGTTATATTTTTGCATGATCACTTCAAATATTCCGCATAATTCATTTATGCATTAACCGTTAGAATTAAGCAATTGCTTCTTAGAAGTAGGTATCTACTGATCACGTTACCGAAGTTTCATGGCATCAAATTTATAGGAAATATTATAGTTTTCTAGCTTATGCATGTAATGATATACTGAATCTGTCTTGGGAATTTGTAGTCGCTGCTCGTCCGCGATTCCCAGATGATCATCATTATTCTTCAGTAATTGTACAGTTTTTAATTTGATGTTAAGGAATCATGATAATAATTCATAAAGCTTTCTATAATTCATGTGAGCATTGAGGATCGTAGTACATGTGTATCCTATACATGTGCATCGTAGTGATTATTAACATAGGTGTATATATACAACTTGCAATATCTGAACACACCAAAAAATGGCAGACTTAGAGATCTAGTTGATTACATCACAATTCGTTTTACTGTATCGGCCGTTAGATAAATCGAATACCTTCCATGATGAGTCTGACACCTTTGTTGCAATATTTTTATTTACGCCTTTAACACAAGCTTAATAATCAAATTTTGATCAATTTAGAAAAGCTGTTTCTTCAACCGAAATTTATATTTATCATGAATTGAAAATGTCCAAAACAACTACGCTACATTTATTTTATAATATTTGCTACATAAAAACAATGATTTTTATGGGTGTGCGCTGGGCTCACCTGCTCGCACCGAAAATTTTCGAGGTCATGCTGAAGCAATTATTAGTAGGCCTTTAGGTGAAATATAGCTTGTTAAAATAAAGGCAGCCTACATATTAGCAAGAGGAGCAACAGCGGGGTATTCACAGCCAAACAATAAAAATTCTGAGAGATTTCGTCGCCAAAAATGATTTGTCATGAACTTGAATAATCGAATTTTCGCCACTTCTTTCATGTTTTCCTCACCGCCAAGAATTGGCCGCGGTTTCCAAGGTATTTATTTCACCATCATGACACACAGAAATTGAGAGTTTGAATTGGATAATTTATCAATGCAATAATAATCGAATAATGCTCTCATTTGGATAAATTATACTGCTGATGTGTGTTTGATGCCCTGAGTAAAATTCCCTAATGGCAACTGCTTTTCATTTCTAGACAATGCCCAGTAAATTTCCGTCATGAAAAATGCTATTCATGTTTATTACTTTCTTGGAGTAGGAATAATGAAAATATTGCATTAGGAAGTTACTTTTGATCAGCCCTATATGTGTACATTTTTGTCAACATCGTGAAGCAGTATGAGGCAATCAGTATTCAGTAGTCTATACTGTACTTTGAAATGCTTAATACCGATGTAAGATGAACATGTACGGTGAAATTAATTGATAATTATTCGCAACGTCTAGACATAAACTTGAATGAATAGCACTCGAAATTTAATTGGTATTTAATCGAATTTCTATATAGCTTTATAATGCAAATTTCGGTTAAAGGCCTTTTGTGAATTGATGCATCCTATGATGTTCCAATCAATGAAATCAAAGCTGCGTCCCAAATGCTTTCATCTGCATCTGAATGTTTCGTGTTGCTTTCCTTTTTCTGTTGTGAATATGATTTTACTTTTCAGTGATTTGCCGGAAGCCGAGGAACTATTGTATTAATTGCTCAATATATTCGAAAGCAATTAATGCAAAGTATCTGCAGCTTAAGGCTGGAGCGTCATTCATCATTTTTCATTATTTTCATCACTAACAAAACCAGTCATTTACGTGATACATTAATAATTTAGTGACAACATTTCAGAATTTGACTATTTCTTCATAAGTTATCTCAATACGGATCATCAAATACTGCTATTGATCATAGAAGGAAATACAAGGGAAAACTCTGATGTAAGAAGAAAATGAGATGTTGGGATGTCAATAAAAAAATCATCAAATTTCACATAGGATGCTTTCATAATCAGATGAAAAAATTAGGACTAAAATAGTATATAATGTATGTAAGGTCCATCATATTTCCAACATCCATTCATGAATGGAACTGTCAACCCACAGAATTAGATTCATCTGCGCGCGCTGAAGCAGATAAACAAAATATTTAATTCTGTGTGTAAACCTGATCAATGTATGCACAACTGGTCATCAATAAGAAAATGAAGTATTTCTAGATTCGATACAAAGATTTTCAGATGTTCAGTGGGCAAAAGTTTGTAAACACGTTCATATACAGCACATTAATGCAATCATAAGTCACCTCCTTAAATCGTATAGAATGGTCTGCAGTCGTCTATTAAGTACCTTAAATTTATATGCCAAATCAAATCTAGCATTTTAACCATAGAAATGGATCTTCATCTCATGTTTTTGTCTTCTAGAGGCCAGGGATAACTACGTAATTTTTCACTACTTCATAGTTTTGGCATAGCTATTCAGTCCCTTCCATTCAATATTTCAATACTATTCTGTTGTCAATTGCGATATCGAATAAAACTGCTCATAAGAGCTGCCGAAAAAGTAATATCATAGCTGTCGCCACAAATCAACCATTGATTCCATACTTCCCTTATATACTTACTTTGGTTTTTTCATCATGTTTACTTTCCATCCTCGCTAATTTTGCAATTTTGTTTTTCGTTTCCTCTGAAATTTTTTTATCTTTTTGCATTTCCTTTGCATCATTTCTAAGTTTACGAATAGCTTCTAGCTGTTTTAATTCGTTTTGTGACTTAACAGCATTCGATATTGCACTAGCTGCACTACCTATAGCAGCTGCTCCTTTTGCAGCAGATGAAATCAAATCTTTATTATTTTTAATCAAGTTAACGATACTTCTTATACCAGAAAAGATACCAGCTCCTTCTTTTTGAATTGTTTCTACACTGTCATAATGGTACACAGGTTTCAGAGATGGTTCATGTGCTATTTTTTGATTTGAAGTAAAATGTCTAAGATTGTGTTTATAAATTATAGGCATTTTTTTAGGAATAAATTTGACTTTTGGGAAAAATATTTACGTTTATGATTGGTTAGTAACCTGAGGACCTTTAATCCGATCGACTAAATCCTGTGAACAAGGTTCTATAGGTTAGTAACCCAAGACTATAAATTTTTTATTAAAAAATGGTGCAAGTGAATAATAATAAAACGGTTGAATTAAAACTACGCAACATTGTTGACAAAAATACACCTAAAACTATCGCGATTAGCAAAAAGAAATATTACATAAGTAAACCAATGATAGAGAATATTAAATTGCAAGAAGAAAAGAATGGCGGTATTCTCCCATTAATTCTACTAATAATAGGAGGTATAGCAGCAGCAGGAAGTGTTGCAGGTGGGACAGCTGGTATTGTCCAGGCAGTAAATAAATATAAATCAGAGAAGGCAGCATTAGAAGAACAAAAACGTCATAATAGGGAGTTGGAGAAAGCTGCTAGGGGTGAGGGAATAGTAGATAATTTTATTAGTAAATTAAATTTAGTTGTTGAAGGGAAAGGAGTTCTTAAAAATATTCTCGACAATGTTGATGATTTAATTGAAATAAAAACTAAAGATGGTTTTGGAATATACCGAAGTCCTAGTATGGTGCGTTGATATTTAATCTCTAAAAATGAGCGAAGTGTATTCCTTGAATTAGAATAACTTAAGAATTTCAAATCTAGATCTAATGGATTATCTCTTAAAAGTACATAAAACCTGAAATTGTCACCACACCGGAGGTGATCCAACTGCATCTTCGATGCCGAGACGCGAAGCGTCGACTTCCGGTTGTCAGCACACCGGTGGTGATATACAAAAAGCATTAGAAAACTCTACTGGTTTTATTTGGAGTAAGCATTCGAAAGAGAAACATTTACCTGGACATAATTTTACTGGCCCCGGCACAAGATTTGATTTAAGATTAAACGATGATAACACACCTAGAGAAAATAGTAAACAAATAAACAGAGTTGATGCAGCAGCTTATAGACACGATTTAGCTTATCGAAATCATGACCTAAGTTCTCGACATGAAGCAGATAAGAAAATGATTCAAGAATTAGATGGTATTCAGAATCCTTCCTTTAGAGAAAGAATTGAAAGAATGTTTGTTAAGAAAGCTTTACAAGCAAAAATGCTTTTTGGTCAGGGTTTAAGTGAAACCTACGTGTCTGCAATGTCGAATGACCTAGGACGCTATGCGTCCGAAATTCATAAAGAATATAGAAATATCTATTGAAAGTAAAAGTATTTAATAAAGATGATATTTGGAGTGCAGGTCTAATCAATATGCCGAATGAAAGAGGGTTTAAAGTACGCATTGACCGTTATAGATTTATATACACGATATATAGATATTATATCTATATATATATTATAGATATCTATTATATTATGGAGATTATATATATACACGATACGCTTTGGCAAAGCCTTTAAAAAACAAAAGTGGTCTGTCAGTTAAATATGCGTTTGAAGAAATCTTTAAAGAAAGTAATAGAAAGCCAAAGAAGCTATTCGTTGATAAAGGATCTGAATTTTATAATAGAAATGTGAAGCCACTATTTGAAACTGTTTATTCCACAGAAAATGCTGGAAAAGCCGTAGTAATAGAAAGATTTAATAGAACGCTAAAAGGTAAGATCCTCAAGAAATTTACAGAACAAGGTAATCAGAAATGGTTGAAGATACTACCAGGAATTGTTGAGGATTATAACAATGTGATATTGTGATATACATGTACAACGGTGACTTATATTTCTATTACTACTTGATGATTTCTATGTTCATAGCTTTCTTTGTTTGTAGATGTGCATGTCATACTTATTCATAGCCGTAGTGACTGTAATCACAATTTGAATCTTAAACATAATTTGCGTATCAATGTTACCCTGTCGGTCGGAATGATTCCTGATTGCAGAATTAATAAATAGAACAAAATATTACTTGCTTTCTTTACAACAAACAATAAGATTCATTCAGGTATTGAAAAAACTCCAAAGAAGGCTTCCGATGATCCTGACATAATACGAAAGAAAATATTCGAAAATATTTATTCGAATGAGAGTAATCCGAATTAACAGAAACGTAGGCCGAAATTTAAAATTGGAGATAAAGTTAGAATATTTAAGTATAAAAATAAATTTGAAAAAGGTTTTGTTGGTTATTGGACTAAAGAAATATTTGAAGTTTGCAAAATAAATAGAACTTCTCCGATTACTTATGAAATTTAAGATTTAGATAATGAGGAAATCAGAGGCAGATTTTATGAAAATGAATTACAAATAACTGAGCTTTAACCTTTAGGTGGCGCTTTAGCTAGCTTCGCTTGTACTTTAATTACAAGTATCCTTTAGCTAGTCATTGGAACTAGCGTTTCGGGAATTAAATTCCCTTATTCAATTCCCTTATTCAATTCTAACATAATATCTAGAAATGGTACTCCTTCTTGCATTTTATATAAAACATAAATACATAGTTGACCACAGTAAGTGGTTCCTGGTTTTTGAATTTGAAAAGTTTTGTATGTTCCATTGCCAAGTATTTCTCTTGCTTCATTTGCAGGTGGAAGTCCGTATGAGTAGAAATAGTAATTGTCACCATTTGTATTAGTCATACCTGCTGACCAATGTACTCCTTTTTGATCTGACGTGTGGAGATTTGCTACGAAATTTACATTGGATTTATTTTTCAATAATCGTAATTCATCCCTCATCAATACGTGAAGATTCTTTATTCCTAATTGTTTAGCCATTTTCTTTAGGTCGAAATTCGTAGTTGTTTGCTTTCCATATAATTTTAAGAACTCGGTCAGGCCAGTCATTTTACATGAGATAAATTCTATTTCAGAAATGACGCAAAAGAATTGTTTACCGCCCCGCCAAGAGAGTCAATCTTAGAGAGACAATCTGTATGACTCAGAGTTTGTTCCCCAGCGAGGCAACCTCTAACCGCATCATGCATGACACCATTGTCTGCTACAAGCAGCAGCGGTTGCCATTAGGAGCAGATGCTGCCAAAAGTAGCAGCGGTTGCCATTAGGAGCAGATGCTGCCACGTATTACCATTAGGATTAGGAGCAGATGCTGCCACGTATTGACAATTTCATTCTTTCCGTGAGTGTTCTACGTGACTGTGACTGCTTACGAATCATCTGTGACTTTCAATTATTTTAGACAATTTCATCAGCGACTTTCAACAATTTCATTTTTATCATAATTAATTCACTACGTTTTGACGAAAAGGGCACGTTCAGGCAACGCCTTTGCCAATTAAAAAAAAAATTTCAGACACTATTGTGAATGAAGAACAACGGGAGAAATGTATTGAGATGCTGACAGAATTTCAGGAAAAATATCTTAAAACAAGGGAAGAAGACATCCACGCATCGAAAACATTCAGAGAATTTTTAGTGATCAATCGATTTGAAGACACATTGCAAGATAACACCATCAACAACAGTTCAAACTATAATTTTGAAGAAGAAATACAAAGAGACATCTTACCATCACAGCTAACAAATTATTTAGCAGTTTTAAGAAGAGAAGAAGACATTTCGGTGAACACTACTGTGAAGTTATCGTTGTTAAAAGGAAGAGGTTTGACTATAATACGAGGAGGTGGCCATGTTTGTAAACAATTAGGTTATTCGAGAGGCTATAGCATCTCTTTAAGAAAATTTTATAAACTATATCTACGATTTATTAAGAACTCGACGGAATCTATATCATTTTTCAAAAGGAACTTCGCTATTATTGACTCGTATCTTCGCCATGGGAGACAACGTCCAAAACTTGATCAAATATTAAACTCAATCAATTGAAATGGTATGCTACTCACAATGGATAATAGCACTATGAGTATTACCTTATTTCAATTTACGAGAAACAAATGTATCATGCCATAATACATTTTAGTGACATATATTTTATACGTTGTAAGCCATACCACTTGTCCTCATTGGTTTATAGTACTATGAGCCTTACCTTATTTTACTCATACAGAAACAATTGTATCATGGCATAACACATTTTCTAGTTAACATATTTTATACGTTGTAAACCATACTACTTGCCCTCATTGGATAATAGCACTATGAATATTACCTTTATTTCAATGTACGAGAAACAAAAGTATCATGTCATAATACATTTTAGGGACATATATTTTATACGTTGTAAACCATACTACTTGTACACAGTACTTGTCCGTGATGTGAACAAAATATTTCTCAAAGATGGAAATGTGTTTTTATGCATCACGTTAAAGCTGTTTACAACAACAGGAATTGTAAGAACGCCAGAAGAAATGACAATAGTCAGAGCGCCTAAAGAAAATGTTAATAATACTCCAATACCTGGTGTTACTTTCTTAACTCTCGTCCATCTTTTTCTTAATTTATCATAATGATCTAGTCTAAGTAATAATTGCGCTTCCTTATCTTTTATGTAACTGATTCTATCTGCACACTTTGCTTTATCCATTTGTTCCAATATCGGATATAAAGGGGCTGATGGTTCTTTTGAGTTTTCATTTTCCATTTTTAAGCAAATACTTTTGTTCATATAAATTTTGTAATTATAAATTTCTATTACATTGGGGTCATAAACATTTTCCTCATTTGCATTTTTATAAATTTTTATTACATTGGGGTCATAAACATGTTTCCTCATTTGTATTTTTATAAATTTTTATTACATTGGGGTCGTAAACATTTTTACTCATTTATATTTTTATAAATTTCAGGAGCGTTCCTTTTTTTTGTATTTTTCCCATTTTCGCATCTATTTTGGCCCGTAAATTGGTGATTTTAGAGGTAAAAAAGTACTTGATTTTTTTAAAAAATGCTTGTCCTCGTCCGGTCAAAGAACCATTACTGAGAGTATTCATGCGAGGATATCAATGTGCATGCATGCATGCATAATGTGTTTGAGTGACCGTATAAGACAGAGGCTTACTGAATATTCTGCCGACTACAGTCTTATGCAGTCATTCATTAGCACGGCGAAAATTAATATTAATTAACCCTTTCGCGACTGAAGTGAAATTCACTACATGTTGGAAGTCATCATAACGAAAGAGATTCGAAATCTTCTGACCTCAACCGTGGGAACTGATGCTTCACCAAATCGCTAAATAATGGGTATATGGCAACACAAAATACGGATGGGCCGATCCTGATAAACTTGCATGCCCTTGTAGCTGATATCACTGCATTATTTTAAACCCGAACATTAAAACGCCAGCGTTAATACAACAGAAGTTACTAAGTTGTGTGCAGTTGGTCGCTAAAAACATCGTTAACGCGAAAGTAGCGCAAAATTTGGTAAAAGTGCAAATTGAGTGCAATTGTGCCGAATGATGCCGAAATTCGAAAAAATTAGGCCCTAAATAATCTAAAACATAGTATAATCTCATACTTAGAAACTGTGGAGGTGTGGGACATAAGGAGCAGTGGGACAGTAGCTCGTATGGATTTTGTTTAAATGAACACGAAATTTAAATCAAACCAGCTGCTACGCAGTTTTATAAAGTACGTTGGCGTGCCATAGTTTGTAAGCAATTGTTAGTACTTTTTTGCTAGAAACAGTCGTTAGCTTTTACCACTCTTAAGAGTAATTTTTCAAGACTTAAGAAAAATTAAAACAATGAAGTAACATTTCAATGTCAATATCACTAAAATGTTGAAAATTTCACTTCAGTCTTTCGTTGAAGTCTTAACACACTAATATTTGGAATTGTGATCAGACAAAAGATTTCGGAGAGATAATAAGTCAAAAACTCCTTTGGGGAGGAGTGAAACATGACATTTCAGGTGGACTGGGACAAGGTAATTTGATGACAAGAACATAAGGAATTACGAGTATGTAAGAACTGATGATTTATCAAACACGCTTACTTCATGGTAAACATAGTTAACATATGCTTATGATACAAAGGCGTGAATTTCTATAACAGCAAGAATCGAACAGCATAATTAATCGTGCCACACCTCCTCTAGTTGTCCCACTCCTCCCCAAATAAAATACAGCTTTATTGTAGAGTGTGCTAAAAATATTCTAGAACATTTGAAGTTTTGATGGAAAACTGAAATATGTATATAGGTCTATATCTCCATCTGTTTTTGTTTCAGTTCTACGATGCCACGAATTTGGAAACGGAAGACGAAGAATGGACAGAAAACTCCTCCTGATGTAATGGAAAAGGCGCTGGAGTTGTGTTTGAGTGGACGGTCGATACGTGAGGTCTCAAAAGCATTGGAGATACCTAAATCTACCCTCCAAGATACGTATCAAATGCGAAAGAAAGAGGAGTAGAAAATATCCGTCTCACCCCAAATTACGCGAACAAGAAAGTGTTTAGTGAAACTCAGGAAACTGAATTTACTGAATATCTTTTATTGGCATCTAAGTTGTGTTTTGGACTTACCATGAAGTGTGTTAGGGAGCTTGAACTGCAATGTTCAAAGGCTAATGGCATTTCGGTGCCGAAGTCATGGAATGACAACCAAATGGTGGGTTATGAATGGTTGATTGGGTTCCTAAGACGACAACCGCGATTAAGCATTAGGAAACCAGAAGCAACCAGCATGAACAGGGCCACAAATTTCAATCGAATGAATGTAGAACAGTTTTATGACAATCTTGAGAAATTGTTGACGGAATTTCAATTCGAGCCCAGTGACATCTATAACTGCGATGAAACGGGTATGATGACAGTTTATACACCATCTAAAGTGGTTGCAGATAAAAAGTTGAAGCAGGTTGGTAAAGTAACCTCGGGTGAGCGTGGCAGTTTGGTGACACTACTTGGCGCTGTAAATGCCATTGGAAATTCAATACCACCCTATTTCATATTCCCACGAGTAAATTTCAAACTCCATATGTTGAAAGGAAGTCCCTCTGGTTCCGATGGTGCAGCTAACCAAAGTGGTTGGATAAATTCAGACATTTTCGTTCAGTGGCTTGACCACTTAATGTTTTCAAAGCCGTCGCTTCAGAAACAGGTCTTGCTAATTCTTGACAACCACGACAGTCACGTGTCTATACCCGCAATCGAAAAAGCTCGTCAAAATGGCATTGTTTTGCTAACTTTACCGCCGCATACCAGTCACAAACTTCAACCCCTCGATCGCTGTGTTTATGGGCCGCTAAAGAAGTTTTACAATAGCGCATGTGACTCTTGGCTTATTCGCAATCCCAGGAAAAGAATAACTATATACGACGTTGCAGAACTGGCGGGCCAGGCTTATAGTCGTGCAATGACACCCGAAAATATCATGTCTGGATTTCGCTCCGCCGGCATCTTTCCCTTCGATCGCTACATTTCCCAGAGCTACACAATAGCGATGATAATGATGTCAATGCAACAGGTGATAGGCCTATATCACATCATACATCTGAGCAATCTCTTGACCAGGAGGAGGAGGAAGACCACAATCTGTAATTGAAGTGCCATCGAGTCACAAAAGTCCAGAAATGATCAGACCTTTGATTCCTCTGCAATCGGTTGCACAGACACCTCGACGCAAACGATTTGCTTGTTCAAAGATTCTCACAAATATTGAAACAAATAAGCAAGGACAGGAATTTCACAAATCACAAGATCATCAACCGTCCAAACCGAGAAAGAAAATTCGCTTAGCAAATGTGCACTTCTGCTATGGTGATCTCGACGACGAAGAAATTGAAATTTCAAGTTTGGAATGAGAAACTGAAGACGAAAGAAAATTTGACGTAGGCAGTCACGTTTTGGTTCGCTATCTGCTAAATGGGGCATCAAAATTTTTCGTTGGATATATTGAGTCAGCGGCTGATGGACTTTTCGAAGTTTCTTTCATAAAAGACAGACTGTTTCATTCATGAAAATCGGACTTCCATATTCTTTCGTATTCCCTGAGAAAAAAGATGTGGATTGGATAGATGAAAATGACATTGTTCGTTCCTTGCCCACTCCTATATCTGCTGGTGGCTCTTCTCGAGCTGCAAACACATTCACGTTCCCAGATGTGGATTTTACTCAATTCTTCTAGATTTTTCAGTGCTAATCACCATAAACTAAGATAGTTGGTGTGTGTCGCAAAATTTTTCTAGTGCTCCTGTGTCATTTTCTCTTGTTTATATTACATCAAGAATGTAAGCCTTCGTTAAAAATTGCATATTTTCTCTTTGAATATACAATCCTCTTGGATCAGATTGCCTATAATATCAAAATCAGATAGACTTATATTTAAATTGTAATCGGGATTTCACTATCAGGATTTAGTATTGTAGTTCTGCTAGCTATGGCTGGTATTGTGATCGCTAACACTTTCCCTACAAAGCTTAAGCTATTCCATAAATATAAGTAATTCCATTTAAATCTGAATAATATGAATTTTGCATATAATTAGGCTTAATAGCACGAATATGCCCTTAGCAAACATACGTGGTGTGATCCAAAATGTCCCGGACTAACCTACTTGCAGATAACCTGTGATAACGAATACTACTTCAGATGTAAATTTAGGTCTTTAAGGCATGAGAAATATGGTTGCCGAAATTTTTCCGGTCAGTTTTCTATTTTTTCAAAATTTTCAAACATTTTTGTCTGAATTTCAAGATTTTCCTATAAATTCTAGCGATTTAGAATTAATATATTTAGATTAACTTGACAGTTAAGCTATCACTAATAACCTGACTAATAATTAACGGAAAAACAAATGTTTTGTTCCAGAAAACAGTTTACTTTTCAATGTATGAGCCGTTAGCATTCGTCACTTTTTGCCGACGAAGTCTCAATTCACAAAAAGCTTTATGAAAAAATTCCGGTGTCAAAGAATCAAAAAACTCAGTAACTGCATCTCGCAGTTCAACTGGCGATTCAAAATGGTGTCCACGAAGATGCTTTTTGAGGAATCTAAACAGATAGAAGTCACTTGGGGCCAAGTCAGGTGAATAAGGAGGATGGCTCAATAGTTGAAATCCGTTTCTCGTTAAGGCATTGGTTGTCTCCTGCGAGGTGTGAATCGGAGCATTGTCATGAAGCAAGTAGAGGGGAATGTTTCGTGGCTTTCTTATTTTCTTCCTCGCTTCAGATAACAGATTGGAATAATATTCGCTATTGATTCTTACTCCTTTATCCGCAAAGTCAACCAGTTGGATTCCCGAAGCGTTCCAAAAGACCGTCAGCATCAACGACCGGCGATGTGATGTTCCGGATCGCATTTTCAAAGGGGCAGACTCGCCTGATTTTCACCACTCTGCAGATTCTCGCTTACTTTGAGGCAGATACAAACTTAAAGGTGTTTCATCCTCTGTAAGGATGCAGTTCAGAAACTGATCTCCGTGCATTTCGAGGAGATCCAAATTTGACTGTGCCGCCAGAAGTCTGTTCTCCTTCATTTCAGGTGACAGAAACTTCGGTACGAAACGTGATGCCAGTTTGCGATATCCAAGTCTTTCGATGATGTCATGACAGGAGTGATAACTGATTCGCAACTCTCTTGACAACTCACGGATGGTTATCCTTCTGTGTGCTGTAATCACTTCATCGCACTGACTCGATTTCTCTTCCGGAATCTCCTGCGGCCGACCAACAGTTGAAAAATCTTGCTCCACAGATTGTCTTCCGCGTTTAAATTCGCTTATCCAGAAATAAGCAGTAGTTCTCGATGGAGCTTTGCTTCCATATGCCAGGCTTAATTCCTTTAGAATGTCACCATTAGCGAAGCCGCGGATCAGGAGGTATCGTATCACACTGCGATATTCGACTGAAGACACGCTTGTCAAATCCATCATGAAAACTGATAGAACAAAGAACCATCGTTGACACGGATTTCTTAATGAATGCGTGCTGAATGAACTTCACTGATTGATATCGTAACACATGAAGCAATTAACAAAAGACGTGCAATATTCATGGCAAAGATATCCGTCAAATAAGGTACAAATCAAAATCAATCTAACTATAACAATAAGACAAATCGGATCTCGATCAATTCAGAAAATACAGAAATTCATGTTAAAATGTAAAAATATTTTTTAAAAATAGAAAACTGACCGGAAAAATTTCGGCGACCATATTTCTCATGCCTTAAAGACCTAAATTTACATCTGAAGTAGTATTCGTTATCACAGGTTATCTGCAAGTAGGTTAGTCCGGGACATTTTGGATCACACCACGTATACAATCTGAGTAAAAAAGGAAAGTTATATTTCAAAGGCTATCAACATTTATAACAAAAATTATCACAGTGAAATATGATGGAAATACACCAGGCAATAGTACGCATATCCTGTTTGAACCTGTCCCACACCACCTATTATATTGTCCCATTGCATCCCAGAATGTAGGAGGATTGGGACATTTCCATCACAATTATGATATGAATATTCCCCCCACCAACATTTGTGTAATTGCAAAAGTTTATGTTTAAACAATGATGCGTACACAAGACTTCACAAAAAAAAACAAAGAAATTTATATGTAGTGCATTAACGAGGAGCACGGATCATTTTGTGTAAAAATGCCCCACACCTCCACGGTTTCCCCTACTCTTTGATCTAAAAGCTTAGCACAAGCCTGTTTCAGTGGTGATAATCTTGAATTTTTTGTATAGCGTAGTTTCGTCTTTAGATATCAGTGAATGAATTGGCCAAAAATTCATTAAAATTTTTTTATCAATTAATTAAATTAAAAATGTTCCGTCCTCTTTATGTTAAAATCCTGCATTAAAGAAAGCAATCACTTTTGTTTAGAAGGGCCTGCTGACCATAACTGACCACTCAAGAAAGTAAAACATGTGCTAAAATAATCTATGGAACATAAGGCTTCACTTCGCATGGAAAATCGTTTTTCAAAATTGAGCCAGGACTTCAACACGAAAATAGGGCCCTACATATGAAAGTGTTGATTTTATGTACAACTTTTTATGCTTCATTTGTTGCTGCAGTGGTCGTCAATGATTTTGATCTCACACTTATCAAGCTATTCTAGGTCTGTATTGGTTCCATTCAAACAAGAAATCGTTCGAGAAACAAAAATATTGACAAGGAAAAGGTTAAAAAACGATAAATAAAAATTGGCAGTTTATCTTCATTGTTGCGATTGACTTGCTTGAACTACCATATTCACGGGCCATCATCTAAGCCTAAAACGTGTTTGCACCAGTAGGTGAGTGATATGTCGTTGAGATTGCGAAGATAAGATGTTGGTCAACATTTCAGCACGATCTTCACCATGCCTCATGCTGCTGCCTTAAAAGAAGATGACAGTAGGCATACAGCATGAAAGAAAATCTTGTGTGCTTTTTCCAATACATTTTTGAACTAGTTGCTCATAACTTCTTTGCTATATGTGAGAAATTTAAACTCAGACGTTTTATAGATATATAACATAAAATAAGTATCAACAGTTTTCGGAGAGCTTATTTGAGAGTTTATTTTTTTGAAATATAAAACTATTATTATAAGAAATATGGATGATCATTTCCTTGTATTGCGATGTGGATGGAAATTTTGGGGGTGTTGGCAATAACATGAAACAGACTGCACATATTCACAGCACGATAGGATTCCACATAGAAGGTAGCGCAGGGGTCTATTGGACCCTTCCTCTCTCAGGTCTCAGAAAGTGCAGAAATTCCCTTCAAATAGCTTTTACTCTCAGTCTAATTAAAATTATTGTGCAGCAATTTTTGGACCAATTGAATCTTGGGAATATCAAATTCAGATCGATTGGGAATATGAAAATCAACTCCAGTAAAAGCTTCCTGGGAGGGACATAGCAATTTCAATTATGGGAATTCCCATAAAAATGCATCGTACTCCAAGAAGTGAATAATATTTTCGTTGCTGTGCTTTCATGCACTCATTTGTTGAAATATCATGCAAGATGTGTTACTAATGAGTCATCATCTCTAAAGAAACTTATGGCATGGCATGATTGAAAAGTGGACATTCTATTTTTATCCTAACTAGCGCCTTAATGCAACGTAGGCTTTTAATCTTAAATTGAATGAGTAATACAGAAAAACACAATGCATGCTTAACGCTTATAAGTTAACTAAATGTTAATAAAAAACGATAGCAAAAAATAAATGCAAATTTCTCAGCTTGATTGAGAGTAAGACTGCGTGGCACGTGCTTTTATGCCCATGTGATATATGATGAAAATATGCCAGGTCGAAATTTCAGCATTTGATCCTCGCCTATGTAGACTGTAGTCTATTTCCAAACTGGAATGTAGGCCTACTGCATGGACCTGTTTCCAGTCAGATTGACTAGGCATCGGTATCGCACGAACAGCAGTAGATGCAAGTAGATTATCCACTCGCACCGGTTGGTGTGAATATTTCATGTAGGCACGTATCTGTAGTAGGCCTATCATTTTGACATTGGGTTTCATATATTGATAGTGTTTTTAACTATTTTAGGCAAAATCTATATGCGCTATAATCGATATGCGCGTATAGTTGAGACTGTGCATCCATAAAAGGGTATGTGACCTCCAATTATGAAGCTAGCATATCTATTCTAAATGCGAGTTTGCAAGGTACTCTGATATCATGGATTGTAGATACAGGGTGCGGCATAAAGATCTCCCCGATTTGCCATAGCTATGAAACGAAAAAGAAGACAGATACAAGAATTCTTTTATATTCCAAAAGTAGTTCATATAATGCCATTATCATATTTTCTATGCAAAAGGTGTCTTCTCTTATTTGCGATTCCGATAGTCTAGGTTAACAAAAGACACTACTGAAGTGACTCATCTCCGCTCTCTTATTGGCGTTCAGGTGCCGTATAACAGCATTCGGAATTGCATTGTCATGGCGTGGAGTGGAAAGCATCGTGCCTTTGTTGTTGAGGAACATATCAAGAACGGTGAATCCGTGATAACGACGCAGCGCGCGTTCCGTAGGCGTTTTGATCTCGGTCGTCATGCTCCTGTCCCAGAGGGAAAGACGATTCGCCTTTGGGTTTCAAATTTTAGACTCACTAGCTCAGCTTTAAAAAGACAAAGTCCCGGCCAACCAAGGACCGCAACAGGGGTAGAGAATGTTACACTTGTGAGAGCTTCGATACAGCACTCTCCCAGGCGTTCAGCACGGAAACATGCGGCTGCCCTAGGCATGTCAGATCGAAGTGTCCGCAAAATTTTACATCAGGAACTCAACATGCATCCCTACAAAATGATGGTCGTGCAGGAGTTGAATGAGACAAACTATGAAACCACTTTGTGTGGAGACATTCTCAGGGAGGTTCCCCCTACAGCCGTTATGATCTGCAGCGATGAAGCGCATTTCCATTTATCGGGGATAGTTAATAAACAGAACTTTCGCTACTGGTCTGACACCAATCCTCAGGAACTTCATCAGCGACCGCTCCACAGTCCGAAAGTTACTGTTTGGTGTGCCGTAGGAAATTTCGGAGTTTGGGGTCCTTATTTTTTTGAAGAGGATGGTGTTACAGTAACGGTAACGTCTGATCGTCATTGTAAAATGCTAGAGCATTTTCGCCGTCCGAAAGTCACCGATTTACTCAATGATCAGGAGGACTTGTGGTTCCAACAGGATGGTGCTACATCGCATACCTCACGCCGGTCACTCACCATCCTCCAAAATTTGTTCCCGAGTCGTTTGATCTCTTTACGAGGTGATATTGTCTGGCCTCCACGTTCGCCAGATTTGTCCTCTTGCGATTTTTTCTTGTGGGGACACATCAAATCAAAAGTTTACAAACACCGACCAAGAAACTTGCAAGACTTAAAGACAGCAATAACACAGGAAATTGCTAACATTCCAATCGACATGGTTCGTAGTGTAATGGACAACTTTCGCGAGAGGCTTCGCTACTGCATCGACAATGACGGCCGGCACTTAAGCGACGTAATTTTCAAAACCTAAATTGACACAATTTCATACATTTACTGTTCTGGAATAGAAAATTTTTCATAGTTTTGTCGTCGTTTTCTTAACATACAAATTCGGTGAAATCAAAAAGTAAAATAGCAACAACGTGGCTTCAAAACGTAAAATATCATAATGGCATAACATGTACTTTTCTAGAATACAAATATTTTTCATATCATTATCTTCGTTTACTTTTCAATACCATATAAAATCGGGGAGATCTTTTTGCCGCACCTGGTATATCTGTAGAGCCCTTTGCTTTAAGTAATCTAATTACTTATATAGCTATATAGGGATAGTAAGTTCCACTGGAGAACATGAAACTTGACGTTGACTTATCATTCATGTACACGGTAGGCTCAGAATGGAATATAATGTCTCCTAACTTAAGGGTTTCCTGTCAGTTGAGTTTATATAGTTTATTGGAATAATTACAGGGAATAATCGTACATTTTGAAAAATCCTTAGGGAATGGGACTATGAAATCTCGTCCCACGGCACGCCTAGAAATCATCAAATGTGCAATGAAATCTTGATAAATTTCGACTTTAGGTCTCTTTAATGACTGCTGTTTGCGATGCTAAATTGAGTGAATGTACTGAGAGGTTACTTATGAGTACGAAATGAGTCTGACAAGTGTGAGTTGTACAAGGAATGCGATTCAATTTTACAAACATGAAATGTAAAACATTTTCCTTGAAAAAAGTTCGAAAGTTTTCCTGCACGGTGGTCCGAAAAATTGCCCATCCTCTGTTTTTCATGAAGAGCTGGCCATCGCGGAAGTTAGGTCCGCAATTTTTATTGAATATGTCAGAAAATGTTGAAAATAATTTAGTCCACATCTTTGATAATTTTCTTGACTTAAATTCCATTTACCTGATAAGATTCTAGTTGTCTGATATTCCTTGAAAGATTATAAAAAAATCAGTTGTGATGTAATTAGGCCCCGCTATGATTGCTCTTTGGTCTAGTAGTATAAATACCAATAAATTAAATTAAAATATTTGTTTTAGCATTTGATCGTTTCTTACCCATAACCCAAATGGGATGTTTTTCTGGACGATTCTCCCCCCTGCTGATCACCCAAACTATTGCACCACTCTTGCTAATCAATCGAATGGGCATTGAAAGGGGATTCAGAAAAACGGCATCAGTTTTATTTCTAAGGTGACTCGGAAAAATTTCAATTATTGCTGATCAGATGCAGAGCTAAAAAGTACAAAAATAATGAAAAGTCATATTTGAAATCTGGTTTTCAAAGATCAAAAATACATGCATTATAAGCAGAAAAATTCAAATTCAAAGATTCTGCATTTGTCTCTACAGTAAAATGAAGAATCATTTATGCAATCTCATCTTAATTCATCAAGAATTGATGCTGTAATATACATTTGAAGTGAATATATACCGAAATCAACCAAAATATCGCGGAATCGCAATCTCGGAAGGTCAATTTTTCAATCGCGGAAACATGATGTTTGGATCGTGTGCCCAGCTCTGAATTTTCATGCTACCTATCGATTTACAATTGATTTGCGACAAAAACGAAAATAATCGATCGAATATTTCCTGAGAAAGCTCAAAATTCGAAATTTTTTGATTGAATACTTTTATGGCTGTTCATTTGAAAAGTCATTAAAAATTGCCCAATGAAAATCGGCAGATCTTAGATTTCTATTACATGCTCAAGTTGAATCCAAAGGCAAAAACGGCGGTCGATAATTTTACGAGAAAATTCGAAATTTTGAATTTTACTGCTATTTAGACATTTATCCACACAAAAATATAATTAAGGTGATTGTCAATCTAGAATTTTCTGAAAAGCACATAATCGTGAATTTGTTTACAACTAACCAAAAACGAACAACTACATTATGTTTTGCTGTTCATAAACAGGTTGAATGTACCATTTGAAACTCAAATTTTGAATTTGACTATGTGCTTGGTGCACTATGACGCGCTAGTTAAGTATTTTGAAAATAATTCAACATTTAGGCCTACTACTAGCTTTCATTCACTGAATTTGCTTTTTCTGATGATTATTCCAACCGATCATTTAGTCACCGATTTAGGTCAATTAGATCTAAGAACCAAATTGATGAATCCTGCAGCAGTTGCAGATTCTTGCCGTTTGGTGATCTATTGTAAGTAACTTCATCAAAATGCTTTTATATAAAAGGACGAATGATAATAACCGTGAATATTTACAAAGTTCAGCTTCTATGCTCTGAAGTATTGTTCTGACCAGGGCTGTGGAGCCGATGCGTTATCTCATCGGCTCCGACTCCGGCTCCACGACACTGATGTGAAAGGCTCCGGCTCGGCTCCGGCTCCGGCTGCGACTTCAAATTCAGGTTCTATCTACGCTGGTTATCCTGGATCCGTTGAACGGGTTTTTTGGATAACGGTGTGGCCTTTAGAGGCTTGCTACAATCATCCAATTAGTTTTCACTAACAAGCAACGACTTAGGTTAATAATAAGAATGATAATAGCCTAATATAATGACAAATAACATACTTGTCATATGTTCTTGCATGAATTGACTATCTCTGAAAGATAAAATAAAGTTATAGCCAGGATTGGTTAAATTAGATAAAGATCTCCCGCACTGGCTAAATATAAATTGGCCTAGCCTGCAACCACTCTACTACGAGGCTACATTAAATAAGACCACATGAGTGATGATGATGTACCTAATTAGCCGTCACAGGGGCCGAATAGTAGTATAAGCTTTTTAACAAAGCTTGAATATGAAACTGGATAGCGTATGCCTCTAAACAGCTTATAGGGCCTGTATCTACTCGAACATGGAAAGGGTATCGGCTATATAGCCAAATATACCGTATCAATAAAGATATCAATTGCTTTATTGAATATTAAAGTGTATATAGGCTAGCTTAGGTTGTTATTGTTATTTGTTATTGCCTTTATTCAATAGTCTGTTGGTCCATGAATAATATGATCGGTGGGTAGCCCACGACTCATCATCTGTAGAAATTGTAATTTAGATAGCCTCATTGCAGTGTAGGCTAGAAATGTACAATTGAAAATTATACTTAAAAAAATTAAAAATATCTAATTTAGGACAAGTTTTGTAATTCTATGCAGCATACTTAATAAGTTAAGGCCTAACTTACATTATATTAAATTTGTATTTTTCATTATAGCGTAAAAGTTGCACTAAATAATTCATCAATGATTCATGTATATTATTATATTCAATTTATGTATAACACATTACCACTATTCCTCTGATGATGGTTAGGCTGATGAAACTGAACTCGAGTATCACACAGTATGTTGCAGGGTGCTATGCATAATAAAAATTTGACTGCGAGCACCGATCAGAAATCCCATCTACTTTGCTAGCTTTCGAATGTGCGTGCGGTTTAATGTCACAGACAATAGAAAAGGGAGGTCAAAAGGCGCCTTTATTGAGAGCGTCTCAGTCTTTTTTTATTGTTTACATATAAGTCAGCATGATATCAGCATAAAGTGTTGACAGACGGAAAAAATAATGAAAATTCTTGAAATCCACAGGTCTATGACATTTGGGGAAATATTATTTCACGATACGGCTCTTGTGCAGTCCTCCCCCCCCCATTTTTTCTCTGGTCAAAAGATGCAGCACCATTGGATGTCCGTTTCAGCATCACCGGTTTGAGTAAAGAATTCCGTGCTGTTGTAAAAATCTACGTGGGTAATTGCGATGTCATGGTCGCAAATTTCGTCAGCAAGTCAACATTGTAATTTTCCTTCGGGTTTTTCGCATTGAAATATACCCTTTGAATTTTGAAGTCAAAGGAAATTCATTGTGAATGAGATACCTTTAAAATAATAGGGCGCTACTAGAAGTGGCTGGGTCGCTTATTGCTATAGCCATGTGAGGACTTGTAGTCAGGTCATTCGTGTGAGTGTGAAGAGTTATCCCTCCAATCAAAATTGATCAAATTGAATAATCGATTGCTTTGAAAAATGTAGGTGGGGGGGACTGCACAAGAGCCTACAATACAAAAGGAAATTGGCATTATCACAGATGCCAGTAGCGTCTGCCAGTAGCCATACCGATAGATGATAGCCTACATAGTAACCGTATTAGATTTAAGACATTGCGCAAGAAATGTAGCTATATTATCTTTGCTGACTGAACTGGAAATGTGTACATAAATGACTGGCGACTTGTCTCTAGGAATCTACAATCATCTAGTTAGCATGCATATAACAAGTCTTCAAATTAATGGATTTTGGAGAATACGTTGTCAATATGGAAATTAGTCTTTCGAAACATATGCAATAAAAAATATTACACATGTGTGTAAATATATAATAAATATGATACAAAAGAAGGCGGCAACTGCAAAGAAAGATATCGTGGAGGACAGATCATTGGTATACTTAAAAGACATATCTTTAGATTTCAAATGATTTAATTTTTTTATGATGCCAATTAATAACTTTCAAAATTCTAGATTTATATCAAGGCTCAAACTATCGGAGCCGGAGCCGGAGCCTTTGTGATAAATCGGCTACGGCTACGGCTCCGACCAAAACCATCGGCTCCTTAAGGCTACGGCTCCGGCTCCACAGCCCTGGTTCTGACACCAACATATTCACGGCAGAAAATATTTAGTTCGAGAGTACTGACGACTTCTTCCTAAATACGCTCACAATCATCTTGCCATTTTTAATTTTTTGTAGATTGTCAAACAACATCAGTAAAACAACAATTCTTAAGATGTAGTTCCAGTTGTCTTACATGTTACGAAGCATCGAACATCGCAAAATTGCATTTACTTTGTTGGATCTGCAAATAATGTTTGGGAGAATGGTGCACTTAGTAACGTATGATCCAGCACTCATTTAATCACTCATACTGTGATGTGTGATTTATATGATCATGGTTGCAATTTGAAGGAAGATTTCTCCCGAAATTCGTAGAAATACGATATTTCTGGGAGTAGGTGGTTTGAATGATTTGCTTTTAATGTTAATGAAAGCGTCATGACAACAGATATTATTGTTGTAGTCACTCTGCTAACAAAATGATATTCACAGAATTTCTTTTGGGTGCAACACATTATATTTAGTGACTAAAGGCCTATGGTCAATAAAGCAATAGATTGTAAATTGAGATAGACAATTCTTATTTCTTTTCCACATCTTGTTTCAATTTTTTTCCAACAAGCGTCAACTGCATCCATATCACCTGCATGTGTGATGCATTTCGGTCATTATTGGTTATTGTTTTAGTTCCACTTCATCTCCTCAGATCAGTGCTTATTATGTGATCCTATGAATCGGTTCAGTATCTTTTCAACAAAAGTTATTTTTCAGTATTTATTTCAACTGACAGATTTATGCATAGAAGTCCTACCTTTCACTCTACGCGAGTTAATGGGACTAGAATCGGCAATAGCTGTTTGTTGGTGGCAATTTCAACTGCTCGGTCAATGTTGCTGGAACTTAAGAAGAATCTATTTGCTGAAACTGTGCTGCACCTACATGTAGAAGACATTCTGTGAATGTCATTTTTTGAGATGAAAAATACATTTGCTTGTATACAATAATAATATCTGCTGTCATGACGCTTTCATTAACAGTAAAAACGATGAACAAACAAATGAGATTTTACAATATTCGAAGCCTGGAGGCCTGCACGATAACAGGAACTCCAGCTGAAGCATTGTCGCTCTGCTGATGTTGGGTGAAAAAGAATAATAAGTAGCTCGTGCGGTTTAGGAAGATAACGCCAATACTCTCGGAATTATTTTAGAGCGTGAACTTTCTAATCGGCATGTTCATTTGCTACAACTCGGATGGTAGTTCCGGACTTCTATAATTTGTCACTACCTTGTTGAATGGCCAAATATGCAATGAGAATTTCTTGACTTACTATGTTCATAATGTTGATTCGCGTTACATCTGATGATCGCGTCAGAGAATTTTCTCCATTGATGGCTGTCATCGCAAGTAGATGCGGAAACCAAATGCTGTTTGCGGAAATGACTGCAGAATTTTCTGATGAAATGTTTGGAGTCCACTCGACCCTCTCATCCATCCAACCTGCCGAAATCGTCACCAAGGCAGAAAGTGTTTGTTCGGCTGCATTTGCTTCTATCAAGAAGGTCAACACAGCAAAAATCTTGACACCCACAAACTTCTGATCACCCCAGGTTGGAAACGGAGCGACAGAAGGATTGATATTTAATGAAGAAATATAACTGTTCACTTTTGCTCTTTCATCCTTTCGATTTACTGAATTCACAATGCTGAAAGTCAAAAATAAGACGTACAGAAACAATCTGACTACCATTTTGATACCAATCAAGAGCAAATGGAAAAATCAGTTGACGTGCATTTAATGAAATTCAAATCTGTTGTTGACAAGTTCAGTGATGCAACACCCCATCAATTGATTATGTTGTCCATTTCACTATTTGTTTCGTCTGACCATCAAATATGAAGAAATTTATTTGAAATGGAAAGGATGTTTGAGTAGGCTAGAGCAAATATTGACGATTTTAAGAGAATGAAAAGTTATTGGTTTATGAATTTTGCGTCGATTGGATTGAATTGATATTTGCTACCTAGTTTGCGCAACCTGACGTATTAGTCAGGTGGTTTTCTGCAGGGAGCGAGACCGAAAATGAGACTTTCACAGAATGATGCACACCCTATGCCTACTACGAATCTGCGCGTCTTCCGAGTAATACCTGGCTCCTCATCTTGTCAGACAGGATCAAAGAAAAACACATTCTATCCAATTGGAAACAGATTGAAGTATTATTTGAAGACGATATTTTTGATGTTTTAATTGATTAAAGTATTAAGTCTAAAGCCATACGTTTTGACATGGAATGTCTTCGAGTCATATCCTATCATGTTCTGGAACATTTGTCTATGAAGCCAAACATTCTCAGATTTTGCAAGCATCCTAATAGTTTCAAACACGACATTCTGGCCAATTTCAGCTACATTTAATTCCATTGTCGCCTACATCATTGATTAGGCATGATAAAAACACATGGCCCACATATGATAGGAAGTGACCTGAAAAGTGCGCTTAGTAGTCCAGGCAATCCACAGCAAATTATACTTCAACCCACCACTAATTACAATAGTTTCAAGAGTGGGTCCATCTTGTAGAGAAAAAATTCCTTATCAACATATCAAAGATCTAGCGGAAATCTAGTTAATGGAGCACCCTGAACTTTGCACTTGAGGTCATCAGTCTTTTCGAAATATAACGTCTACTCCAATGAAATCGCAAATAAAGAAATCAGAAATCAGACGTTTATTAGCCATTGAGGCAAAACATTACAATGTTCATCAAGATGATGATAAAATGAATAATGATAACATGATAAACATAAAATGGTTATGATGAAGCGGTCGTTCGAACTTTAGCGGAGAGGAGACATTCACGGCATATTCTGAAATTTAACTGAATAACACAAATTCTTTAATCTGATTCATGAAAGTATCATTGACTTGGATGCAACTATACAAGCAGAGTCAAATTCAGTACGACAATTACATTTATTATGAATAATAGATAATGCAAAAAGGATGACATTTCACAAAACAAGGAAACCCATCTTCAAGCATTATATGTAAGTCAAGTCATCGATCTGACATATACTGGTTTTTATTTATCAATTTAGTTGATCAGTCACACTCAATCAGAACTATAATTTTATGAGTTAATAGACGAGTCATGTCTGAAGGTCCGGAGAGCACGTAATCAATTTATCAAATATTATTACAGTAAGTACGTTCATATACAAGATTGATATCAAAGACATAACGCTACTTATTATGATATGAATAATATCATTGACACTCACCTGTAGGCCTAATCAGAGCGAAAATTATTGGTTGGTGAAAAATTGCAAAGTGCTCCGGGCCTTCCGACTCGTTGCGGTGGTTCGTATGGAGTGATTTGTCTATTTCGTGATGCAACTGTTTGCATCCGTGATTACTATTCATAGCAGTCACAATCAAATGATTATAATCAATCGAAAAACTTATTCAACTATTACTGATCAATCACTTGCTTTTATCGACGAACAATTGGTTTTCTATTGGTTATTGCAACAGCGATGGTCAATTCGCTGTAGATATCTAGGATTAATATTCATAATCGCATCGGTCTTATTATTATCTTTCGACGTAGATAATCAGCAAACATTTGAATGCAACCTATACAATTGGCAGTTAATTTGCAATGAAAACGATGTCAACGCGATCTGTAGATGTCTGACTGACCCTGCAATCAATAGAGTTAACGAACACATTTTTCTATGCACACAATAGAGTGGGTTTCATTATATCTTAGATATCTTTAAAACGAACGGCTTCACCAATTGTGCTTGGTCGTGGATATCTAAAGTATACTCATTGACATAATTAATGAAGCAAACTATCATTGGCATGAATTGAAGTTTGCTTCATTTTTTCTCAGGTATGATGCAATATCTCGCTTTCTATGTACTGCCATTCAACACCTTACAGAATGGAGAAAGATCTATGGTGGTCAAATTTCAATTTTGATATCGATACAACTGTCACAACTGCTTTTGCAAATTGAACATAAACGTGAACTGAAATCCAGCTTTTGTAAAATAAAATGGCACACGATCAGTTTACCAAAGGTATGACCAGTTTACCAAAAGTTGACCGTTTGAGCCGCTCAACTTTGCAATCGAATCTCCGTCCACCTTTTGCTAAAACTGTCCGCTTCAGCTCTTCATTCATAAAATATTGTAAATGACCTGTACATTGTATTTAATTTGTAAGTTTTATTTTGTTTTTATTTTTCATCTCATGTCAATTGAAAATATGTCATGCGTTCACCGAATATTTACTGTGAAGCAATAAAGAGATTATTTATTTATTTATGGCTATTGGATCGCTAAATCAACTGACATGGCATTATCATCAATAGACAACGTCGACAAATTTCAGTTATCTATACTTAAAGTGGAAAGCATTACGGTAAGTCACTGAATCAGTAATCAAGAATTCAAGAAATCAAGAAATCAGAACTACTTTTGGTGAGAGCCATGTAAAAGGTAAATGCAGTAAATGTGACAAAGCTGCAACTATTCATTTTGATTGTTTGTTGTGATCTTCATCTGCGATTTCATTGGAGTAGACGTGTTTTTGTATTTCAAAAAGACTGGTGACTTCAAGTGGAAAGTTCAGTGTGCTCCATTAACTAGATTCCCCTAGATCTTTGAGATGTTGATAAGGGATTATCAACATAAGGATTGTGACGGACTAAAATACATGTATGTATTGCCTGGACTAGAGTCAGTGAAAACATAGAAAATCTCATTTTTGCGGAAAATTTTAATTTGTTCCAGATTAATGTGTGTTTTCTTGGATCCTGTCTGAAAAAATAGGAACCAGGTAGATCTCGACAGACACTCAAATTCGTCTAATTTCCGGCCTCGTTAATTGCAAAACTCGTGCTGACTACCGGACTGATGCATATGATTCATCGTTTACCTCATTATAAATCACTGTCACCGGGAACAAGTCATCCATTATTGACCGTGAATCTGATTTATGTGATTCAATCCAATTCACAACTGAGCCTGTCAAAAAAGTTCATATCATTTCGGATTGCTTTACAGTTAATGAAATAGGAGCTGTAAGAAGTTATCATTCACGTAGCTTTGTAAAGCCCGATGGTCATTACTTTCAAATCATTGAAAAAATATTTCAAGATAATAGGATGGCAATGAAATACAGTTAATTGAAATATTATATCGGATTGACAAGACGGAAGTTTGACTATTATATTTTTCTGCTTAAAGCAATTTTCTATCTTAACTAATCATGATAGCTTGTGTTTGCCTCTTTTAGTATCGTACATGTATTTGTTGCTTACATCTGTAATAAACTAGCTAGCATGGTTGATCATTGTGGATGCATGCTTCCAGAAAAGCATTGACATTGAAGGTTTTGCAGTTATATTAGATCGACAAGTGTGCACTCTATGTATTTTTTGATATTGCTCCAACACTACAATAATTATATCGAATCAAGACACGACACGTCCAAAAAAAATTCGAAGGATCCAGGAAACGGAAGATGCCAAAGTTAAACAACTACCCTAGTGGAGAATCCTGTAAAAAATTAGGTAATTAAAAGTCATGAACGAATGAATATAAATTAATACTAACAACATAGAGTAACCTACTCCAGTATAGAGTAGGGACTGAAATACGTATAAAGGCTAGTCGACTCAACAGAAGACGGTAAGGGAAATAAATTAATACTTATAAACGATTTTATTTTTATCATATAAGAACTGAAATAAGAGTTCGTCATGGACCTGACGAGAAGCTAACTAAAAATAACAAAATGTGAAAATTAGAAACCTAAAAAACCAAAATTAAGTTTGCTATGTATGGAGTCATCAGGGAGGAACCATGTGGCTGCATGAAGCAAGGTTTCGGCCCCTAGCCTCCAACCTATACCACATGGCGGGGCCAGGCCAACCATATCGAATGTACGATATGGAAGGTCTCTCCAAGCTTGAGGAAACATAGCAGAACCTAACCGAAAATAATTTTTTTTTTTGATATTTATTAGGACAAAAAGAAGCACATGAAACTAGAAGAGGTTTTCTTAGCCCAACATGCCAATGATGGATGGCGTCTGGCGGGGCGAAAAACAACCAAACTTAAAAACGAGGAACCTATTCTTGGAGAAGGACTTAATGCAAGAATTACACAGCAAATTATTTTTATAACCCCGTCCTTCAAAGATATCAAAAATGCCCTTAGTTCTTGATGTGAAGGCGGAAGCATCAGATGAAATCCTGGCGAACCTGATGAGTTGGGCAGCAAAGATGTTTAAGCCAGTGTTCAAAGGCATGTTACTCTCGGGGAAAGTATACAGCACCACTGGGAAGCTGAACTCATCAACCTTATGGTAAACCTCTGTGATATATTGGCCACCATCTTCGATCCTGATTTTGACATCCAAATAATTAACACATTTGTTGTTGTCTCCGCTTCTGCTAGCTAAGAGATCTACCGGGTAGATTTCAGGAAGGATCTTATCAAAATGTTTGTAGTTAAACACACAAATGTCGTCGACATACCTAGTGGTACGAGAGCGAAGTTTGGCTAAGCCAAATCTCTTACTCGCTAGGAGCCCCCTCACAAACTTAAACTCCCTGTAAGCCAAAAACAGGTCAGCTAAGAGCGAGCTGGAATTCCCACCCATGTAGGTATGCCTCGAATTTGCTTCAAGACAAGTCCCCCGAAAGTGACAAAAGTGTTATCCAGGATGAAACTTATTGCATTAAGGAATTGGGTTTTGGACCAGCAGTGATACCCTCTGTATTTTTTATTCGAGAAGAAGGTTCTATAATAGCCAATGCAAATAAGGCTCTTGGAACTGCTAAAAATTAACTCACATAAGTCCTTCAAGGACTCCATAACCTGGTCTAAATTAAGATTCGTATAGAGTGTGGAGAAATCATATACTTGTAAGGAGTGACAATTCAAACCCGACATCCTGTCAAGGAATTCCCCAGAAGAGTTAATGCTCCAGAAGGCGTTCACACCTGAATTATGCTTGAAGGAAAGGCAATAACTACTAAACTTGTCCAGGACCAATTGCAAACCTTTGTTCACAAGTATGGCCAAATCTTTGGAAGTGCTGTTCCTGGCACCATCTATGAATCTACTCTTATACGGATTTTTGTGCAATTTAGGTATCCAGAAAAGTTTAGGTAAAACCATAAACTTATCTTTAACCGTCATGCCAAAGGAATCCTTGAGAGCGGTGCAATGTTCGGCAATTATGTCATTAATGGAAGAAATTACTGGTGCGTAGGTCTGATTACCAGCAGCATTGGAACTTCTAAGGTCAAAGCCTAGTTCGTTCAAGAGGACAATGAGGTAATACTTCCTACACACAATGACAAAAATATATATATAATTTTTTGTGACGGTTAGTTTCTACTTATTTCCAAAGGCAACCCAAGCTTGTCAAACTTGGTCTGCAGGAAATCAAAAATTCAACTATGTAACAAAAGTACTTTATTTGTCTCCGTGCATGTAATGTAGATATCCCATCGCTTCATTTGACCTGTAAAGCAGATCATTGACCTTAATGGGGACGACACCATAGTAGCAAAAAAAATTAACCCCACCTAAGCAAAGAATATGTGAAAGAATGCCAAACTTTTGAGAACTCATTAGTCACTATCAGCCAATTTTAATTTTAAATTGCAAATATTCCACTAAATTTTTATTTTTTATTTTTTTTGGTACACGACCTCTACATCGGTCGGTCTACAACCCAGGATCTCGGAATCCTACCAGGATTCAGGGAGATCGAGAGTGCGTCTGAGGATATAGGCACTGCTCAACAGAGCAGCTTTCTGTAACTGAGGTATACGATGAAGTCCGGGTACTTCTCTCAAGTATTTTGCGAGATTCTGAGTGTGAGCACCCAATGCCCCAATGACAACAGGGATCACTTTCACCTTGATCTTCCACAACTTTTGGATTTCCAGTTTCAGGTCTAGGTACTTTGCGATCTTCTCTCTTTCTTTGTTCGTTATATTTCTGTCTTCTGGTAACGAGATGTCAATTATGCATCCTCTTTTCTTCACCTTATCATTTATTACGATGTCAGGTCTTCGTGCTGTGATTTTCTTGCACCCATCGAATTTCAAAGTCCCACAAGATCTTCACCGAATTATTTTCTGTTACTAGCAAGGGCATATGCTGCCATGGCTCTCGTGGTACGCTTAGATCATAGCACATGCTGATGTCTCTGTGAATGCTTCTTGCCACCTCATTGTGCCGCTTCAGGTATTCACTCCCTGCTAGTTTTTAACATCCCGTGAGCATGTGAGAGACTCTTTCATCTGAGGACTTTCACATTCTGCACTTTGGATCTACACTTGTTTTCAGGATAGGCCTATATGTTGCGTGGGCTTTGGTGTTCAATGCTTGATCTTGAGCAGCAGTGAGCAACGCTTCTGTCTCAATCTTGAGATTCACCGTTCTTAGCCAGCTGTAACATGCCTTCTTTGATGTAATTTCATCCATCTGTCTTGTATATTGCCCATGTAGTGCTTTGTTTTTCCAACCTTGATATCGATCTTCTACTGTCTTCTTCTTCCAGTCTTCGAGGGTCTCTTGCCGTTGCCTATATAAGTCACCAGCTCTTGCCACCGCCAGCAGTGGGTCGTTGTTGTTGCCTTGCATATGCTCTGTAAGGCTTCGGTTCTCATGTTCTATGACTTTGGTCAAGTTTTTCAGACCTTTTCCTCCCCGATCCAGCGGTAAGTAGAGGCGGTCCACGTCTGCTCTTGGATGCAACCCTCCGTATATATTTAATATCTTTCTTGTCTTGCGATTCAGTTCATCTAATTCTTGTTGCCTCCATTTCACCACTCCGCCAGTGTAACTTATTACAGGTACAGCGAATGTATTTATAGCTTCGATTTTGTTTCTTGAGTACAGTTTCGATTTCATCACTATCTTAAGTCTTTTCTTGTATTCAGCTGTTGTCTTTGAATAGTTATCGAGGTTGATATGCTGTTGAGGAATTCCCAGGTACTTGTATCCTTCATCGCTTACGTCATGTATACGAATCCCTTCTGCCTCGAATCCATCTGTGTGCACGATCCGAACACGACAGATGACGAGCCTTGCGCATTTATCGATGCCAAATTCCATGCATATACGTGTATCATTGCTGAAAGTTCTGACTACGTTGATGAAGCAATTTATATCATATTCTGTTTTTCCGTAGAATTTCAGGTTGTCCATGTAGAGGAGATGGTTGACTTGGTATCCACTTGTTAACTTGTATGAATTCTTTACTTGACTTAGGACATCACTGAGTGGGTTCATGGCTAGGCAGAAGAGCAATGGTGACAGTGAGTCTCCGTGGAATATGCCTCTCTTTGTTTGAATTGTTCCAATTTCTTTTTCTCTTGTGTTACCATAGTACTCCAGACTTTCATCGATGCTGCGATTACTTCTTGTATGCGTTTGTTTACCTTATACATCTCCAAGCACTTCTTTATCCATGGATGCGGGATAGAATCGAATGCCTTGCGATAATCAATCCATGCCATTGATATGTCTTTCTTTCGCTTTTTGCTTTCGCATGTTATTGTTCGGTCTATCGCGAGTTGCTCTTTGGTTCCTCTGCAATTGGGTCGGCATCCTTTCTGCTCTTGGTGCATTATTCTGTTTGCTTTGATGTGCTGGTTTATCTTCTTGCCTGCTATAATTCCACTGAATAGTTTCCACATTGTTGGTAAGCATGTAATTGGTCTGTAATTGTCACGGCTAGGTGGCTTGCTTGCATCTTTCTCTATCAGTACAGTCTTGCCTGTGACTAGCCATTCTGGTATTGTGTTGGGATTCTGTAAGAAGTCATTGTAGAACCCAGCAAGTCTTGTACGTAGTTTCTTCAGTTTCTTAACCCAGAATGCCTGTATCTTGTCATGCCATGGTGCCTTCAAGTTTGTATTGTAGGTCTTCATTCGATATTGTGATGTCGTCTTGGTTAGTTGTACTGTCATATCTACTTTCGACTTTTGGTAACCACTCTGCTTCTGGGTTGTAACTTACGTCGGATTCCCAGATATTTTTCCAGTACTTCATTACTTCGTCTTTGTCTGGGGTTTTTGCTTCACATGCTGTTTCTTGGCCTCTTAACTTTCTGTACACTTTCTTTGGGTTTTCACGGAATAGCTTGTTTATCTTGAATTGCTCACTTCTGTCTTCGTATCTCTTTAGTCTGTGGCTAATGGCTATTAATCGCTGCTTTGAGTCTTCATACACCTCTTCTTTAGTTCTATTGTTCATGTTGTACTTTCGAATCATGTAAGGAGGAAACCTTCCGTTAGAGTCAATGAACGACTTCAGTTGGCTAACTTCTCTCCTTAGGACTTCAATTTGTTTCTGTAGTCGGCGCTTCCACGGTGGTGTTCCAGCTTGTCTTCCATTGTTCACATTTACGGTTTCTTCCGTAACTTTAGCAGCAGAGTATATCAATGCGTTCAACTCCGCTATATTATTGGTCGGAATGCGCTCACTCACATTGTCTACTTTCTCAATTATTTGTCTTGACTTCTCATCAACTTTTATCTTCCTTATATTATCTCTGTTGTTTGGATTCATGTAATTGTTCATGTACTGCATTATTCTGTGCATCAGCTGTTGTTCTGCATCAGTTAGAGGTTGGTTTGAGCTTTCATTGTTCATATTCGTTTCTGAATCAGCCGGGCTGGACGGCATGCTGTTGTTATATGCAATATTGTCTTCATTGGCTCCAGGGTCAATTACGCGATTTGCTATTTGCTGTATCTCTTCATTTGTTAGCAAGTTGTTGTTATTATTATTATTATACAAAAAAACAAACGATCACAAAGTCAAGGGGGGAAGGTGTCAATTGAGCAGGGGAGTTAAAATTGCCTGGTCATTACAGCGCATCAGATGCCCGTAGAGCTCTCTAGTTGTAGTTATGAGAGGCATCTGTTGCTGTATAGAAAGGTGGACAGCTAGTCTTTTTGAAAATTCATTTGCAGTGTCACAAAAGTCCACAATATCATACCTACTTTGTTATTTAATTGTCTAAGCAAAAATGTATTCAAAATTTGGCCAGATTTCCGCTGCTATTTCCTGGGCTCGTATTGTCATGATGACGTTGATCAAATCAACCTCTGACGTTGGGTGATGAGCTGCTACTTTGTCTTTCATACATGTACAAGACCAACAGTTAACAATGCCACTGAGGCCATTCTGACAGCGTGTCACGTGGTTTTCAGAGGGAAACATCGAAGGGAAGACAGAGAAGCTACGTCGATGTTTCTGGAAGCTCGGTTTCAAAGTGTGGTTCACAAAGGGTAAAACATTAGGTTCGATAGGCCTACTGTTGTGGCCGAAGTTAAGAAACAGTGATCCTTAAGAAAGAGTGGCAGGTGTTGTCTATACACAGAACTGCAAAGATTGTTCCAAGATATACGTGGTGAATCTAGTCGAATGGCGAATTGCAAAAAAGCTGAGCATGAAACGTGCACCAAGACGTTTGATTTGAAGTCGGCGATTGCTCAACCTGTACATGAGTTTGGGCACCGTCCTGACAGTGACAGTTTTAAGGTGGTGCTGAAAGAGAAGAATTGGAAAAGACGCAAGATTATGGAAAGTTCGGTGATCAATCAAACCAGCAATTCCAATCGTGATCGTGGCTTTCACTTGAAGGGGGATTGGGCTAACATCATGAATTGTTTATTTGGTTAAAGTATTATTTGATTTTCTCTCAGTATCAGTCTTCTATGTTATGTATAGTATTTATAACTTTCATAATTTTTACGGTTATGATGGTTTCTCAATTTTTGTGTGATATATTTTATTGCTCTATATTTTGTCACCAATAGGATTGCTTCTTTACACCTTTTTTCATTTGGAATATTGAATCTACCCTCGTAGAAGAATGAGAAAATTAATGATCAGTTAATTATTAATTTAATAAAATTGATAAAAAAGATATTAAAATTAATAAAATTAATTATTATCTCTCATGCCTACTTTGAAAGTCAAGTATTAGGTTTAAATATCTTTAATAACATTTGTGCCTTTCACATCAAAATCCTGAAATGAAAAATGATATGCAAAATGCAAGAACCTTAAGTAGCTAATCTCGTCAGATGATTGGCAGACAAGTTCGCGTTATAAAACAATCATATTTGTTAAAACCATTTCTGAATCTGCATATTCGTCGAATGAAAGAGAGGATGAGATTTGTCATGAAAATAAAAGAGATTTTGCAGTCTTACATGTACATGTTTATTGTCTCATATCTCCTTAATTTATTGAACAAAAAAGAGAATCTCTCCATGCATCCACCCAGTTGCAGTAACTTGACAAGTGCTTTCAAAATGGCGTGCTCGACGACAAACATATCGCTGCTATTGGCCACCATTGCATTCATATTGAATTCACTGGCCTTCTGGCTTGTGCTTAAACTGAAGCCTGGAAATTCAATAATTCGTAGAATCTTTAAACTGCAAGTTATTTACTTATCAGTCAATGAAATAATGATGACTCTCAATTCGATCATCGTGGTTGCGATTACGAAGATGACATTCAGTAACCTGTCAGCAATACAGACCGTTGAGGTCATTTTGAAAATGTCCATGCGTGTGATGCTTATCTTTAATTTTTCAAGAAATTGGTGCATAGTAATTATTGCATTTCTGCGACTCCTAGTGCTCTCCAAGCCAATCAATGCAAGCAGGGAGGGCATTGGATCATTTCAATTGTGGAAATTTCATTTGGTAAATATTGTCGTCATCATAATTCCAAGTGCTGTAATTTTTATCAATTTCGGAATATGCTTTTGTTCTGATGATATACAAACTCACTTTTTCTTTCGTTTCACCCTCTATAGGTCGAACAGTGATGATCCTATCGATGCAAATGATTTGTTTTCCATTTTTTATTTAATCGTGAGAGATACAATCCCAATAATTCTTGTGATATTCCTGAACACGTCAAGTTGCATCCTATTGAAGCAAGGATATCAGAATGGCTCACAGACCACTGCACAATTTGATCACGCTTTCAAATCGTTGATAGAAATAAGTATCTCCTTTACCATTCTTGAAGTACAACTGGTACCGGTAATGTTAATTTGTAAATTGCTGAAAACTTATTTCCAATCGTTGGTAGCTATTTGCACTTTTTCCAAATTCATTGACTCATCAGTCAACTTTTTCTTCTATGTGTGTCGTGACCAAGAAATACGCGAGATAACTGCAAACAACTGTCGATACATCGTTGAACAGGTGCGATCAAGTGTTTCACTGTTGCGACGTCACAATGTTGCAAACTCTGAGGTTATCATTGAAATGGAAGATGCTTGAGTGTAATAGGAGAAAATCAATTGTGTCGATCGACCCAGGAATCGAAAATAATCCCAAAGAGGTAGCCAAAAAGGAACCTTCTTAAAACACTGTGAACATAATGCATCATCTTTCTGGCTCTATGAATTTGTTCATATTTGTCTTGGTTCATGTAGTGTATTCATTATGAAGTTCAGATGACATATGATTGAAATTGGTTCCGCTATCTTTCGTCTTTGAACTTGCATGCGCTAGAATTGAACTAGCTTAAGTAAGCCTGTGGCATCTATATACTAGCAGAAACAACCATATATAGGTGGGATTCCTATCTCAAAATCAAGGTCAATTTTTTGAACATTGTTAAAATGTCATGTTTTAAGAGAAAAAATTAATCCCTCACGATGTCGGAAATTTTTCTGGAAGACTGATATGTAATGACAGTCTATTACTGATATATTTCTGTTCGAAGATAAACATTCGATAATTGCTGCTGCAACTGTTGATGGCAAGGTTTGGTCTATAATTAGTCCTGGGTAGGTCTATACCCAAGTCTCATGATTCAATCTATTGGTGCACCTAGTTTCTGCAGGGAGCGACGCCGAAAATAAGACTTTTGCAGAATGATGTATACCCTATGCCTACTACGAATCTGCACGTCTGCCGAGTTCTAGTTAGTTCATCTTCTTGTCAGATGGGAAAGGGGAAAAACGCATGCTAATCCGATGGACATGTTATCATGTTCATGAACATATTTATCTATTAAGCTACACACATTCAGGCTTGGCAAGTCTCATACTGTCGGCAAACACCAACATGTTGGCAAACTTTATCAATATTAAACCACTTTCTCGTACACATCGCCGATCAGAAACATGATAATATTACATACACATGATAGGAAATGACCAGAAGACATATCATGTCGAAAATTGTGGCTCTAGACATAGTATTTTTCAGTTGATAAGAGAAAACATAGAAAATTTCATTTTTAACAAAAAATGCAATCTGCGTCCGATTAGATTAGTATGTGTTTTTCTTTCTTCGTGTCCGACAAGAAGAGGAACTAACGAGAACTAGAACTCAGCAGACGTGCAGATTCGTAGTAGACATAGGGTGTAAATCATTCTGCGGAAGTTTCATTTTCGACCTCGTTCCCTGCAGAAACTCGTTCTGGCTGCCGAACTAGCCGTCTTGGCCGTACATCCTTGATAGGAGGCCACGAATACACTCGGGTATTAAACACTCGAAGTCAATTGTGTTGCTTTCATTATCGAAACCTTCTGATGTACCTTAAAACCTAGGACCAAGAATACTCAATTCCGTGCGTCCAGAGTTAGGTGCCAAAGTTATTCCGCGCCTGTCTTAGATGTGTCCACTTGAAATGCATTGTATTTTTCAAACACACAAGAAGCTTAGAATTGTTTGGAACATAAAGTGATGTAATTTCGGTATGTTCGGTTCATGAATACACACATTTGTAACCAAGCCTTTATAACAAATACACATGATCTAGGACCTTCACATCAATAAAGTCACTCTATATAGCAGTGTTCAAAAAGTTTGCGGGAAAGTTTGGAATTTTTTCTAAAAAAAAATTTTGAAAAAGCAACAAGATTAACTGACACTTTAATTTTGGAATACGTGTTATGTCTCTGGGTATGAAGCGATGACAATAAGCCTAATGTATTTCTTTCATTTAATTTTGACATAATTTACAAATCGCAGCTTACAGTATAGTTTTCTAAGCCTATCAGTGTATGTGAGTGATGGAGGCTTGCCATTATAATAGGCCATGATACAGAAATGCACGTATCCTCGCTCGCTGAACTTACTGAACAACGACCTTATGGACCATGCAGCAGTCACTGTGCATGCTCAATTGACTTTGTAGTGGAGTAACGTGGCACATAGGCACTGTCTGCACCTGCAATAGCTTATTTACGATGGCTTTACCTGTTGTGACTGATAATTCATTTAAAAGGAACATTTTATGCAGTTTCGAATCAACTGGCTACTAACCCGACTCGAAACTGCATAAAATTTCCCCCTTCTTTTCAGAAAAAACGAAATTGACTCTTGGCATGCTAACGTAGACCTGTAAGTACCACATCGACGGGCTGCACCCTCACACTGCATCAGGACTCCTATGAGCCGTTAAAGGCACAGTCGTTAGGACAGTAAAAGACCACACATAGACCCGCCATAGGCAATGCTTGGGCTATTCTCTTCCACTATTCTTCAGGTCTTCATTGTTCGTATCTTAAAATTGACTCCAAGTTTTAATTGACGTTACTTAAGGCGATGTATCTCATACTACAATTAAAAGATGCCATTGTATGATGACAACGTAATCATAATTACATTGGATTACTTGCGACTGACGAATCCCCCACGGTGTGTTTTTTAGGGGTTATACCTCAAGTTTCATGCCCACTCTGGAAACCAAATGGAGGTTGTTCCACATGTCCTAGGAAATGTAAAAAAACAAATTTGAAAAAAATCTATCGAGCCCTTTTCTTTCTGCAGCTTTTTTTACACTTTTTGCTTTTTTTGCTTTCATGTTATAATAGACTTTCCTTGAAATTATGTGCCCACTCTAGAAACTAAATGGAGATTGCTTAATATATCATAGGGAGTATAAAAAAGTAAATTTGAAAAATGTCCATCGAGCCCTTTTCTTTCAGCAGCTTTTTTGCACTTTTTTGCTTTTCCACATAATTGTTCTAATACATTTTCCTTGAAGTAATGTGCCCACTCTACAAACCAAATGCAGATTGCTTCACATGTCCTAGGAAATACTTTAAATGCAAATTGAAAATAATCTGTCGAGCCCTTTTCTTTCAGCAGCTGGTTTCCACTTTTTCGCTTTTTTGCATAATTGTCATAGCACGCTTTCCTCGAAATAATATGACCTTGTCCATATCTCTGACAAAATTCTAGATAGTTGCTGAAATCCATACAGTTGCTTATATGATTATAGAGATCAGATAAATGTATTTTTATCAGGTAAGCTATACACTTTTTTACACTTTTTTGCTTTTTTTGCTTTCATGTTATAATAGACTTTCCTTGAAATTATGTGCCCACTCTAGAAACTAAATGGAGATTGCTTAATATATCATAGGGAGTATAAAAAAGTAAATTTGAAAAATGTCCATCGAGCCCTTTTCTTTCAGCAGCTTTTTTGCACTTTTTTGCTTTTCCATTGAAGCATTGAAACATTGAAGCTGTTTTACTCTTTTTGCATGCATGCCTAATCAATTCTGTAGGCCAATTAATGCTTGCATCGTATCTATTCTATCAAAAAACAATTGGAAGTTTAGATGAAAACACTAATTTGATGATAGCAGTCTAACACCTTTTCCATTTTGAAACTTTTAATTTGCGTTGTTTTATGCCTCGTATTTCATCGACAAAACTGAATGCTAGAACCCTATAAGAATAGTCACTGTGTTGTGCTGCTAAAAGCTAATGAATGGCTTATATTTCCATGATAATCGCTCACCCTTAAAAAACGCGGTTGAAAAAAATTCCCCTAATATTAACATGTCTATATAGCAATAATAACCAGATTATGACCAAATATAGCGAATAATCAAAATTAGAATGAGAGTAAGCCGATTTGCTCATTATGAACTACCGCACACATATAGGAAAATCACTTCAAGAATAAAGAAAAGCAGTCAAATATGATGACTGTCGTAGTTGCACACAGCTTTTAAGAGCTTTTTATGGTATTCTGAATTATCCATCAAAGAAATTTTGAAATTTTGAAATTTTGCTACGTTATGGAGAAATTGTAAGGAACTGCTTCACTTGCCTGCTCGCTGAAAAGACCTAATCCAAGCATTTGCGAAGTACAAAAATCTTCAATATGATTTTTTCGGCAGTGAATCCTAATGTCAAATATGGTTCCCTTCATTGTACGATCATCAATAACTATCAACATATTTGATATTTCAGCAACTATTTATGTCAGAGATATGGACAAGGTCATATTATTTCGAGGAAAGCGTGCTATGACAATTATGCAAAAAAGCGAAAAAGTGGAAACCAGCTGCTGAAAGAAAAGGGCTCGACAGATTATTTTCAATTTGCATTTAAAGTATTTCCTAGGACATGTGAAGCAATCTGCATTTGGTTTGTAGAGTGGGCACATTACTTCAAGGAAAATGTATTAGAACAATTATGTGGAAAAGCAAAAAAGTGCAAAAAAGCTGCTGAAAGAAAAGGGCTCGATGGACATTTTTCAAATTTACTTTTTTATACTCCCTATGATATATTAAGCAATCTCCATTTAGTTTCTAGAGTGGGCACATAATTTCAAGGAAAGTCTATTATAACATGAAAGCAAAAAAAGCAAAAAGTGTAAAAAAAGCTGCAGAAAGAAAAGGGCTCGATAGATTTTTTTCAAATTTGTTTTTTTACATTTCCTAGGACATGTGGAACAACCTCCATTTGGTTTCCAGAGTGGGCATGAAACTTGAGGTATAACCCCTAAAAAACACACCGTGCCCCCCCTAACCCTACCCGGGATCATGGGTGCGCTGAAGTGATGAATCGTGCACCAGCCGTCTCCACCTCCGTCGATCGTGGGCGAGGGCTTGGGTGGTCGCGAAGATTTCCCGTGTCATTCAGTGATATTGTCCATCCACATCTTCTGTCTGCCTCGTCTCCTCTGTCGTGGAGCTGTTCCTTGGAGTATGGTCTTCGATTTTTCACTTGCTCTTGGAACGCGCCCAAGCCACTTCGATTTTCTCTTTTTCACTGTAGTCAGTAAGTCTTCATAGTGCTTATAGTGTTGTTTGATGCTTCGGCGTTTGTTACATGGTCTTATATTGGTTTACATAAGGATAAAATATTGATATGTCATATAAGCCTAATTTAGGTTGCAAGCATAGAGTAAAGGTTAATTATTAGCTTACATTACATGGTAATTTTAGCCACAATTTCCTATAAATGAATGTGCAAACTGTCTTGGCATTTTCTAAATTACTAACAGCTTCAGGTATCTTAGTTATTTCACAGTACTTTTGTCAAAGATTGTAATATGTGCGCACCTATTTAGTGATCATTTGATGGCATGTAAACAGATGCTTATTATACATTTTGAATGATCAGATTAATGTAAATGCATCTTTTAGATATAGCTAAACATCCAGTGTCAAAAAACCCAGATAATTTTTTTAATAGTAGACAAGTCCGTGATGAAAATTTACCGAATATTTGACTGTTTTTGTCTAATGTCTACCTAAGATCTATCAATTTTGTCATGTATTTCTCATATCTATTAAAATGCTGTCAAATTAATCACTGTGCGTGTCAAATATTTATGCAATTAATGCTGGCTTCTCTCATTTCTATCAAAGCTATCAAATTGGTGATTATACTTGCTAAACATTTATCCTAATTATCAAACGAATTCCGCACTTCTCATCAACCTCACCACTTCCACTTCTCACTATCAAACTACTAATTACATTTTAAAATAGCTTTATTCGTTTACCATTTCTTAATCCTGCTAAGATTCAACATTTACAAAATATACAAAAAAAATTGTTGTTCAACGTTATACTGCCACGAAATGTTGCAAGGATTAGCAGCTCATTATAGCATCACTGCAAAACCACAGCATAAATCGGAGACAGTGACAAAAAGAGCAAGAAATTAGTCAAACGACTCACCTCTCATAAACAAGTGCAGAACTGCAGAGTGATCAAAAGTTTCTCCCTTGCCATATGGACGGATTCATTGAAATAATTTGGTTAAATCCATTCGTATTTTCAGCATTGATTCTTTTAGGACAACGATTCATGTCTAAAATGCACAGAAAAGATATCAATTTATATGCAAAAAACATATTCTATAGGAATAGAAAAGCATGCTCTATAGGCCATTTCAGAAAGTTTTTGGCTTTGATGCCAAACACATGATGGGACAAATTATCATAGGCAAACATGGATTTGCATTTAATTTACATGACACAATAAATCTACATACTGCCGACTGGGTCAAAATACACTCAATGTAACAATTTGTAGAAAATATATAATATGTATTCGACAAATGGATTCACATTGCTTACATAAGTCAAATAAATATCATGAATGCAACAATTCCTAAGTGTGCATAATTCGTACATGTACTTCACAGTACTCTCAGTAACCAAATTACGCCCGCGACTGGCGATCAATGTCATTTACCACAGAATATTACAGGATTACAAAAACATTCAGAGGTTCTGACATATGGGTCGTTATAAATATCAAACAACTTACTTTTATAACCAGAATGACACATGAGATCGATTTGGTCAGCCATCTAATGTAGCTTGAGCATTATTTCTTTGTCAGGGGTTTTGGGACCATTTGGATTCATGTAGGAGTATCATCTAAGAAGAACAAGCCTCCACGTAACATTCGTCTCAAACATACAATATTAACCAAATGCAATGCAGCTGCTTTCTGAATTATTTTGACTTCTGACCGCGGAATGTACGCAGTAAGAATCGTTTCACTGGTTGAGAAAATGAGGGTTCATTCCAGGACCGGATGTGATGTTTCATTCTATATATCATAATGTCATGTTTTTCAAATTAATTCACAATTTTAGCAAGACAATTTAAAAAATTGATTATAGCTCACAGACTAATTGCAATTTTATGGTGTTACCTATCAATAGAGGCCTACTTAATTTCTTTACCTGACATTACATGAAACCTTGATGTTTCAAACTCAGTTCATGTACTAAATCTACCAGATGACTAAGGAAGAGAACATAAGATGTTTTTTGAATTCCTACCCATTAAAGGCCGTGTCACTTTCTCAGATATCTCTCGCGAGACCAATTAATGCAGCCCGGATCAGAGTAAGAAAATGAAATGGAACCCTCAATTGAACCAGTGTGAAAATGATAACACTGAAAATGAAGTGACGCTATTGAATTTAAAAAATATTCCTTATGTGAGGATATTTTCAATACATTCAGAAAATTGAGTACTGTATGTGTAGAAAAAAAACTTCACTTTTTTAGACAATCTGAAGCACATTAGTTCAAACAAGGAGCCATGAAGGTGCACGATTACAGCTAAAATACAGTTTAACTTACATTTTGCGACTCATCGTCTCACCTTTTACGTGACCGCCATTCTTTCCCTATCCACACGTTTTTTGGGAGTTTTCAACACAAAAAACTGCCAAAGTTTATGATCGGCGATGCAAGGTAGTTAAATTCTTAACGGACAGATCTTTCGGTGGTCGATCTTACAATAAAAAGGCAAGCAGGCCGTGTGAAGATATATGAAAAATGAGTGATATTGAGAAATGATATATTGTCGGCTGTATGAATGCATATCTAATTGTGACGTCAGATCGACAATATCTATTGTATGCAGATTCAATATCGCATTATATTGAAGTCCTTGACTGAATGCATGCAAACGCTCATATTAGGTATTGTAGGCATAACAGAAAGCACCAATAAAATATTGGGAATATCAATTGATTTCATCTGCATGTATATGTATTCGAAAATTATCCTGTTATTGTACTTGTCTGTGAAATCAAACTACATCGAATTCACTGTGATGTGAAGATACATATTAGTGCATTGCCATTAGACAAATGTGCTTCTGCCACGTTGCTAATGCAAGTTGCACTGTGAAGCATCAGCTATTTAATGGATGCTCGAATGTAACAAAAGACAAAACACCTTCCAGCTGAGTTCAGTGCATGAGACCCTTTTAATTTGCTGACCGCCAAAAGTCAGTCATTCTAATCCCAGGGTTGTCAAAAAAGATTGTACGTAATTAAATTGGGCTAATCGCAATCAATTAAATTTAAATGCATCGAAGCAATTGATTGATTACTATTATTTGATTGTAGCAATCAATTATAATTGCAATTCTTTATGGCACTAATAAATCAATTGCAATTCAATTGTTCATGTGCATGTATTTTGTATTGTAGATTCGTCTCTGTTTTGCCACCAGCTGCTGGCTAGTGATAGAGAGTTCTAATTTTTTAATCATTTGACGTTATGTAGCCGAACAGACGAGTTCAGAACTCCGCCTAGTGCCCTGCTTGATACTAACAAGCATACAAGTATGCAGAAATATTTTTGTTATGCAGACAAATTAATTTAGAGATGTTTGTAAAATGTTTCAGGTTTGAACATTTAAGTAATGATAGTATGATAATATTTGTCAAATAATAATAAAATATTTATTAAAAATCATAAAAAAAATCATAAAAAAATATCAGATATGTAGTATTTGATTGTTTTATAAAGCAATCATTCAATATTTGTTAAATCTATCACCATCAACCATATATTCGATAAATTATCTCGTTTTTTCAACCCGAGATACTGACTTTGCTACTGTTTACTATAGTCGACTTTTGAATGCGCTGACTAAGGAAACTTATTAAAGTACTGAGAAGAAAGATATTTTTTAAAAAATTAGCGACATTCTCTGATGGCTCAGAGTAAAACATCGAAGTAGAATCACTCCCGGTAGATCAAGATCATCAATTAAGTCATTTTAAATACTATGATCGAAATCAGAATTAGACATTATAATAAGGATTACTTTTTGCAGAAACTTAAACAGTAATTCAAGTTTTCTCAGTTTTGATCTCATTTAATAGCTGTGTATAATATCTAACAAAGGATGTGAGCTTTCAAAGTTTTTGTGACTTTTGTGTCCTATACGGTTTTCCCGGATATTAACTTATTAACAAAGAATGACATCTTGATGCCAGAATATCCATGTTTTTGTTTACTACGTTTATAAAATGAACCATGGAAATATCTTTATGGGATATCAACACAGAATTTCATGTGGTGTGGGTAAATTCTAAAAAATGAAGATATACTTTTATAAAGTTCTCTCCGATGATTCCCAGAATTTGAAAGCTCATCCACAAATGGCCCAAGGAATTTTATCACTCCCAGCTATGGTTGCATTTAACTTTAATTGGATGAATTTTGTCGACTGAAGATTTCATATAATAACTATAGTTTTATGTCCATCAATGTCCATGGTGTGATTAGAACCTACCATGCAAATGTTGAACACTTATAGAAACCAGGCCTACTGAAGCCGAACTTTCGAGGGACTTGCGCTACATTTGTACAATAACTATTTTAATTTTTGTCCCAATATAGAATCACTTTTGGTGTAACGCTGAAGCTCGTATTTCACTTTGTCAGACATATTCTTGTGAGCACACTCAACATTTGATGTACTGCTTCTCATGGAGGCGAATGGGTCAATTTCGGCATTATTGATTTCAGTGGCAATCCTTGGCTGCTTCTCTTCCTTCTGTTCCTCTTGTCTTTCTTTTTGTGAATCAGTGATCGTGAAGACGTCTGCTGCAAACACTTGAAACTAGCCATCGAGTCCTTCAGCAGGGTGTCGCGATCTTTGAGTTCAGGAATAAAAGTAAACTGCCTGAAGCCTGGGTCAAAAACAGTCACAAGAACATGCATTGCCTTTATATTCGTCCAGTATTTTGAATCAAGAGATTTCTTGATGTTCTTCTTCAGAGTCGATATAACAATTGAATCGGTGACAACAGCTGAACAAATTTTATCTCTGACTAGATGGTATGAAGGCACTACATTCTGCAAGGTCGGTGCATTGCTAGATTCCAGAATATCAAACGCAGAGTTATACTGAGAGAAATGATCAGCGATTTCTGTACACAAATCACATGAAATATTGCTCAGTCGATGGATTTGGCCAATCGACGACAAATATTCCTGCAGACATGCAAATGAGCGCGCAATTGCATTGTGAACTGAGTACACGGTGCGCCTGAATCAAGTTTTGGATTAAAAAAATATACCATGAGCGAAACCAATTTTTCCACGATCTATGACCTCTTGGGACAAAATAATCGCAAAAATAAAAATATTTCAATGTACAGATTTTTTACAAATGAGCTTTTTCAAAATGGCCGCCCTTTTTGCTATAAAATCGTCAAGTTGTACATTAGAATGACTTTTCTGCCTTGTTAACTCACTCCAGCTGCTCAATTATCTCAAAAAATATTATCCAGCAAATGGCATAGCGTTTAGCTCGTAACGGAATATCTATTTTTCATTCATAAGTAGTATATTATCGACATGATGCTATTTTCATAAAAAGGAAAATATTTTTTTATTTTTTAATGAAACAAAAAGTCATTCAGTTATTGGCGTTCTATAAAGGCATTAGATCACATGTTGTAATTGAATTGATGGATTTAAAAGGAAAACCATGTCTTCAGCTAGCAATTATCAACTTAAATTTGACTGCAGGAGCATTTATGAAAATAATTATAGTAGTATTTATCTCAACTGTAACTTAACTTCATACATGACTGTGACGGCGGTTTTTTGATATTCACCCCTCAAGTACTATGTATCAATAGTATGTTGGCCTATGTACATGAGGAAAAGTAAAAACACGATCGTTAATCAAGTAACAACTTGTTCGAATCATGAAATCGTAGTGTACTAATTCGTAATCAAAAATGTCTAGCATTAAATACACAGACTGATCGATGTAATCGATTAGGAAATTGAGGATCCTGGTCTTGAATTTTGAAGGTTTTCCATACATCATTGAAACTGTGATGCAATGATTCTATCACTTGTTCGCTATAATGTCCCAGCCCTCGTCCAGTCATTTCACAGAAAGTTGGAATGTGGAAAAAAATTGCATGTAGTTTAGGGGTAATATTTAACGATAGCTTGCTACATGCATCCTTGAAAGCCAAGACTTTGATTTTGAAATCGGGGTCTAACACTAGACCATAACACGAACTGACGACTTCGTTGAAACAACGGAACGCATTGACGTATTCCAGAATCACTGATTCTCTTGGGCAGATGCTCTCAAGTCGGTCAACATTCTGCAAGAGTTGTCTTGAACTGTTGTCAGAAAAACTTCCTCCATGTACTGGGCTTCTTTGGACATTGCAAGCACGAAGCCAAAGATGCGCCTGGTCCCACTCTTTTTCCAAAGCCGAATAAAGAGTGGCAGTTGGTCCGGAGAGCAAATGAAGTTCAGGAGGGGGAATCAGCTCAATGATGGGAGTTGAAGTATCTGATGTAAATTTGATGATTGTGGGGTGAATAACATTGTAAAATTGCATGGCTCTACGTTTATCTTTACCGGTCTCAAAATACTTCCAAAATTGGTTATTTAATGATGAAAGTGTCCTCGGCGGACCCTCAGTCTCTAGTTTTCCCTTCTCAGCAATACACCAGCTGAACGGATGCTTGCTGCCATGTGGCATAAGGCCAAGGAGTATATTGCAAAGTTTCAAGTCACATGCAACAACGAAGGATTATGCCATAGTGTGCAGACCAGTTTTCATCCAAAGAAGCTTCACATTATTATAATTTTCCTGCACGTCGGGTACTAAAGCAAGAATAAAACTGCGCTTAACCCCGGAGTCTTTGAACTGGGTTGTCAAACCTGACACGAAATTCGGCGTGAAGAATGTGGAGTAGTGTCTTGTTCATTAACTGAAAAGACAGACAGTCCAATTTTTAAAAATCCGCCTCCTCCGTCAATTCCGATTCGAATAAGCATATTGTCACTGTTTAGTCCCCTTTTTGATTTTATTCTACTTATCAGTTGATCTACATCGTTGCAGAAGACTACATACTTTGAATGCCGATCGACAACCTCATCTTTGACCATTGAAATGAAATCCAATTTTTCGACGGTGAATAAGTCATCAATTTCGTGTGAAGTATTAACAATTTGCTCTTTAAGACCTGGCTCAATAACAAATCGAGATTGGGAAGCATAACGAATATCTCTGCTCATTTTAAACATTTGTCGACTACTAAGATTCAAGTCATCTTGAATATGAAATATATCATCAACCGAAAGCCGGAGACTATCGTTAGGGTTTTTCAATGAAATATTTTTATTCTTACCACTCAATGTAGACAGTGAAGTTGGCCTTGTACCACTGTAGCGCTTGATTTTAATTGGGAATGACTCTTGAGAGATTCCTGAACGATGGATGTATGAAATAAGGTCGTGTTCAGCTGAGTTAAAACAACGAAAAGATTCGCACTCTGCTTCTGTCGAAGAAAATCCATCATGAAGCACAGTGTTCAGGCGATGAGCAAAGCATGCTAGTCTCGGTTCATCGTGTAATGCTGCTACAATGTTCGCACAACAATCTGTAGTAGTGAAAGTTTTTCCTTTTTGTAATCCAAATTCATCAAAAATGTCATGCAACTCTTTGGCGATATTTTCCCCGGTCTTCTGTTCATCCGGGAAAACTTTGCATCTCAACATAGTGTGCTTCAGGTTCCAACTATCACTTATCTAGAAGGCAGATCGAGATAGTGTCGTCGGTTCACATCATCTGTCCACAGATCTGTAGCACGAGGGGCGTACCAAAAGTTCGTGACGTTTGTCTCTCCTATTTATAGACGTCCATTTTGGCCCAAGTGCATATCTAGATATTATTTCTTATAGTTCTGACAGATATATATTATAGAATCTGACGGAAATTTCATGCTGTTGCTGAAGGAGAGACGTACAGATATTCCTGTTTTGGATTCATGGCTCTCTCGCAGAGATAAATGGCTCAGCGCAGACATTCAAAATGAAGTAATCGAAGTACTGGCACATACCTTGCAGAGATCTCAAATGAACAAAATGAAAGATGAAGCAACATTTTGCTCGGTTATAGCGGACAGTACCACAGACAAAGAAGGTGAGGAGCAATTTTCCATCACATTTCGCTACGTCTCTCAGGATAGCTTGGATGTTGCAGAGCTCTTTGCTGGTCTGTATCAACCACCTGACTCTGCAGGACAGTCGTTGACAAACTGCATCATTGACGTTATTCGCCGAGTCGGACTAGATGCAAGAAATCTAAGAGGAGTCTGCTTTGATGGAGCTTCTAATATGTCAGGATGACTTAATGGGGTACAAGCGAACTTGAAAAGGATACAACCGAAATGCCTGCATGTGCACTGTTGCAATCATGCTTTGGATCATGTCGTTCAGGAAGTCATTCGCGAATGTGATTTGCTCAGCGATGTTTTACTGGTCGTAAAAGATGTAAGTAAAATCATAAGAGAATCATCAAAGCGACGGACATTGTATGAGACTGTTCTTGAAGACGACGAGGAAAGACCCTTGCATCTTCTGGCTGTTTGTCCTACTCGATGGGTTGTTCGAGTCAAGGCAATGCAACGATTTTTGGACAACCTTGATAGAGTGAAAGCAACTGTTAATGAGCTAATAGCCTCAAAGGGGAGCACCAGACCAGAAGTTCGGTCGACTTTACGGGGACACGTCCGGAAAATGGAGAAGAAAAAATTCCTAGTGGGAATGTAGGCTGTAGCTATCCTGAAGCCATGCGAAGAAGTTGCTGTGACGCTCCAGACGGCAGGACTTCCAGCCTCTGATGTGAAGTGCATTGTTGAGATATTGATTACAGAGCTTGAAGGGATGAGGAGGGACGACAAGTTCAATGAAATTGAAGAAAATGCTATGATGACGATGAAGACCAACAACGATTCAAGCATCAACGCAGCTACATCAGAGACTACACGATCATCAAAGCTACCTTCGAGATACACATGCACTGTCGAAGCTTACGGACATTGAAGAACTGACTCATCGGATAAGAATCTGAAAGCATCTTATTTCGAAGCCATAGATCTGGTAACAGCAGAACTGAAAAGACGATTCCATCAGTCAGATTTTGAAACATTAGCTAATTTCGAAAGTGTTCTTCATAGAAGAGACAAAAGTGTCAATGAGTTGAAATCAATTTTGCCTGTTCACCACATTGACTTCAATCTAGAGTCTTTAGCTGCACAGCTTCGAATGCTGTCGTCTTTCTTGAAGACGGAAAATGTGGATGATCCAACACAAGCTTCAGCGTTGCTGAAGCATTTAGCCAAACAGCCGAAAGCCGTTAGGATTTTGCTTTCGGAGGTAATTAAACTCATTCAGATAATCATCACCATACCAGCGTCAGCCTCATCTGCTGAAAGGACATTCAATGCCTTGCGCCGCCTAAAGTCTGAGTACCGATGTACCATGACTCAATCACGCCTAACTCACTTGATTCTTCTTCATGTATTTAAACATCAGACCATGGAATTGAGCATTTCCTCTATTATGAGAGAGTTTGCTCCCCGTACTCCCGAGAGGAAAGCTCGATTTGTCAACGGTGTGTGGTGAGATGTAATGAACTAAAGATGTACATGTATAATCTTCATTTACATGATGCTAGATTTTAGAATCAAAAATTACATGTCGGGCCGAAGTGTATCGATGTCTCGACCTGGTTTTGCATTGACCAGCAGAAAGTGAAGTAGCAGTTGCCCGAAATTGTACCTACATGTCACGTCAAACCGAACCATCGGATATTTGCAAGTAGTCAAGCAGCTTTGTGACGTCTCTCAAAAATAGGTTTAAATTTTTATGAATGGGAAAATTTTGAGACACATTTGTATTTAATAGGCTGACATTGTCTATATCGTATTGGTTGACATTGCTAAATGCTATGCAGTATAGTGGCGGCTGGGTACTTAGTAGATCTTTGGATGCTCAGAATTATTTTCATCAAATGTTGCCTTAGTAGACCTATCTTCACAAAATGAAGTTTAGATAGAAATGTCAGTATAGCTGGATTAATCATTGAATTTTAGCGCATCTAACACTTTTGGAAACAGTTTTCATCGTAATATTGTCGTTCAGACGATTCATTGCCATACTCAACATACATACTCATGTTTATAAATTTGTTACATTGATTGCAGCACATGCAGCCTACACACGTGCATGCGTGTAGTTTTTATGAGTTTGAGTAAAATATACTCTTTGATTTCTTACTTTTGACTTTTGAGTTACATCATCCCACAAATGATACGTGTAGTACATATGCATGCATGAGAATTATGTCACAAGTCTACTGTGCGCCCATGTGAATAAAATTAGTCTTGCTAGCCTCACTAAATCTGAAATATTCGGGCGATGGTGCTTGAATATAGGTCTACTAAAAATCGAAGGGTTGTCCATGAAAAAAAATTTGCTACCCCTAGTAAAAAATCGTTCTGACGCCCCTGCAAGAGGGAAAAGATAGAGAACAAGATAGTGAAAAAATCTGGGGTGGAATATTAGAAAATGGTGAGGATAATAGTACACTACAAAATTGAAAACTAAGTTTCTCCCCGGAAAGTGAATATAGTCTATATTTTCCGATCGGAAACTGTGTGTAGGGGAAGGTAAATAGCATAACACCGGTGAGTTTAGAAGCATCACAACCTTAGTAGATGCATGCAAAGCGATGGCATGGATGCCCGTCACCAGCACAAAGCGCCAACAGCTTATATCCAAGTCGAACTGGCTTGATTTCAGAGGCATTATGATGGATGTTTCCCGTATAACAAAGACACACTCATGGACTGTCTACTTCTTCCAAGCCTATCGCTCCCATTTGGGAACAGTGCACTAATATTCTTCAAATTTTGTTGATAATAAGTTTATAGGACTCTATTATTTGCTTCAGATTGAAACGCATCGGTTTTAATTCCAAGCAGTCAATTTCTGTTCTCCGCTTCGTAGAATCATCATTCTAATTGGCTCTAATTTGTACGATCAACCAGGACTCATTATAATGATCTCTGTGACTTCTTTACTACTTTTTTACTACTAGACCGCTTTCATTTACTAATATTTGTAATCTCTCATCTAAATATCATTCATGTGCTTCTTGCTACAATAAAATAGGCCTATATTCAAATGCTGTTTGTGCAATGTCAATGTCCTCTCCTTCCAGAGCTATCTTATTCTCTCCAATCATTTTTGTCTGCTTTATGATATTATCAACTGTAAATATATCCATAACATTATCATATTTGTAATTGTAACATTGTCTGCCATATTTTATGTTCGTGTTCTCGATTTGAGAAAAAAACGTTTTGATATTTTGATATATTTTGATATTCGTGTTCTCGATTTGAGAAATAAACGGTTGGATATTTTGATATATTTTGATACTGGCAAATTGTGATTCTTAATCTATGCCTAATATGTTGAATTGATGATTGTCCACCAACAGATGGTCAGATGGTTCCATAAAGATTGCGACTAGACCTCAGCGGTGGGGAGTAAACAGAAATCAACACAAGCGACCAGGAGTAACACTATGTCGCAAATTTCCATTGCACTGAGTATGGCTCACACGAGGTGATGTCACTCGGCAACCGAACACAAGCGTGAAACCATCAGCTAATAACAACAGCCGTTTTCCTCTTCCTCGATACTTCCAATGCCTGTGACTACGTGCATTCCATCTAAATATAACCGAAGATTCCTTTAGGATCAAAGTTACTTCAGTGCCCGATTGAGCCAAAATTTTCGTATATAGGACAAAAGGTTTCATCAAAATCGGTCTACCCTTTCTCTGGCGAACTAAAGATTAGTTCTTTGAATAGTTGAGAATAAAGGACCAGACATAATGAGTAGGATGAGAGAAGTCCTTTGTATCGATGAAATATGTCCGAACAAATTCGCAGTGTCCTATGACAAGTCGGTGTTAACGTTGGTTTGAAGCCAGTCAACACATTGAAGAACAAGCTCGTGGCCAAATCCAGCAAAGAACTTTGGCATTGTCTACCATCTCCCTTGCTCAGATAGCCAGTGCACGTGGTTCTACGTTGGGGAATCGAGCCGGTCCTTGGAAGAGAGAAGAAAAGAGCACATCAGGGGAGTCAAAGACATAGATGTTGAGCGCTCTGAAGTTGCCCGTCACGTCTTTGAAAATGATCACCAAGTGGACTTTGAAGGTATGCAAATAGTGCAGAAAGAATCTGTATGGAGAAAGAGGATAGTGAAAGTAGCCCAGTGGACAAAGAAGTTTGGCCTTTACAATCGCGTTAAGCATTCTTTGAGTGACTTATGGAGTTTTAGCTACTTCATTTTTTCTTTTGTTTCTCTTGACATTTTATGCACATTTCTCGTCTACTTTCTATTTAAACAGTAGTCATCCTATTTGTTATTATTGTATACGTAACGTGATTAATACATTCCTCTGAAATTCTATGCTCTGCCGTCCAGTTCCACATGACTCTTGTTCAGCAGTATGGCATGACTTACTGATGTTCAGTTTAGAAACTGCTTTCACCTGATGATGGTCGCTTGGTGCGTCCGAAAGGCCTCGACCTAATATAAAAGTATTTCATCGATACAAAGGACTTCTCTCATCCCACTCAGATTAGTTCTTTTTCGGCTTCTAATCTCTTTCGTAAAATGACTAGTCATCATTCATCGTTTGTTCTGAGGTCGACGTGGATTCGAAATGTGCAGATCAGTTACATCCCCCACATACTGCACTCAGCTGGATTAACCCCTCACAGCAGGTGTGCGAACATATTCAAACTTCAAATTGAGCACTGTGATACTCTCATTCCGGACGCGGATGCTTTTTCTGTCAACTTCCAATGGCAATCTTATAAGCCAATCTGCGACTCCAATAAACCTAAGGATGCGAAACCGAACTGAGTGGTGATCAGTTTATTTTAAGCCGAGCTGAGATATTTCAATTCGGCGACTGGGTTCGGTTTAGATGCATCTCTAGGTTGTCTGCTTCCATTCCTTGACATCGGTTTACCCCATAGAAATTGACAACAATAAAACCTCTAGAATGGAAATTAAGCTTCATGCAATGCGCAATAACGGCACATAAAACGCACGCATTTTCACTTAGATGCACCTGCCAACGTCTGTATCATTGGGTTAGAATCAGTCACATGAGTAAATCGAAGCTCTTAATTGGTTCTTCATGCCCCAACTTTGTTCCCCCGGATGTGCCGCGACCTTGAGTCAATTTCCATTCTAGCGAACTTCAGATAAACAGTTTATTTCTATGGTTTACCATAGATTGTCTAGAGAGGACAATAGATGACCAGGATGGCAACACTGAACTCTTGTTCAGGACTTCTCTGTCTTTAATTTGAGATAACTTCTGATGTAAATGCCGTATAACATACATTTCTCATGCAGAATAAGATCCAAATGAGATATGTCACATGTTTGAATATGAATGTAATTGGACTGTTAACAAGACCTGTAGACGACAAGAAAGAAAATTATAAAAATTGATCCTGTGCCCACAGACTAATGATTCATGTTTCCATTTTTTGCATGATTGATCTTCATAATCCATTGTAAACAATCCTGAGCAGAGTGAGGTTCCTGCATGCTTCCTGATGATTCTACAGGCAATTTTGTGATTTCATCTTTATTTGTCCGCCATATCATTGATTTTCACAAATTGATAATCGTCTGTAATGAATTATCTTTCATATTATCAAGACACCAGTCTATCCTATTCTATGAAGCAACCACCTGTTTACCAGGTTATCAAAAAATTTTCTGCTCTATTCAGGAGACATTTCGCGACTTATCCTCCACAGTTATCACTGCAGTTACAATTATTTCAGGTACAGTTCATTGACGCGATGATATAACGTCAATGAGGGTTGCATATTGTTATTGCATGCGTACAATCCTCCAATGTGAGCTATTATTAGGTACGGTATTGAAAGTTTTCCTTCTGATGGATCCACAGACAGAATTGCAGACTACAAACACTAAATAACACATTCACAAAGAACTCTGCTTTCAATTCACTTTGTCTCCGTTATAAATGCGTGTACTTATATGCTGATAAAGACGTTTTTTGTAACACCAACATTGATTCTTCCGTTTTCCGAAAAAATGAGACGGCAAGTGAGAAGAAGAACGTGACGCAACCGATTCAAACAATCACATTGAAGAGACACAAGAGGAAAAGGAGGAGACGATCCGACTACTATCAGAGAATGCCAGAAATTGAAGAAAGGAAAGTGAAATCAAAAGAAAAGAAAAAACGAACTACTGGAAAGACATTATTTAGTATCAAATGATTATTACAGTATGTAGAATGAACAATCCTCCTCCAACCCAAGTGCTTCCCCAACATACATATCCTCCATCTTTCTATCCTCAAACTTCATCCATGTATTTACCTGGATGGACAAATACATGCACTTCCTGCGATGGCGACTCAACAAGGAGGATGTGAATGGCTTATGATTTTTGTTATTTGATGTTTGTATACATGCATATTAATGGAACTTTGAAAGTTCGTTTTACTATTAGAAAAATTGAATTCCGTTAACTATATCGACAGTACATGTAGCCTACAACTTCTTCAGTTTACGCTATATTTACAACAGGTAAAATTATTGCTTAACAAAACATGCATTGAATTCGACTTCAATAAATCATAATGAACAAATACATCAAGTAAAAGCGGACATAATAAATTGTTGCCGATGCATTGCTGGGTGATGAGTGTCAGCTCCGAGGTCATTACCCGAACTTAACTCAGGCTTGAGAGAGACAATTTCTGGTTTATCCATGTTTCTTTGAATAGCTAAGTTGTGGAGACATACACACGCTTGAATGATTCTGGAAGATCTAATAGGAGAAAAATGTATTTGTTCACTCAATCATCTAAATCTTGATTTCAAAACGCCGTTGCATCTCTCAATCACAGACCGTGCTCGTTTATGAGCTCTGCTGTATCGGTGTTGAGCAGTGGTGCTGGTTTATCAACCGGAGTCATCAGCCAAGATGATTGGGGATAGGCGGAGTCACCCAGCAGCAATGCTTTGGAATTGACCATGGACTCTTGCTTCTCCCAACATTGCGATTGCTGTAGCGCAAAAGAGTCATGAGCACTACCCGGCCAATTTGCGCTCATATCGAAGATTCTCAATTGATAATCGCACACAAAAAGGCAATTTATTGAATGGAAGCCTTTACGGTTGACGAATACGGCCTCATCAAAAGGCGTGGATGGGGAGGCAGTTCGCACATGGCATCCATCGACTGAATCGATGACCCTTGGGAAGGTTGAGTACTCATAAAATTGGTGCATTGTTGCCAGCTGCTCGTCGTTGGTTGACCACGTGATGTACTCGTCATAGCATCCAACGGTGGCCTTGGTAACCGAATGAATACAGTTAATTGCAGATCTTGGAGAAACTCTATGCAAATTTCCGACAACAGGTAGGCTAAATAGCCGCCCTGGCTGAAATACCGCAAAGCACACAATATTTGTGCTTTCACACTCAAATCGGAAGATCTTCTCCACCTTTGAAGGGTAGGTTTAAACTTTTCAATCAAATAATAAACAAAATGGACTTGCTAAACCGATACTAATCAAAGAAATCACCATCTGGTAATTCCAAGGCATTGATTCTGTCATGTTCATACTCCTGACGCATAAAATCCGAGTCAAACTCCAATCTCCACATTGTACTTGGATCAAATACAGCCTCTAACGTCTTGTCTTATACCTGTGTCACTAATGGTACACTCTAGTACTGCTAAGAAAATGACTATCAGACTTGTTCCTGATAGCCTATCAGACATGTTCATTCGCTGCTGAAGACAAATATGTTAGTACACAAACAGGAATGTAGTCATTTTGCTATTAGAAATGATGATGCGCAATCGCAATTCTGTTACTTTTCCTGTTTCACTAAACGTCGCTATCAGCGAGATAGTGCAGTACCCCTAGATCTGTGAACAGATATTTTCACGATTGATCAGGCTAAATTTCTATTCAAATGCTCTTGATAATCATACACATGAAGATACATGTCTATGATTTAGTCGGCGTATACATGTCGGCGCGTGGCGCCAGACGCTTTAGGCTGATAATTTGAAAGGTAATGTCAGGGATATCTATAATTACTTTAAAATATCCAAGGGCACGCTGAATTCCCATAGCGTGTAACGGAGGTCGGTGACTTTGGTAGACTTCGATAGTGCGTATCAAAACCATGGAACAGGTGGTAAATAGTTCACTTCATTATTGAAAAATACATCAGAATCCTGTTGAATTGATTGCTGTGCATACTAATAAATACACCAGGCCCAGACTTGCAGAGAAATTGTCGGAAATATCCTGTTGAATTGATTGCTGTGCATACTAATAAATACACCAGGCCCAGACTTGCAGAGAAATTGTCCATATACAGAGTACACATACAAGAATATCCTCGATGTTCAATCCCAAATAAACTGTGACTTTCTATATACATTGATTTTGCCATTGCATTAATCAGTGATCCTCCAGTACAGTCATTTGGACCACTGGTGGACTTCATTCATGAATTCAAGAGCAATTAAACGATATAACATGTGTGATTTATTTCCGGCCTTGAATTATTCAACCTTCAGTAAGCAGAAATTGCAAGTGGTCTATTTTTATCACAGTGATGCGCGAATGTTTCCATGTTCACCGGCGAAATTTATGCGGATTTCGTGATCAACTTAAATCCTTATCAATGCTGTTGCTGAATTGCCCAATGAGCTCGGACCTCAAAATCGTGGAAAGACATCAATCATCTTTTTTTATTCAATATGATCTTCACATTTTATATGGATCATTGGCATCATAATCCTATTTTATTTGCTCGTAGGAGTTTTGATTGCAAATTGAAGGTCTCACCTTCAGACAAGGCCCATATCACGAGATGTCTAATGAGAGATATGAACATACTGACATCGGTAACCACTCATTACGATGAGGCGCACTTGGAAAGACACTGGTTTCACCTTTCCACCAAAATCTTGATAAACATTCTTCCGATTCATGGATATTTAAACGATTCTTGCTTAACTTTCATCATTTTTAATTGTTATATCTGTATTTTCAACTTTTTGTGTTTCAACTATTTATTTTTCTTTTGTTTTTTTTCCGAATGCATATTCAGCAGATTTTCTTTAGATTTTAATCATAGATTTTTCTTATTACATATTAATAAAATAGGCATGGACATTGCCGCAATGATTGTAGGAGCAAGTATAAAGTCATCACTGATCAGTTATCACTTAGTCTATGACTGTTTTGAGCAAAAGAAATAGATTACGGCATCAAAATTTTTCCAGAAATTGAGTCCAAAATTCTGCCAAAAATACTGCTGAATCGATTTTAGAAAGCAAGTCTTTCTGCCATATGCCTAGCCTACTAGTCGCACAAAAACATGCATGAAGCGTGCGGAATCCACACCAATAGGTATTGAAGCTACGTGACATGTGAACAGTTTCAACTGAACAGTTTCACTAGCAGTTGATACTGTAGCTGTTATTGACAGTTACATATTCTTGTGAGAGCTCTGTAATTCTTCACTCTTCTTGTCTGGGTCCAGAATCTTTGATTTTTTTAACTTTTGCCTCCTGTATCCCGAATACCCACCAAGCAGTTTTTCATTATTGCGAATGAAATTTTTGTTCTTAAATGGCCTAGAAAATCGGCATGCCTGTAATTATTTGCAATAAAAGGTGCAATGTGCTTCATGAAAATCTTTGAGTGGGAGCCTGATCCTGATGTTGTGGCAAATATTAATGGCAGAAAAGACGAATTCTCTATTTCCGTAACTCTAGCTTCATATTTACGTTTCTTTTCTAATTCATTTTGCCATAAAATCTCGATATAGCTTTTCTCAGATATGATGAAGAGTGGGAGTTTGTAATTCTTATGTCAAAAAAGCACTTACATAAAGTTCCCCAAAATCCTTGAAGGGAAAAAATGTCCAAACTGGCACGATCACCATTGGATACTAATTTTAGAAAGAGATCATTTTCCTTTGCAGAATACTCAGGCTCTGTTATTAGGCTCCGTTATTTCAATTTATTAGAAATTAAAGGACGAAAAATGGCCTTTCAGCCAGTATACTTCTAAGCAACAAAAATTGAGATCGATGAATAAGTTCGATACAGGCTTCCTCTGACTGATGCAGCACTACGTAGAATTCTTTAAATACATTTTTGTTCCGGACTTTATTAAGACCTTATTAAATAAGTATTTCAAAATTATCAAAATATAAATAGATACCGGTACCCGCAATAATTTCCTTGGATTTCCCTTTCTTTACGATACCTGCAATAACTAAAAAGCTCAATAAAGTCATTTCAAGTTTTTCTATTAATAATTTCCTTTTGTCAGAGATGCAGGTAACTTGAACTTTTAGGTACGAAGGACATTTTCTTATATGTAAGTTTGTTTTTTGAAACGTTGAGAACAAATAGAAGATATAGGCTACTCTGAAGATGTGAAACAGCTAAAGATGTCAAGATGTAGGCTTTATGATTAATCTGTTTCATGGTATAATCAAACACATCCCAATGCCACTAGTCCAAAGACCCTCGTCTTCCAGAGTAGTTTAATTATTCTCTCACCATACTTGTCCATTATCCGATATTCTCATCTGAACATGTTTCTTTGACATTATTATATTCAAACAAAATAAGGCTAAATTGTAAATACATCACTCACATCATTGAACATCAATTTATCATTTTTGTAAGCCATCTCATTTCTTATATCATTCGTATTATCCTTTGTAATATCTTATGTTTGTGTTCTCTGTTGAGAAGTAAACGCTTTGATATTCTGATATTTTGAATTAATAAAGACGTACTAGAAGCTCACCAAAACAATTTGCTATTAAGCCTGTTTTTGATTTTTTAAACGTGTTTTTGATTTGTTTTTCTCTGATGCATCAATCAGCGTTCATCGAATGTCTATTGATTGGAGTAAAATTTTTCGAAAATTGTTACTGGAATTTTTGAATAAGGCGACTGATAAATACTTAAGCTCTCAGATGTGAAGTCTGTCAGAGATAATGGCATTCTTTCGTTTGATTTTCATGTACAGACGCGATGCCATTTCACTATTATCTGTAGACTAATTCTCGCTGGAAACGACAAGTATGTCTGTCTACTATTATTCATAAAACAAAAAGGTTTTCGACATAATACCTAACCTTTTAACAAAATGTCAAATGTTTCAATTTTTGAACTTAAAAATGCTAATGTGATTCTTTGTCCTCAAGAAGGCCTGTCAAAGTCAGCTGAATGCTGTTGGCTTATCTGCCTCATCTAGCTATTTCTTGTTTCTGAAGTGCAGGATGGTCAAGTTCGTTGAATATCCATTTAAAATCTCCTCATAGATATCGCTATAAACATCACAGACGCTCTTTTGCTACTCGTATTTACGACAGAGCAACTGATACACATAATTTCTGGCTTACAGATTTGTGAACGTACTTCTCTCAGATTATCATACCACAAATCAGGGGCTCGTTTCATAAAGCTCTATCAAAATCGTCTTTAATAGTGGTTCCATTAGAGAGGTTAAATAGAGCTCTATTCATCTGTTTCAGAAGGCTTCTATTTATCCGCTATCAAGAAAGATTCTCGTTAACCTCTATTAGCATTCAGTTTCCAAGGGAGTCATCAGCCATTTCTTGCAAGGATAGCCAGCATCTCCCAAAAGCCATCCATCAGGATTCTGACTTTCAAAGTGCTGCCCCAGGCTAGATGCTGATAGAATGTAGGAATCATGGCATCCGCCAGCAAACCTTACGACGCAGTTGAATATTTTCGAATTTGGTCCACAAACCAGCATCACATTGACACTGTGGTACAATTTCCTGTTTACGAATATATGTTCATTTTGACATGGCTTCTTGATCCGAACATGTGTTCCATCAATCACACCGATAACTCGTGGGAAATTGTGCATTTCATAGAATGCTCTTTTGATGGAAGTCATGTCATCAAAGTAAACGTATTTGTCCATGTTTCTGCTCAAGATGCTTGCCACTCGAATGATGCACCTGAATGCAGAAGCCTTTGAAACATGCGTGGAGTCTCCAACCAAAGACAGAAGGCCACCCTGTGCAAAGTATCGCAGTGCGGTGCAGACTTGGATTGAAACAGATAAACTGCAGTTTCTGTTGGTTGGCCTTTTCAACTCCTTTTCGAAAATTTCTTTGCACAGTTACATTACCACCTCCTTGGTAAACCGATGTCTCTCGAAGAACAGTGTCTTCTCCATAGAATCTAAATGATCAAAGCGATTACGAAAAATTCGAGGTCTCGGAAGACGACGACGATGCTCTTCTTCTAGGAACAAACGCAGCATTATGCTTAATGGCGGTTTACGAGAGGTCTAAGGCTCTATCAACATTAAGCAGCTCTATTTAAAGACTTTTCGGTAAATAGTGCTTTATGAAACACTTTTCATTGCTCTCTTAATAGCCTCTATTAATATTCAATTTAATAGAGTTACGAGAAACAGCGGTTTCACTAACAACCTCTATCAAAATAAGTAGAGCTTTATGAAACGACCCCTAGGACTCCCTGCGCTATAATCAAAGTTAAAAGTAAAATACAAAAGAATGAAATGAGAAAAGGATGGAAAGTTTATTCTTTACAAATAGCTTGCAATTGTAAATTAATTCTTTCTGTAGACAGAATTCCGGGCGCATCAGAGAAATATTCACTGTCTTATCGATGTTCAGTTGCAGACTGCAGTTGAACTGCATCATTATTGAGAATGAGTGGACTGCAAGAGGATGTAATTTTTAAAACCAGGATGTAAATTGGAACTATTTCTACAAAAAGAGTATATGTACAACTACAAGATTATTGTGAAGAATTGACTTTCTGTTCTCTTCTAAATGTGGACAAGGACAAACAAAGAGACAATAATCTTCGCGGTCCAGTATAGTAGAGACAGTGTCAGTGAACAGTCATCCTCTTGGATAGCTATGGCACAATATTCTACCTGATGTTTAGGTATTACATTGGCGTATTCATACTGTTTATACTGACTGGTGTATTCATATTTCATCTGTTTTCTTAAGCTTCCTCATCATTTATCCTCATCCTTATCTCATCCTCATCTTAATCTATTAATAAACTCATCATTTTTAGATTTGAGTAGATTTCTTGTCAGTTTTTCAAAAAGATCAACCAATTTTATGCATTCTCTGTATTGTTAAGCAGAAACGCAGAAATGCTTAAATTATACGTCGTTTCATCCTATCCACACCGATTGGATGTGATTCATCCAATTCTTGCTGTGATCTGCCTGACCTGCTATTTCGTGAATTTTAGTCTTAACGTGTTTTCCACGGAAGGGGGGGACACAGATTTAGTTCAAAAAGTTCTCCAAAGAAAATCTATACATTTTCTGAATCCTGAGAACCTGAGGATTTCAAATCTGTTGTCAGATAAATCGTAATAAATTGTCCTTTTTCGCAAATTCGAAAAAACTCAAAATGGCGGAATTTTAAGTCTTTTAAGCTCTTAAATAGCGTTTACTGGTTCTATATTGATACTTATCATTTTATTATGACGCACCAGTTTTCATAGACGATAATTTTGATGCTAGGTTGAGCTTTAGTATCTTGTTGCACTATTCAAAACAAATTGAAGGTATTTGAATTTTTGCGTCTTTTTAAGAATAGAATAACAAAGCATAATTAATGGTTATGCGATAGTAAAATGAACTCTTGAAATATCCCAAAGTCTCAATAAATGAAAAATTCGTGTTTTTCAATCACATGACATATATTTTACGTTTATACAGTATTACCTATTCGCTTTGATTTGGTGTCTGTGTGTGAGAGAGACTGTGTGTGTCAAACACACTAATTGATTTCTAGTTTAGAATCAAAATTCTAAAATTCAAGCTTTTGCTGCTGTAGTACAGTATATTGCATTCTCTCACATTCACTTTGTTGCAATCGATTTCTATTGATGTGACACGAATCAATATCAATTATCTAGATATCTATGTATATACAGTACAATGTAGAATCGCTGCGTTCTTCATCGCGATGTGTGTTCACGCGCGCGCAACAGTTTATTAGCTCTTTTGATCCGACAATCTTCCTTAATTTTGGCTGGAACGAAAAGGACGCATGTTGACAGTCGTCTACTGGTCTGCTTACTGTGTTTTGGAAAGACTAAGACAATGAGAAGCATTACGCCTGCTATGCAAGATATCATTGAGAAACATTTCATTTTTGGATATGATCCAGATGATCAGAGACTACCGACTGTTGTTTGCAACACATGTCGACTTGTGATTTCGGAGTATGCGAAAGGTGTCTTTGAAAAATCCATAACTCTATTCGACACTTCTGTTCTCGGAAAAAATCCACCACCTCCACCTCCTACTCGATCCAATCCTAATTGTACTTGTCTTCTGTGTGAAACAGCTGGTAGACGTGGAGCTTCAGAATCGAAAGTTGGTCGCCCACCTGATGAAGGTCATCATTCAAGAGATAGTGTGACCTCTCCAACCTCACTGAAGGTTTGTGTTATGTGTTTTTCGGTGCTTTCGAAAGGTATATCCCACATTTGCACTGATGGCAGTAAATTTGAGAATCTGAGAAGAATATCAGTCGGTAAGACTTCGGAACAGCTAGCATCTGTTTTGAACGAGAAAGTCGACGAGGCATCAAGCTCATTCGTCGATCTTTCGACTTTCACTGGTCGTTCTATGCGAGTAGACGTTTTGTCATCGCCGTGTCGTCAAACTGTGAATAGTGCTCCGATATTTACTGCAAAAGACATTTCGAATATCCAAACGGACATGAATCTTAGCACAAACCAAACTCTCAAAATTATCAGGCATGCTTTGAAGATCTATTGAGAGAAGAGACAGTGTGGAGACAAACCTGAGAGAGAAGCTTCATTTCATTGATCACTCTTTGGATCATTTCTTCAAAGTTTCAACTATGGATTTTCACATCACTGAAAAGGGTAAAGCTATGCAAGTGAGTAGACCTGTCGTACATTGCATTGATCTTGATGGTTCGGTTGAATTTATATTACAAACGCGAGAACATGACAATGATTTGATTTTCAAAATCGGAGTAGATGACGGAGGATTTTTTAAGGGTTGCCTTTCAGTGATATCCAGCAATGATAATTCCCATAGCAGCAGAAAGGACAGTGGTGCCAAACGCCTTTTTCTAATCGGAATTGTTCCTAACATACAGGAAAACTATGTGAACGTCTTGAAAATATGGCATCTTGTGCGTTTGATTGGACCTCGTGCTTGCTCCGCAATGCCTATGAAGGTGGTCAGTTGCGATCTCAAACTGGCAAATATTCTGCTAGGTCTCATGTCACACGGGTCAAATCATCCTTGTACGTGGTGTGTTTGTCATCGATCCACCTTGGATAAGAAAGGATGCCTTCGAACATTGGTAAGTATTACTATGAAATTTTGGGAGTGGGTGGAAGAGACAGGACAGAATAAATCTCAGGCAAAGTTCTTTACTGTAGTAAAGGCTACTGTATTTCACAAATATGAGTTCCTGAATCATACATTGATCATCTATTATGCCACATGCAGCATCGAATCACAGAATTGGGCAGCTCGTTAATCCTATGCTTCCTGGAAGGTCTTTCTCTATCTCGCATGCTATATAATGAATAGGCACGCACCTCTCATCGAATACTCAGTGAGCTTTGGACAACAGCCAGTGGTGCGCGTGCTTTCGCGTTATTTGTTCGGATACACATCTCTGTCACAGCAACTTTAATTAATAAATCCTGCGAAGAGACTGAGTCAACTAAATTTCTCACGCCTGTCACCTTCTAAACAAAGAATCTGACGGACAAATATTGTCGAGAAAACTTGTGCGCAATGATCTGAATTCTCCCAATCTGAATTAATTGTGGCGATCGAAGCATTTTGAAAAAATTACAGCGATCCGCAAGTGACGCAGGACTTTTCTTCATATTTCCGTGAGGTATTGGGATATCCTTTGTGCCCACTTAATAAAATCGTGCCTGCATCATCGTATTGAATTAGTCTTCACTTATTGCTCACCTTGAAAGGCCATTGAAGGGGGCGACCTAATTCCTTATGGACCGCTCTTCCATCTCGAGCGGTCCTATACATCCGCGGTTTAGGCAATGATCTTCATGTACTCTAGCACTTGGCGCTCCCATATTTTCTTTGGTCGCCCGCTGCTTCGAGGATCTTACCATAGGCATTCCCAATGCTAGTTGGGTCTGATGTTCGCGAGGTTTTCGTACAGCGCACCCGTACCATCTCAGTTTGTGCCACCTGATGATCCATCGATCGGATGAATCCAGAGTAATCTGGGAATATCTACATATCTTCTCCTGTCTCTTCCTGTTACTCCAAGGATGCTTCGCAATTAGTCGTCACTTCTAGTAGGCTGAAACATCTAAACAATATAGTTCTATTTCTAATTCATATTTATGTATTTATCCTTATCATTTGAATTTTTGGTCCACGGCATTCTGCTTCCTTGTAAAGCAACTGCTCACAAGACTAAGTCGCTGAAGTTAGCACCAACGTTAGCACCAACTTTTTTGCATTTTTTGACATAAAATATACTTTTTTGTCATGTTATGGTTGTCAATCGGCGTTTTTGGTGTCAGAGACAAATTTTTCGCATTGTTTTACATAAGTGAGCTGGTTTTCGTCTTTGAGCAAAATGTTTGAAAAAAGTTGGTGCTAACTTCAGCGACTTCATAAGACTCTGTCTACCAAATCAGTAAGACGAGCTGTTAATTGGCGCAGATAAAAAGGATTTGAGACTTGTTGAAGATTGAGTGACTCACTGTATCAGAGAAAAATGGATGTTTGCAGCAAAAGAGAGTCATCCTGGCCTGAATTATTTAGAGCCATGTGCGCTATGAAATTGTATCTTAATTTTAATGGATACAATCACAAAAATCATAAATTAGATTTCGTGACTGGCAGTTAAGGAAATTGATTGCGACATGAAGAGCGCTTATGTGATGATTCAGAGGAGGAGACTCCTTTTTATGATCGAATGTTCACAATATCAAAATTTGCTACAAGAAATAACGCCTTTGTTGTGCAATTGTAGCAGCACAACCGACTTCAACAAATTGATGGATATTTTCTCTCCAGAGTCCATCACAAAGCTTCTCCAGAAAGCAAGCGACGGCTACTAAGGCTCATTCCATCGAGACGAACGGGACTATTTTACACCATTTTTTACCTTCAGTGACTGTTTTCACCTTCTAAAAACGTTTTCAGGTTCCAACTAGCAGCCTAGACAGTCTTCAAAAGTCGCTATGTAGCACGAGTAAAATATCGTCTTTTAATTGTCGTTCAGTGTGCACGAGATCGATTTGAGTTTGCCTGACGAACGGGACAGTTCGTGATATCATAAAAGAGGGCCCTCTAGGGACTTTGATTTGATCGATAATTCCCTTGAAATGGGATGCGTTGCATCGTCAAAGTATAGGGCTCGGCAAAAAAACTTCGCTTTTCATATGAAAACAGATTACATTGTAATTTAAGACAAGTCATGACATTGTAATTGTTGCAACTATACAACACAGTGACAAAGTGACTATTAAACAATTTCCATTTGCATCAACGATTCTTTGCAAATGAAGAAGTAAATTTTCAAGTTCTTTAAGAATTGCTTGCTGCTCATCATGGCATCCATGTATTGACGAAAATTGTGGTGAATTTCATGTGAATTTTCAAAGTCATGTCCCCTTCTGAACACTTCATAATGTCTAAATAAGAATCTGTCCATCAAGTTTGTGTCTGGTGAGTATGGAGGCTGCTTCAGCAGAGACATGTGTTGGGCCTCAAACCATTCAGTAACACAACGAGCAACATGAGGCCGAGCGTTGTCGTGTTGAACAACCATCTCCCACAAGGCAACACACTTTCAAACTCAGATGCCATGTTTTCTAAGAAATCAATGTATCGTTGAGATGCTCCATCCATGAGTTAATTGATTCTCCATCATGCACAAGGCAATGCATTGATTTGGAGTAATTTGATGCCAGTATGATCAGCACTTTGCGATCGGAAATTGTCCTCCTCGCAACAGCAGGTCTATCTCCCGCACTATATCAACCCAGGCTCGGTTGTTCTCTTTAGCTGGAATATCCTTGAAGTATACCCACTTTTCGTCTATAACAATAACATTTTCTCTAGATCTTCTTCTTGAATATCTTTCAATCATAGTTTGGCAACACTCAATTCTTGTTTCTTTATTTTGTTGAGTTAGTTCATGTGGTATCCATTTGCAACATACAGACTTCTTATGCAAATCTCTGATCAAAATTCGGTTCACAGCATCACAGTCAATTTCCGTAATTCGGCTCAAATCACTGCATGATAAGCGATTATTTTCTTCAATTTTCTCACGAATTAGTTCTACGTTTTCGGTAGAAGTGCTCATACGTGGTCTTCCAGACCCTGATTTTCTCTTAAATGAATATCTTTTTCCTTCGGAAAATTCGCTGGCAACTTGTTGTATCCGACGAGTGCTTACAACATTTTCTTCTCCCCAACGCTGATCTAGTAACGTACGCATTTGTGCACACGAAAAGCCATTTGCTTGCAAGGTGTCAATGAAAAAGTACAAATGATCCTGCTTGAAATCTGCTGTGGGCATGAGATCGAGGTGTAGAGAGACCAATTTGATTAATGATGAAAATGAAATTGAATAGATACATGTAAAACAAAGCTTGCTATGCTAGGTAGCAACAGAAGCTGTCCATGCTATAATATTGCTATAATTATGCCCTCTAGGACAGAATGGACAACAAATAAGGCATGACATACAACCAGAAAAACAGGTCAGTACAAATGCGAAGTTTTTTTGCGGAGCCCGATATGAACTTGTTAACATCGTTTGAAATTGAAGGTTTGATATCTATGAAAAGCTCCAGTCAAGAAAATATTTCACGTGAGGATCAAGACAATCAAAATGAGTAACATCAGTAATACATGCTGGAATTCAACCACGTATTCACATGTGAAGAAAATCTCTCAGATCGATAGCGATACAGCATTGTTTGACAATATATGTACTACTAGAACACAGCCGAAAGACTATTATCAGATCTCTTTCGATTACTTTTCTGCGGAAAGCACGCAAGCAGGTGTACTGAGCTTTTTAATTGGTCCTTAGTGTAAATCAAATCAAAAGGCTCATATTTCTCTGAGTGTCACAAAGAAACAATTCGAATTTCGTACTTATCTCTCCTCATCGCAATTCTTTAATCATAAATAATTAATTTTGTGAACCTACTGATTTCACTTTGGCATCAGGTCTCACATCATTCACTTATTGTTCAGTTGCCTACACTCTAAAAAAATTACGCGTTATATCCTAACGCGAGAATTGCAAAAAAGTTTCCGTTATACTCGCGTTATACCTGCCGTTATACTCAATGTGACGTTATACTTTTGCAATTCTGGCTTATACTGACGTTATACCCATGTTCGCCGTATAACGCCAAATTGGCGTCATTGTAGGTGATCAATTGAATCAGAACAAAGATTATATTCGGTATATTTACTGAATGTGTACAATTAGTATCAAACAAAAAATACGACATACATAAATACATGCAGAGAAGGATACAGCTTAGACATACCGACCGTTTCATAAATCATTGCACAAAAAATGAACACATTTTTAAACGCAATTTTCTCTTTGAAGTCGTTATTCAATTTTGATAAACTTCATATCATATAAAACCTTACATTCCAAAGATTAATTTGAGGTGTACTATAAGTTCGTCAGTGGTCAGGTCACACACAAGAAAATCGAAAGTTTTCTTTAACACAAGTTTTCACCATGAAGATATTTTTTGATGAAAACTCGAAGACTGCGTGATCTATTGACAACGTTTCTCATGTCGTTTTTATTTTATTTTATGATAGGATGGATACACAAAAATGAGGATCATCTATGATAAATTTACAGTAAAATCATTGCTCAAAAACATCGAAGACGTTCTATTCATTGATGACAAACTCAATTTCAAAAAGATTATACCAAGTAAAAAGATATCTTCAGCAGAGCGTTGATGTCTGGTCAGTAGGATATAAAATTGAAAATTCAGGTCAATTTAATTACTAAAGACTGGCGTCATTCATCCATCGAATGGTGTACAGCGCTTCGCTACAGCTGATGTGACTGACAGGCCACCATAGATAGAGGCGACAAGACAACTTATTAGATATGATAAACAATATCAAAAAAATTCTTAGTATTGTGCATCTCAATGGGATAAGTTAGGAGTATTATTATCGCATCTCTGATTGAGTAGCATCATCTCAACTGAACAAAATGAATCACCATGTTTGCAAGTTTCAATATTTGACAGTGATGAAATTACATTTGATAAGATTTTTCAAGTTTCCGATTTGTGCAACGATTAATATAACGGTCTGTATGCTATTACAAAATACAACTTAGGACACAAAGTATCACAAACCTAAGCGTTTGATAGAATTTCTCACTTTCTGAGATTTATATGGATATTCAACTTTCAGGATTGTCTCTTGAAAGAAGCCCATTATCTGGGCGAAAGCACTAGGATAATATAAATCCAGCAAGTAATACACTACAAGAATGACGGTGACCACCAAATGAGATTCATCATTGAAACTCGCAGCCGGATAGTCGCACCCTTTCCTGGAACGCACTGCAAACCTCGTATCGGAGAGCAGGACTTGTGGTCCGAATTTGACCCGGTGCAGCAGAGCAGCTTCCATATCTTCGTCCTGCAAAGGAATTATCAGACTTCATTTCAACCATAAATGATCTCAACTCCACAAACAAATAGTATGGCAACGTGGAGATCGTTCATCATGTAAAGTACGTATTTACTGTAATGTTATTATGCGCAATCCTCAAACAATGTTTTCCATTTACCTTACTACTGCTAGCGACTGTTATTGTTATGACTATTCATCATCATAGAAACAGTGGCACAAGTAGATTTTCTCAGAAGCGGTTTCAATTCAATATTATCCAAGTCCAGATAACTCAATTGACCTGCTTCGCGAAACAATCACTTGTGGGAAAAATAAATTATGTGATATGCATGCTATGGGTCGTGACATCAAATATTTCTTGTGCTGAAGCACATTGCATCAATTCGACATGTCGTGTCATTATGATCAAACTTTCCGCAACCAAAGATAGATATTATCTATTGTCTTTGAGAAAGACTGCTTGTTCTTTTGGTAATGAATGCCAGCATGTCGTTTAGGGAACGACTGTTTTTTTAATGCAAAATTGTCTTCGGACTAACGGCTGACACCTTTACTGTTACCTGAAGACTTCTTTGAAAATTAGCCGGAGGGAACTTCACCTTGAAGACCTGAGGGCCTATGATCCTTGATTATTTCATTATTTTCAGATTGATTTGTTGATTATTTCGATTATTTCACTTTCTAATTCTTTCATATTCTTATCACAACCTACAATCACATTCTGCTATACGCAACGCACCCGTTGATTCCGAATTCAAAAGCATCTCTTTTCTGCTTATTTATCCCATCGATGTTTTTGCTACGCAAAACGTTCGATGACATTTAAGACGGAAATATTGCAATTATTTGATGTTTCGTCCTCTAGTTGATCTTGTGGACTACCAGTATCCATGATCATTCGACAGCATATCGAACAATAATTGATTCGAACCTCATCTATCTTAGTCCTATTTTCCTCAGAGAACCCTCTCGCTCGGTGCTTCAATCTCACGTCAGAACCAATAATTGTTAGAGGGTCTCCCTTCATTTCTTTACCTAGCTTTTTGCTAGCTCTCACTGAGTGGTAGCTGCTTGTTTCTAGACTCAATATTGTAGCCATAGGAGCCATTTTTTGACATTTTGGATTTTCACTTCAATTGATTAGAATTAGGGGTTTCAAGTTGATTTGCAACTTCTCCATTTTGCCCATTCAAGAAACATGGTCGAGTAATTATGCTAGCAAACACCGGTGTTCTTAAAAATTTAGTGACATAATTGATACGTAGAGCTACAAATATTATTGAAATAATTGATGCAAATTCATTTGTCAACTTTACAAGAACTATAAATGAGCTTACAATTTGGAACTTGAAATGCAAAACCGATATCATCATCGGACGGACCACATGCCAAATAAGCTCTACTGTAACTTTGCATTTTTGATGAAATTCCGTCACCTTTATGAGCAGCACTTACATGAAAATTTGAAAATAATGTTTGTTTAGATTTTAAGATGCTATTTATGGCTATTTATGATAGCAAAGTCATAGTCAGGTCGGCTTCTGGCTGCTACTGGTAACACATATCCCGCACTACCTGTCCATGGTCGGGTGGTCGGCGACCGGCAACCGGCTCCCCCACTTGGCATCTGCCTTGTGTGGAGGGTGATTGGACATCCAGCAGGATAAAAAACAAGACCTGTTAATGGGCGGATGAACTCGCTGGACCGAGTCAGCGCCCATCCCATTTTCCTCCTTCTCTTTTCTTCTTTCTCTTCTTTTATTTATTTATTTACTGCTATTTGGACGGTAGCCCACCTGAGAGAAGGTTAAGTCCGATTTCAAATCCTCATGCTGCCTTGTAGGGTACGGCTTTTATAGCCGAAGGCTAGAGGTGACCCCTCGATAAATCGGTCGCTCACCAACCCGCATTGAACCAGCGTGGTGAGGATACGGTTCAAACCCACAACCCTCATGAAATGTCAAAGCTAATGAAACGGCCCTCAATCCCCGGCAGCCGAAAGGCAGAGGGTGCTAAGAATCACCGGGTTTCTACACTCCATGTATTGACATACAACGTGCGAACATTGACAGATCAGGAGAGATTAGATGAACCCGAAAGCGAATTGGCCGAAACAAAGATCAAATGGAGCATCCTAGGTATGGCAGAAGTCAGAAGAAAAGGAGAACCCCTGGCACATCCAAACAGCTGCCATTTGCTGTGCACTAAGGGAGGAAGTGAGTCAGCAGCTGGAGTTGGATTTCTGGTGCACAGAGATGTATAGGAACACATAACTGAATTCAAGGGAATCAGCAACCGAACAGCATCACTAACACTGAAGATAAACCGTAGGTACTCGCTACAAGTAATTCAGGTCTATGCCCCTACGAGCAGTCACACAGATGAAGAGATTGCGGGTTTTTATGAAGACTTTAACAAAAAAATGCACGACAACGCAAGCATGTACAAAATCATAATGGGTGACTTCAACGCAAAAGTAGGTATGCAACGGAACGGTGATGTTTTCGCGGCAGGACCGCATGGACAAGGAGAAAGAAACGAAAGAGGAACTAGAATGGTGCAGTTCGCTCTCGCCCAGAATCTCAGTATTACTAATACTTGGTTTGAAGAGCCGAAAAACAAACGATGGACGTGGAAAAGTCCTGCAGGAACGGTGAAAAATGAGATAGACTACATCATGAGTAACAAGAGGTACATTATTTAAAATTGTGAAGTGATTCAAAGAGTGAGCATTGGAGGCGGTCATCGAATATTGAGATGCAGAATAAAACTGAATACCAGGCTAGAAAGGAAAAAATGATGCAAAGTAAAGTAGTAAGAATCAATGCAGAAGCGCATTTCAAAAGAAGAATACCAAATTGAACTGCGGAACAGGTTTGAGGTACTTTCCAACGAAGATACGTCGGAAGACGATGTTGAAAAAGACATTGAGATCATAAAACAATGTGCGGAAGACGTAGCTGGGAAAAGAAGGAAAGGAGAGACAAGAAAAGCTGAAACCTGAAACGAAAGCGTTGCTGAAAAAGAGAAGATTGATGATAGTCGGTGGAACGGTAGGAAACAACATCGAATACACAGAATTATACAAGACCATCAGGAAGAAAATGAGAGAGGACTTAAGAATATATAACACAAGACTGATAAAGAAAGCAGTCGAAAGAAACAAAGGACTGCTAATACCTGCTAATAAAAAACTGGACATCGACTGCTAATACCAGCATTTAAAAAGGCGGATGGAACAGTCACAAGAAATAGAGACGAAATTTCAGACAGTTGTGCCAAATTTTATCAGGAGCTCTACAATGATAGCCATGAAAATATGCAAACAGCACCGACAGAAAATGAACGACGAAGTAGAAAAGACTATCAAAGGTATGAAGAACGAGAAAGCTCCAGGCGAAGATGGAATGATGATTGAAATGATTAAGGCTTGGGGACAAACAATAATAAAAAGGCTAACAGATACGTTTAATCAAATAACAATAGAAGAAATGATACCAGAAACATGGAAGAACGCGATAATATCACTGATATACAAAACAGGAGACAAAATGGAATAGAGCAACTACCGACCAATCAGCCTTCTATGCCGCGTCCACAAATTATATATGACAGTCGTGAAACGAAGAATATCAAACATATTAGAGGACAATCATCCCCCTGAACAAGCTGCATATCGTAAGGGATATTCCACTATTGACCACCTCCACACGGTCACACGAGTCCTTGAAAAAGCAAGTAAATACCAAATGCCTTTATTTTTGGCCTTCATTGACTACGAGAAGGCATTTGACTCCCTGAAGCACAAAGCAATATTTGATGCTCTAACAAAGCGAGGAGTACAAGCGAAGTTTATTAAAATCCTGAAAAAAGCATACAGCGGTGGTACAGCACAGATCAGAACCGACAGAATGAGTGAAAAGGTGAAAATTATGAGGGGAGTTCGTCAGGGTGATACTTTATCACCGATTCTCTTCACAGCAGCATTAGAAGAAATATTTCGAAGTGTAGACATCAGAGAAGGAATCGGCACAAACGGAGAAAACGTAAACAATCTCATATTTGCGGATGACATAATACTATTAGCGAAAACAGAAGAAGACCTGCAGAGAATCATAACATCATTAAACGAAGAAGGAAGGAAATATGAACAAGAAGAAAACAAAAGTTATGTGCAATGAAATAGCAGAGCGAACAGCGCGACAAGGAATTCAAATTGATGTAGAAATACTAGTAGAAGTAAATGAATACCAATACCTTGGAAGATGGCTAACAGCAAATAACGCAATTGGCAGAGAAATACGGTTCTGAGACGAAGGTTGTTTGATGCGGTCATACTGCTATCAATGACGTATGGTGCGGAAGCGTGGACACTAACAAAGCGACAAGAGTGGAAACTGGCTGTGGCACAAAGAAGTATGGAAAGAGCAATGTTAAACATCACCGGGAAGGACAAAATACGGAACGAGAACATTAGAGAAAGGACGGGAATCATTGAAATAACGAGTAAAATCAGAACGATGAAGGGACACTGAAACAGAATGGACGCCACTAGAAAGACCAAGGCGAAGAGGAAGGCCAAGGAGATGATGGAGAGACAATATTGAGGAAAAGAGTGGAATCAACGGAGATTACCCTGCACTTCGCTGGAATTTTGTGGTTATCTTGCATGCTGGATTGACTCAAACGTGAGAGAAAGGAATTATGAAATACTTGACAGATATCGGACACTACTCAAAATATTTTAAGACACTTTATGACGAAAGGGACTACCAAAAATCACATCATGATTCAACCGCATTACAAAGAGTTGTTCCTTTTTGCTTAATAAGATGTGATCAACTAATTCTAAAAATGTGATTTGAATCAATTATGTAAGTGATCAAAAATAACTTCAATAGGCATCTCAAAGCACTTCTATTTTTATGGTTTCATGTGTTGGAGTTGATGGAATGACCTGCGGAAAGCGCTAGCCAATGAGCATGACACATTGAAAATTGTCATTATTCTCCATTCGAACCTGATCGCAATGCGTATATTCCTGTCAGTACCGTCCACAATATTGCTTTCTGTGAATGAGCTGCGTTTTGATGGATGAAAGTACATGTACTAATAGCAAGCTTTATTGGTTCATTGATAATGATATGTGAAGACAATGAAGGAGAATAGCATTGGTTACCATATCACAAAGCAATAAAAATTAGCAGTAGATAAAAACGCGAATTATTTACAGAACTTGATAAAAGAATTTGTGAAACGACAGGTTTTCGCAAAAGAAGGAACTACAGACCGTTTCAAAAGTAATTGCACAAAAAAGCCAGGCCATTTTCAAATGAAATTTTCGTGTTGAAGTCCTGGATCAATTTTGATAAACGATATACCAATTTGATAAACGATATGAAAATTAATTCTTACGTTCAACACACATACAAACCTAATGGTGTTAGTTAAAGAGTTTTATTAGCACAACCTGCACCTCGTCCTTGCCCCATTACACAAAAACTTACATTGCTTAATCGTCTTCCTCTCCTTCTCAGCACAGACGCGATACTCTTCGATTTTCGTAAACTCCATTTTGGTAGATAAGGTTTAATTAGACTTTGTCAACGCAGATTTCTATCACTGAAAAGGAAAGATAAAATTCGCTATATTTGCCTAGCCAACGTTTGTCATGGGAACAATCATTGAAGTGACATCTAATGATTTACTTTTCACTCTACTCCATATCATAAAGACTAACCTTTGTCGAATGGCTAAAGTACTCTGACCTGGCGAGAGAAAGCATCACGTTGAGTATGAAGTCGAACGCCCAATATGAGCAACGGCTCAGAGGTTTCGGTCTAACAAACGACGAGCAATCCGTGCAACGCAATCCCTCTACGGCAGTACCCACCGTCCCGAAGAAACGAGTGCACGAGCAAAGGAGGTATTACAGCGGTGATATGTTTTATGAGCAGAAGCGAATCTCTTGATAGCAAGAGACTACATGAAAACAACCTGATAGCAGGAGCTCACCGACACTCACCTTGTGAAAGCTAAATGTGAAGAGCAGAGCTGGTGCACTGCCCTTTAAAAAGATTTTCCTAAGCGGTGAATGGATCAGACCTCTCGTCCAATCACAGACGAGCTAGAGTTCCCGATGCGCGCACGCACATTTGAAACGTGTTATTGAAATCGTCTTAGGCAAAAATGATGACTCAACCATTGACTCAACTTAGTAATAGACTCAACCATGCCACCTGAAGTCAATACATTGAAACATGATGATTGCACGATTCGGTTTGATCAAGAGAATTTCGGAGGCTTAATACAAGATTACATCCTTGAGTTTCAAAGGGAGGAGACAGAATTGGAAACATGTTTAGACTATACACGAAAAATAGTTACGGAGTTGATATCTTATTTCAAGGACAGTCTCATCAAGGCTCACTTAGTTGCACATGTCAATTACACTCATTTTCCACAAGGTGAAGTAGCGGAAAGTGTTGATTTTCAATCTCCTTCCTACGGACAAGAATATGTTACTGATGCTTCTGAGTTTTATACACGCCATCTGCAGAAGATTATTTCTCGGATGGATGACTTTCATGGTTATGCCATTCATTTGTTTCTGAATAAAATAAGCCATATTGTCATTGCTATTAGTAAAGTGGGTTTCAATGATGTTAAATCAAAGACCAAATAAAGTATTTTTCATGACATTTGTGTTGTGCTAAACTTTCTAATGCTGTTGTGAGTTCAGTCAGTCAGAAAAATTCAATGATCAAACTTTATTTCCACAAACGTGCGTCAAAACTATTTGACTACATTTGGTTTTGCAAACCATGATACACTTTCTGACTAGACTTATGAATAAACCTTCGGTGATATAACTTTCTAACTATACATCAACCTGTGTTGCAGTAAAACTTTTGTACAACATGTTAAAGTTTCTGATTACACTGACAAGAGCTTGTTCACTATTGAAGAGAGAAGTCTGATGTGTTGCATGTGGTGCAAGGGTGGCCTCCCATTTCATTCAATTTCATCATTTATTCTTCCCCTCTGCATTCCATATCCGAAGATATGTGGCGGGCTTGGGACCGCTTTAGCTGCATTAGAAGGTTGGCCCTTAAGAGAGCCCATGGTGCGTTCTCGGGACGTGGGTTCTGATGGGATTATGGCTTTTTCAGTTGGCCTGCAATGAAAGAAGTAAGAATGAGAAAGATGGTATAATGTTATGTTCCAGTCATAATACTTACGAAATTTGTAAGGCTTTCTATAATCTACACGGATGTCCTCCTTGTGATGTATTTTGATGTGATAACATCGGACATCCGTGCAGTTAAAGCATTCTTGACTTGTGTCTGGAGTCACACCTCGATAAATTAATGGCCGCTCCGGGACATAACCCACCAGAGGTATGTGAAGGGCGGTGACCGTTTCAGGCGACACTTCCGACTGCACACTCAACTGACGCTCAAGCACTCACTCGTTCCATCGCCTCTTCCTTCAACTCACGCTCTCGACAGACCGACTTGTCACAACTCTCCAACTTCGACTCAAGCGTCTCCCTCAACTTTCTCCCATTCACCAACTTCTGCCTCGCCTCAAACAACCCTCTCTTCACACTCGCAAAGTCCTCCGAATCTTCAAACGATCCCTTTCCACAGTCACTTCTTTCAACGTAAACTTTGCAGCATTCAACTTTCCCTGCAACTTGTCACACTCATTCCTCACATTCCCAAACGCCAGCGCATCATTCTTCGTCAGCATCACTTTACTCGGCACACTCGACTGACTCACTCTCACAACACAATTAGGCATCACACGCTCATCTCTCGGCGACGATTGAGCCCGTGGCTTTGCCAGTGGATCAATCGACGCGACAGCTCGCTCAAGCTCATCATCATCACTCAACCTCTCAACACACCGCTTCTTCATTACAACACTCTCCATAGCCTCATCCTCATCCTCATCATCATCACTCTCGACAATCAACTTCCTCTTTACTTTACTCACCACTTCATCATCCTTATCCAAATCGACATTCACGACTGGGGAACGCAGTGGTTCGCCTTGAACAAATGCTCTCCCCCGCTCACCACTCAACACTTGACTCATCATTTCCTTCCCAATCACTCGCAGAGGACAATTAGCATTAGCCTTCACAAACTCGACATCATACGCACTACAAAGAACGTCACACCACACACAATACATTACCATCAACACATCATCATGCTTCATCTCACCCTTCGTCACTCTCGCCAAGACATGGCGCCTGAAACGGTCACCGCGGAAGGGCATGCCGCAACTGCACTTAAAAATTTGTAATTTCTTGTTACATTCCTTCGTCATTTTCAAACTGAAAAGAGAGGAAATAATGTGTTCAATTGAGACACATTTTGATGCTCAGAATAGGAGATCATTAAAGGATCTCATCTAAAGTCACAGCTTAATAAAAACGTTGATATGAAGCTACTACTGTATCTGCATTAAGACAGAATAATCCTAAGTTCTAAATATTTCAAAGTTTGATAGCACCGTTCGTCTTACAACTTGAAACAGGAGTGAAGCCTAGAGAGAAGCAGTGGCTTATATACCCTCCCGACACAAAGCCTTGCCTTGGTCCTTCTAAATTTAGTCGTGCTTTTGACTTGACAACGACGCTTTTACCAAATTTGGACAACACATCGACAGTTACCGGGCTTTCAGTCGTGAAGGCCCATGCTATACAAAGACAGAATCGATAGTCGCCCAGTGCTATCACAAAGACAACTTCGCTTAGAGGAAAGACAAGTTAAGCTGATGAATCCGTCACAGGCATTTCTCAGAGGGGATCTTATCCCAACTCCAAGACCTCAACCCACAAATCCAACCTCGGGCGGACAGAGCGTGCGTCATGTCACTGTGCTGGTATCCGGGCCCCGATTTTGACATGAAAATCGGTGGAGTTATTTACATCAGGAAACAAGTCTCAAGCCGAAGCTCGCCTCTGGCAACTTTGTAAATGTCTTAGTTGAATTTAGAAGGGTTGGAAACCCCGAAAAATCATCAAAAATAGCGAATTTAAATTTTTCAGCATTTTAGCACTACTTATAAACCGTTTATAAGTAGTCTATCACTTAGGGCACGTCAAGACCTATCGAACCTTTTTTTAATCAAGTCAAACGGACTTGTAGAATCAAAGTTACAAACCTTTAAAGATTTCGGCCTACTATCATCAAGTGATCAGTCATACTATACTGGCTAACCTACAAGTCTGGCAAGATTGGCGATATCATCAATCGAAAAATCTGCCTTTCATGCTTTTCATGAAATCCGACCAAGTGTCGGAGCTCAGTAGAGTTCACCTACCTCTGTGAAGTCAACGGATGAACTGATGTGTCTGTCGGTTATCTGCGCTTTTATAGGTTTTCAGATCAGCTGATCGGTAGGCATCAAACTTTGAAGCCTTCTAGCTCCGGTTCTAGTGCTCCGATTGACTTCAAATTTTGACAGTCACGTTTTCTCGCTCTCAACTTTCATTTAAGACATCCCTCGACCCTCTACGATGCCCAGAAGCCGAGAAAAACTCGATTTTTAACAGGCTCTCATTTAGAGACGGAGCCTCCCACGCATCTGAAAAGATACGATCCTAGAGAATGAATTGCGGTCTTGCCCTTAAAAGAAACCCGAGCCCTTCATTCACTTCCAATCCTCCGCTATTCATCGTCAAAATTGGCTAAAAAAGCGACATTTCACATTTGGACTTGAAAAAATCCTAAGTATTTTCGACCACCGTAGTGAAAAATTTTCGAAAAAATTTTTTGTACGCATTTCAACCTGAAACCTTGATAGAAGTTTGTTTCTCATGATTCTGAACAACTTTGGTCTTTTCGACCAACTTGATCGGTTGAGTCGTGGGGGGGGTCGATTTTTCACCGAAACTTCACCGACCCAACTTTTGACGATAAACACGATGGGATGGATCTCGGAGCTCAATTCTAACATTTTGAAAATTTTGAAAATTTTCTTTTTTTCACGAAAAAATCCTTTAAGTGTCGGGGACCCAAAGCGACGAACATTTTCGAAAAGATTTTTTGTGCGCATTTCAACCTGAAGGTGAAGCAACATGATGATGCCGCAAACATTTTCATTCGAATGCCCAAACCATGTTCCCTTCGCAATGAATATCTTCTCAATATGAAGGTAAGTGACATAGACATCAACTGCATGAGTGCTAAGTCACGGTATTCGATACCTTGTTGAAGTTGCTTCACCACGTAATAAACAGTTGCAATTAGCCTACAAATACTTAAAGTCAGGGGTGTAGTGGGACCGGAACGCACCGGAACGGCGTTCCGGTAATTAGGATTTGACCGGATTTGACCGGAACGCGCGTTCCGGTATTTATCTCGAGATGGAATAATCAGTTACGAGCATTGTTATTCTATTGTCACCTGTACTATTGTCATTCTATCAATTTTTTAAGGTTTATTACCCTGATGGATTTAACCTAATCCCACACATCTACGGTTAAATGCTAATAATGTTGCAAATTTCAGCTCAATAGTGTCTTGGAGTGGCTCATTGTTTTGCAAGTTTACCTTTTCTCATCAGTCTGCATCAGTGCATGCGCCTTGATCCTGTGTGAGCGTGCGTTCACACAAACACGAATACTCGTCTCATCTGAACGATAAGTTTCCAAATTTTTGGCTTCGGGCAGCCAATGGTGCAGCCGGTGTGACGTCGATCGACCTCAACGAGGTAAGCTGGCAAGTGAGATGTCGCCAAGGATTGGTGCCTTATGAATGAAGTGAAGCCTTTCACTGATCATTTTTTCGACATTCCCAACGTCTATCTAGTGCTCTTTAGCTAGTGATACAGTGCTTCTATTTTATATTATCGATCACATCATCAGCTCGTCATACAACGCTTCTGCTATACGTGTATTATATACTGTACATGAATGATGTACGCGTGATTCAGAGACACTCGTCCCACTATATGCCGTATTATCTGCTGAATAAGTTTGCTACTTGTAGCCTATTCACGTACATTCGAATGCCATTGTCTCAGGCTAAACTCGTAAATTGGTGAGAGGGAGAAGCTTTCTGAAGCATGTAAATAAGTCACTGTGTGAGTCGGGCTGTGCTGTAGGCCAATATTGTGTATCATAGATATGTAGGTCTAATTAGAAAGTAGCGTATAGTTAACGGCACTTTTCGGGTTTCCCCCCCCCACATTTGATATCAACATTCACAAGTATTGTACGGTATTTATGAAAGAGATTCTCTAGCTGTCACTACCACTTTCGTTCTTGAACACCATTACCTAGAGAGCTGAGAAAGCAAACTTTTTAGGTTCTGCAAGAAGTATGCAGTCCTCCTGCGTTGTAGTTCATTGTAGACAACAATCCCTTGAAGTTCGTGATCACAGTTAAATGAATAAGTCGCGCTCGCATCTCATATTCCTATCAATATCTATTGAGCCAATCCTTCATGCAAATGATACTTTATTGTGGTTATGTACGTACAATCTTTAGCGCCTTGGGTTAGGGTTGGGGTTAGGGAATCCTGCGTGATTTATGCTGATAGACAAATGTGGGGGGGGGGACCCGAAAAGAGCCTAGTTAACTTGATTACTGTTACTCCTTTTTATTTCTCGGTCGCTGGGGCGGATCCTACGGGGGTTCACCGGGTGCTCGGGAACCTATGCTCAAATTATTGAAATCTCCCTCTAAATGACAATTTAGCAATTTTTATTTAGCAAGTTTATATATATATAAGTTTTTATATTAGCAAGTTTTTATTTTAGCAACTATGACTGACCATTCTCAATCATATTGAGATGAACTCCAGGGACTTGGTCGCCCTGTGAGGGCGGGGAACCTATGCTCAATTTTTTGAAATCTCCCTCTAGATGACTTATTTTCCGATTATTTCACCAAAATGATTTATATGTTGCCATTCTCTATCATGGCCATCTTTCCTAATGATATCTTAAAAATTTTCAGATGCTGCCACCTATAAAGAAAGCGCGGCAGTCTAAGCTGTCTTTTCTGACACCTGTCTCGAGTACCTCAACTGCCGCCTCCGCCATCGCCAACCCTGTCTCGAGTGCCTCAACTGCCGCCTCCGCCATCGCCAACCCTGTCTCGAGTGCCTCAACTGCCGCCTCCGCCAACGCCAACCCTGTCTCGAGTGCCTCAACTGCCGCCTCCACTTGCGTTGATACATCATCATCATGGCCAAATGTTTATTCGGCTGAGATGTGGGAAGAGAAGGTGAAGGCCTATCCATGGTTGACATGCCAAGATGGCAAATTAGGCTGTTCGGTCTGCCGGAGTATTGGTCATATGGGAGGTCATCAAATTCGAGGCCCTGGTGTTTCGAAGGCATGGGCCAATTCGGAAGTGACGTTCAATGGCAAAGAGCGTCGGCAGCAGCTGTCTTCTTTACGAAAGAAGATAAAGGAGCACTTGGAGTCTCAAGCCCACAAAATACGTGAAAATATACATGATACTTCAAGAAGTAAAACGATGGATAAAGCGATCGATAAGCTAAACGCGGTAGAGTTGCAACACACCGAAAAAGTGCTGCGCACAGCGTACTACATAGCGAAAAACGATCGGCCTTACTCAGACCATCCTCATCTACTACAGCTGCAAAGGTTGAATGGCGTCGACATCGGAATTGGCTTGCGGTCAAGATGGACGGCCACTCAAATGATTGATCATGTCGCAGCGGAAATGAAAGCAAAAGTTTGTCGACAGATACAAAGCCAGGAGGCGAAACTGGCGATTTTGATTGACGAGAGTACGCTCATCGACAAGTCGGTTCTTATCATTTACTTGAACACAGAAGTTGGAGAGAATGTGGTGGAATTCTTCTTCCTTGATTTGGTAGAACTCCCAAATCAGGATGCAAAGTCTATTCTTGATTCGCTCCTAGAAACACTTGCCTCCTATGGATTTGATGAGCAGTACCTCAAGAGAAACCTCTTGGCCTTTGCCAGCGACGGTGCAAGTGTGATGATGGGGAGAAAATCTGGCGTTGCCACAAGGATGAAGCAACTGTTCCCTGAAATTGTCCTGTGACACTGCTTAAACCACAGACTGGAGCTAGCAGTTAGCGATGCCATTAAAAACATTCAGGCAATCAATCACTTCCAGGCGTTCGTAGAAAAGTTGTATTCTATCTACAGTATGTCTCCCAAGAATGTTCGTGCCTTGGAGGAGTGCTCTCTAAGTCTGGGAAAGCAAATGTTGAAAATTGGAAAGATATTCTCAGTTCGATGGGTTGCCAGCTCTTTCCGAACAGTGCAGGCCGTCTGGCATTCGTTCGATGCCCTACATAAGCATTTCAAGAATCAATCTGGAGATGTTTACAAGGGTCTGGCAACGAAATTGGCTTCACCAGAGTTCTTGGAAGACTTGGCTCTCATATACGACACCCTATTCGAAATAAAAGAACTGTCGGAAATGCTGCAAAAGAGAGCAACCAGTCTTGACAAAGCCGACAAAATGATCCATCGATGCATCCTGAGATTGCGCGTAATGAAGGAAAAGCCTGGTACAAAAACCCTGGAGGCAATGGTAGATGTCAAAGGTGTGCACATGGGTGCCCAACTGACATCGAACAAACGGCACTTCCAAATCAATAGACAACAGTTTCTGGACAGTCTCATTGAGAGCATGTCGTCCAGAATGAACTCCAACGAAAACAAACTGATGGCACAAATTCGGCTGCTAAACAGCGACAACTGGCCGACAGAAATCCAGCCTGGATTCGGGCATGAAGAAATCCGAGCCTTGGCACACCGTCTACACCTTCCACCAGCATTGACGGCAAACGCATTCGACGACTACGTTGAAAATATCGGGCGACGAGCACCTGGCGAAATTCAAAAGGTGATAAACAGACTCCAGGTTGTACCCTCCAGCACTGCTGAATGTGAGAGAGGATTCAGTGCCATGAACCTCATCAACACGGACTGTCGCTCCAGTTTGACTGTGTCGCATTTGTCATCACTGATGTTTGTGAAAATTCAGGGCCCTCCTCTCGGCGTGTGGAATTCGACGGACTACGCCAGAAGTTGGCTGCGAAACCACCGGAGCGCAGATGACAAACGCATACGATCAGCAAAGGAGACTCATCAAGACACATGTGAATCTGCATTGTGGTTTTTTTTGTAAAATGCTGTCTTTTGCAATGTGTCGACTTCCGTCTACTCGTACATTGAAAATCCCCCCTTGTTTATCCCTTGTGATACATGTAGTTTAAACAATTTGGAAAGATGAATTAGTGAAATATCAATTTGTATAATAGGCCTATATTTTCTTCGTATCATGGACAGTTTTGTTAAACCATTCACATGCTATTGCATTTTTGTTATCGATCGTGCAGCATTAACTGAGCTCATTGATTAGCTGCAAGTTGCAGTCCTGTTACCACGTTTGACTATATCATTTGTTTCAGTCATCTGTTCAGAGTTTACTCCTGTTTTCATTGAAGTATACAAATTTCAAACGAATAAGAACTGCAGATTTTTGCTTGCAAATATGACATAAGATTTTCATGGAATCAGCGTTCCGGTACAAAATTTTTTACCACTACACCCCTGCTTAAAGTAGACTGCGCATGAAGGAATCCAACCGCATGAGGATATGTGATATTTAAAAGTCAGCTTTTCTTTCAGGTGCATCAATTTTGTACTAGAATGGCATCATCGCATAAGCATCGTTAGGGGAGTCTATGCGTGGTTTTCGAAAGCCGTTTATATTTGGGTGACGTAGGCCTTTGTGCACTTAGCGGCATGTAGTTTAGCCAGTTTTTATTTTATATTGTGCGATATGTATGCGGACAGACGGAGGCTACTATACACCGTCATTTAAGTTATAGACCATCATTTTTCGATGAAATAAGGCAATATTATCATATTGCCAATAAGGTCACATGACCATTTAATTTCACAAAAGAGCTTCCGCAATTAGCTTGGCCAATTCACATTCAATTGGCGACATCTAACTGACCCGCGTCTTATCGAACAGCGTCTGACTGAGCCGTGTGATGAATTACAAAAAATCAACAGAAAGACAACAGCTATGTATACAATGCTTCTGCAGACATTTACAAATACAATAATGTCATGTTCTACCACCATGTAGGCTATTGTACAACAGTACTCAAAATTACGCTCATAAGTGCTCATTAAAGAAATTCAATGAACCTATGAGCCTTTTAATGCCACTACTTGTAGCCCTCTATCCCAAAAGTTCAAAAGTTTGATTATGATTATGATTGATTGAAATGTTGAAGAATGTGATTATGATTAAGGCGGCTATAGGCTTGATTATGATTGATTAAGGCGTTCAAAATGGCGACTGTGATTAATGTGGTCAGCCGCTTTATCATGAGCGCTGGATAGGTTGAATATGATGTTTATTTGGCTTTCCGGCACTTTGTCCAGTCAATGTTAGTAGTGAGTTTAAGTAATAATTTGAATCGTGATGAAAATGCTTAATGTTGTGCAGTGATAGCAGTTTTTATTTAGACTCATCTCCTCGTTCAATTAATAAGCTTACTGAATTAGTTTTCTGCTGTTATTATTCGATTTTGTCAGCGACATCTTAGCGTACAAATTGACGAAAATATTGAATCCAGTGGTCAATTGAGCATGTTTTGATCATCTAAGGTACACGTAAAGAGAAAACATCAGAGGGACGATATTCCATGACGAGGTGTGAACGCATGTTCATGACCATGCATCAACAGATGGCACTCTCGACGACATTGGATACTTTCCGTTCGTACGTATACGTAAGCACTATAGTCTAGCTGTCACTCTGCCATTGGAGGCCGAGTTCTATTCGCAAGTAATGTTCGGATGACTAAAATCAACTTTAATCAAATTTGGTGATTATTTAACGTGATTTTGATTATGATTAATGATTGATTGAATTTTCAAAACCTTGATTGTGATTGAGATTAATGATTGAACTAAATTTCAATGACGTGATTGTGATTGTGATTATGATTAGATTCAAAAAGTTAATTGATCAAGCTTCTGATTGATTAGATGATTAATTAATCCAGCTCTAATCCCAACTTGGTTGCCCACCACTGCTCTGCAGGTAGAGTAAGGTGTTATCTCTCTTTTGTTAAAGACATCGAGTGAAGACGGCAGACGAGTAGGTAGAATAGACAAGTATACGCACACAATATTCTTAATTCAATGCGATGCGATGAAAGGTATCACAGAATTAGATAAACAAAATATTTAATTCTGTGAAAGGTGTCGATCGCTTGACGTCACTGGATTTCCCTTACCTCCTGGATTTCCGTGGACATGAGTTCTCTCATGTTGGATAACTAGGCGCATCCTGTTCAATAAGTCGCGAAGCGGGATTTTGACATCCGGAAATAATTGAAAGGCATGTCATGATCACTGATGAGATCAGGAATGAGAATTCTACATTGTCCATGTTCTCGTCTCTCTCTCAAAAAATCTCATGTAGAAGGACGTTCCGCAATTTTAGAAGGCAAGAAAGAACTACTTCGTTATCACTGAACCAATCCATCGCAATTTCTGAATGCTACATACATAATATGCTGGAAGCATAAACAGTGTTCTCTACAGAGGGTAATCAATAATGATGTCTAGACGTCTGCCGAGCTCTGCAGAGATAGACAGGCAATAACTCTGCAGAGATTGCAAAAAGAACTCTACAGTCTACAGTTATGTAGACTCTTCAGAGGAAATCATAAACCAACCTTCATCTAGATGAAAGTAGCCCTTTGACTTTTAGATGCTGAGCATGAGAGAGAGATTGAATCAATAATGTATACATCCTACATAAAGTTCAAAGCAAGATATGAAAGAAAATTAAGTACGCAAAAGTTAGTCATAGAAAGTGAGGGACTGAATAGTGCACATGTGCGGCAAAAAGGCATCGCGTCGGGTGGTAGTCCTACAGAAAGGCAATGATACGCGACCAGAAGGAAGAGAGGAAGGAGACAAGTATGCAATTATATGTAGTATTTTTTTATTATTATTATATCGTATGACATGCGTGTGGAGGTCAAAATTTGGAAGATGACAGGTATGACAATAGAAGAGGATTGTCAATGTCAGTTAGCAGACAAGGAGGTCCCATTGCATCACAATTCAGCACGTGTTGTCCTGACTGAGGGCGGCCGCATGACGCATGAGCAGAGGTCAGATGACGCCAGGCCCCAGGCGCACATGGAGGCCGCGAAACGGCCAACTCCTGAACACAGGCAGTTGAGCTGCACCCAGGCGTGACGCGGGAGTCGGTAACTAGGAGGGTGCGCACTCAAGGCTGGCAGATAAGGTTACAAGACGACCCTCAGCAAACGTTAGGAACGGTCGTCTGGACCCGAGCCGGGTCGGTGCAGGAACGTTGTACAGGACTTCGTGCAATGGGTGGGAAGCGAGGGCCGCCTTCCTGCACAGCCTTCGGCAGGTCTCCCAACGGCGATCTCGACGGGGTGGAATGCCTTAGAGGTGTGGGAGCACGCTCAGGGTTAGCCGCATGGCGTCGTTTAGAGGAACGTCGACCAGGGCTGCGTGGGAACTGCGACACCGGGGGTGCAATGCTCCGCAGTTGAGTACGCCAGGGCAAGCGCCGAGGTCCGAAGCGTAGTTAACCGAGCGCCCCAATTGGTACCAACCAAAGACAATGGACATTATCTTTGGTACCAACAAGGCAACGCAACAGGTAAACTCTCTGGAGTTGACTTTCCTCTTCATGTTGATGCAGTGCTGGCGGAAGGTAAGGCTCCTATCCAGGATTACACTAAGGTACTTGGGATTTTTTTCGAACGGGTGTACGTGGCTGTTTGGCAGAGAGACTTTCAGTTCACGATCAGCCGCGTTGCTACGGTGGAACAATGCCGATGCTACGGTTTTACTCGTTGAGACCTTCTGATGCATGTATGCGATGACACTTAACATATCCTGGCGTAGGGAGCGCTCGGCTTCCTCGAATGTTGATCGCGCGATGGTCAAGGCCACGTCATCGGCGTATATGTATCTTGAGGTCAGCGTGATTGGGAGGTCAACACTGTACAGGTTGTATAGAAGGGGTGCCGGTACAGAACCCTGGGCAACTCCCTTCTTAAGGCGGTTTGGCTTGTTGCTTTGGCTGTGGTCGGTGTAGAGTACAAAGGAGCGACTGACTAGTAGCTCCATGATGAAGCCGGTCAACTTCTCTGAAGTGATGTGCTTCTGGAGTTTTAGTCAGTAGTAAGCAAAACTCCACTTCTGGACCGCGCAAGATGGCCGCCATCGCTGAGTCCCCCCCCCCTCTGGCTCGGCAGAGTGTCGTGGTCGGCCGCCGTGGTGCTTCGTGTCTGAGTCCCCCCCCCCTCTGGAACGACAGAGGTTGTGGTCTGTCGTGGTGTGCCGGCCAGGTGGGTCCACGTTCACAACATGTTCGCTGACGTCCCCCCCCCCCTGCAACGACAGAGTGTGAGACTCGGGTGAGTTGGTCCGACCGCCTGGTTGACGTGGGCGACCGTCTAGGTTGACGTGGGCGACCGCCAGGATTAGTCTTGAGGCTATAGTGTGCGATGTTTTTGGTGCAATCTGCTGAATGTTGGGTTGTAAAATGGGTTGTTTCGAGTGGAAGGAGTGGTCGGATGAGAAAACGGAGGTCAGATTCGGATTCAGCGTGAAATTCTGCATCGGTAGGGTGAGTTTCAAGGCAATCGGTGAGAAAAAATTTTCAACATTTTTCGAAAAACGACAGAGTTAGAATTTGGGACGTTTTGGTGTGTAGCGCCCAAACGAAGCATCGGATGAGAAAACGGAGGCCAGATTCGGAATCTACGTGAAATTTTGGGTTAGGAAGGATGTTTCCAGCGAAATCGGAGAGAAAAAATTTTCGGCTGACGTCCCCCCCCCTGGACGGCTTGCTTCCAGTGGACGGATTTTGTCGTGCAATAGCTCGTTTGAAAGCTAAGAGTGAGACAAATTCAGTGAAAGAATCGGCTTGTTCCTATCTGTCTTCGTTCAAAAGTTAGAGCGGTTACAAGATTTTAGGTCGGAGCTCGCTCACCTGAAAAATCCTAAGTGTCAGAGTGACTTTGTATGGGTAAAATTTTGAAAATTTTCCAAAGTGTGGAATTTCGACCTGGGACCGTCACCAAAACATTTTTCATCAAATTTCACTGACCCCCCCCCCCGACAACAATCTTCTAACTTTGGTTCTAGTGGACGGATTTTGTCTTACAGCTACTCGTTTGAAAGAGGAGAAAAAACTGCTCGACAACATTTTTTGTTGCGAGTCAATCGGACCAGCCGTTCACAAGTTAGAGCGGTTACAAGATTTTAGGTCGGAGCTCGCTCACCTAAAAAAAAAAAAAAAATCCTAAGTGTCAGAGTGACTTTGTATGGGTAAAATTTTGAAAATTTTCCAAAGTGTGGAATTTCGACCTGGGACCGTCACCAAAACATTTTTCATCAAATTTCACTGACCCCCCCCCCCGACAGCAATCTTCTAACTTTGGTTCTAGTGGACGGATTTTGTCTTACAGCTACTCGTTTGAAAGAGGAGAAAAAACTGCTCGACAACATTTTTTGTTGCGAGTCAATCGGACCAGCCGTTCACAAGTTAGAGCGGTTACAAGATTTTAGGTCGGAGCTCGCTCACCTGAAAAAATCCTAAGTGTCAGAGTGACTTTGTATGGGTAAAATTTTGAAAATTTTCCAAAGTGTGGAATTTCGACCTGGGACCGTCACCAAAACATTTTTCATCAAATTTCACTGACCCCCCCCCGAAAGCAATCTTCTAACTTTGGTTCTAGTGGACGGATTTTGTCTTACAGCTACTCGTTTGAAAGAGGAGAAAAAACTGCTCGACAACATTTTTTGTTGCGAGTCAATCGGACCAGCCGTTCACAAGTTAGAGCGGTTACAAGATTTTAGGTCGGAGCTCGCTCACCTGAAAAAATCCTAAGTGTCAGAGTGACTTTGTATGGGTAAAATTTTGAAAATTTTCCAAAGTGTGGAATTTCGACCTGGGACCGTCACCAAAACATTTTTCATCAAATTTCACTGACCTCCCCCCCCTGGACAGCTAGCTTCTATCTTGGCTTCTAGTGGACGGATTTTGTCGTGCAATAGCTCGTTTGAAAGCTAAGAGTGAGACAAATTCAGTGAAAGAATCGGCTTGTTCCTATCTGTCTTCGTTCAAAAGTTAGAGCGGTTACAAGATTTTAGGTCGGAGCTCGCTCACCTGAAAAAATCCTAAGTGTCAGAGTGACTTTGTATGGGTAAAATTTTGAAAATTTTCCAAAGTGTGGAATTTCGACCTGGGACCGTCACCAAAACATTTTTCATCAAATTTCTCTGAACGAGGGGGGGGGAGGTCAGTGAAATTTGATGAAAAATGTTTTGGTTAAGGTCCCAGGTTGAAATTCGGAAGTTTTAAATTTTTCAAAATTTTCACCACACTGGAGCTCTCACACTTAGGAATTTTTTCACTTGTGGCATGTTACATGGACATGTGCTGGCGGACCAACTTCCCGTGGTCATATGAGAATGGTTCAGGTGTCATATTGTAAAGAATGATGAGACAAATCGTTTGCAACAAACCGCATGTCGCTACGATGAATACTTTCGGAGATAGAGCCATTTTAAGTTTTCTTCCGAGCATATATAAACCCCCGACAACGTAAGTCTGATCACTTCATCGAAAGACGAGGTAAGCGACGGTCGTCGCTCTGAGCTCCCGATATCGGGTGCAAAGGACTCTATCTTTTGAAGTAGGCAAGCTATCTTGCTACTTCAAAGTTTGTATGATAGAGTTTGATAGTGTCTTTACTACTGATAAAATTTTTTAAAAGTAGTATGAGTAGTAAAATGCGGAATTTTTTAAAAATTCTTAATTTTCAGTTTTTTCAAAGTTTTAACATATAGACTAAGGTTTTCAAGTATCCTGAGTTCAAATCTGCTATCAGATTTGAAATTTAACTAAGTCTAAGGCAGCTTTGAGGGGTTAGATCCCAGCTACTGATCACTACCTTTGACTCGGCGTTCCTGTTACCACTTCGGGGCAGTGACAATGATGTCTTCAGCTGTAAAGAGCGGGTATCGGGGAAGATCTCTCACTTCCCTAGTGATCAGTACAAGGCCTTCGGGCTGTCGACGGGATCGAGTGCCACTCACTACACTCACATCTATCATTCCTCACTAAGTGTTGATATTATGTTGAATGTTGACTAAGTTGAATGTTGAATGATGATATTATGTTCTAGGCTGTATACTACATTCAAATCTGCTATCAGAAATTTAACTAAGGCAGCTTTGAGGGGTTAGATCCCAGCTACTGATCACTACCTTTGACTCGGCGTTCCTGTTACCACTTCGGGGCAGTGACAATGATGTCTTTAGCTGTAAAGAGCGGGTATCGGGGAAGATCTCTCACTTCCCTAGTGATCGGTACAAGGCCTTCGGGCTGTCGACGGGATCGAGTGCCACTCACTACACTCACATCTATCATTCCTGACTAAGTGTAATGCTTTAGGAATATGACTGTACTACATGATTCAAAACTTATACTAATTTCATTATCTTACAGTTAACGAGAAATCTGAGTACTGACAGCAAAAATGGTGAACAACGATAGAAATAAGAAATTTCATATTAAAATGTGCGTATGCGGTAGAATCAACCGCCGAGACGGTCTCAGGGACCACATAAGGAAGGCAGGGGCCGACCACATGGTTATCCTGAATAGGGTTGCCTGTGTGAAGTGCAGGGTGCTGTTGGTTGTTGGGCAGGAGGCCGAGTTTTATCGGAGGCATGGTGAGTGTACAGGAGGGTTGGTGACCGATTTGAGATTTGTGGAGTTGATGAATGCTGAGAAGGAGCGAATGTTGGAGAAAGAGGCCAAGAATGTTGTTGAGAATGCTAGTGGGAATGTTGTTGAGAATGCTAGTGGGAATGCTGTGGAGAATGCTAGTGGGAATGCTGTGGAGAATGAGGTAGAGAATGCTGTGGCCGGTTTGAAGGCTGACAAGTGGCGGAAGAGAGTGTTTGAGAGTGATGATGAGGATGATGTGGATTTGGATAGGGAGCGAGTGAGGAAGTGTGTGAGGAAGTTGAGCTCTTCGTCATCGGAGGTATCCAATATTGTTATTAGCGACCCCCCGAAGAGCTCATCTTCCCCAATAGTGAAGGGTGGTGGGGTACGGAAGCAGTCGGCGCGGTGGGATGAGGACATGGAAAAGAAGCATGTGTCGCAGCAAGCGGCACATGCTTTGTTGGTAGATCGCTACGAAAGTTTGAGGAAGGTGAATGAGAGAACGTTGAGTGAGTTGAGTGAGCTGAAAATGAAGGAGGTGAAATGTAAGGAGGTGGCAGATGAGAATATCCGTATGAGGCGTGTTGTGAAAGAGTTGAAGGAGAATGTGCGAGTGTTGGAAGACAAGAATGATGAGTGTGAGAAGAGGGCGAGTGCTGCGGAGAGGAGAATGGGAGAGGCAGAAGCGAAGTTTGAGGAGATGATGAAGGAGATGAGTGTGTTGAGAGCGAGGAATGTTGAGTTGGAGAGGACTGTGGCTCGGCGGGGTGATGAGAGGCAGGCGTGTGAGAAGTTGGAGCGCATGAGGGATGAGTGGGAACGTGTGAATGAGGATCGTTTGTTTGAGTTCCACATCCCTATTCGGGATAACCATCTGGCCGGCGAAGTCCTCGTCAATAAAAGCCTGGACGAAAGCATTGTATGCTATCATGGACATCCGAGCAAGAAATGCCTCCACGCTACACTAAGAATGCGCGGGCATCTCCACAAATTTTCAATCAGGAAGCCCGCGAGACTGCCTAAGGATGACTAACTTGGTAAGTGAAAAAGTAAATAAGATAGTATATCCTATTCTAATACATATCATTTTCATTGCAGATCTTTGCCTGCCTTCACCACCCCATCAATTTACTCCCGAGAACGAACCATCGGCTCTCTTAAGGGCCACCTAGGGGCAAGACATGATAGAACCTCCACGCGGTTTGCCCTGGGCAGTCTTCGGACTGGCGAATACTATCATTAAGTTGAATCTGCTATCAGTCAACTTGAACGTTGCGTCACGTTAGAGGGGTATATAAAGCACTGCCTCTCATTTCATTTCATTTCAATCATGCAGACGCCGAACAGTCAAGTCAGCTCCCCTCGCGGACCGCAGTTAAGGCCGCGAAATTTGTTTGAGGAGTTTGTCAGGCTAGAGGAGCAAGACAGAGTTTTTAATAATCTTGCTCGGATTGGCAATCCGATGACAGCAACTGCTGTCAATCCAACGGAATGGCGCTACATTCCAATTTTTAGTCATGTGCCAGTTAGTGTGGAAGTCGACAGTGCTACCAAAGAGAGAGTCTTTGACTCTCTCAGCAAAATTGGTAGGGTGTAAGATGACGCTACTCCCGAGAACGAACCATCGGCTCTCTTAAGGGCCACCATGGGGCAAGACATGATAGAACCTCCTCGCGGTTTGCCCTGGGCAGTCTTCGGACTGGCGAATACTATCATTAAGTTGAATCTGCTATCAGTCAACTTGAACATTATGCAGTCGATTGCTATCCCTGAAGCATTCTGATTCGCTGTTGAGCAATTCATTGTTGAAAACCCTATATAAGCTAGAAGATTGTAGCGCTTCTCATTCAATTTGAAGTCACGATGGAAGCGACATCTGCCGACAATATTCCCGTCTTCACTGATGAAGACAACGGCATTCCCGAGTTCGTCATCCTCGACGAGTGGGATGAGGATGAGAAGAAGGGGAAGATCAAGAGGATCATTTGGACGGATGAGGTGTGGACTCCGAATACCACTCGCATCCGAAAGGTGCCAGATGCACCACCACGGCTTAGGCGGTATAGGGTATACGACAACCTAGCTGTCATACCTATTGACTATTCAAGCCAATAGTCAACTTAATTGACACCATTGACACCGAGAACGAACCATCGGCTCTCTTAAGGGCCACCATGGGGCAAGACATGATAGAACCTCCTCGCGGTTTGCCCTGGGCAGTCTTCGGACTGGCGAATACTATCATTAAGTTGAATCTGCTATCAGTCAACTTGAACGTTGCAAATGCAGTTCGGTGTAATACTTCCTTTCGACGGGCGTTCCTGTAAAGGGCGGCGGTGAAACCCGTAGCTATGTATACCGCAAGGGACATTCGGCAATGGTCAATCTTGTTAAACCTCTCTGCGTCATGTTTGCAAGTGATTGCCTCTGTCTCAACGTAGTATGCATTCGCGTCAGGGCGACATTTAGCCAACTGTCGAAGGTTGCCTAAAACTTTCCATTGCATACGTTATGAGAACCATGAGTTCTACCTGTCTCTATCAATGAGACGAATTGATGAATGGAATGAAATGGGAGGACACTCACGCGCCACACGCAACATAACACACTTCTCTCTTCCGTAGTCTAACAAGCTCTTTACACATGGATCGCAGTCGATTGCTATCCCTGTATCAGAAGTGTAAGCTATCTTAATTTATTTGACACTATTTTATCTACCATCATCGTCCATATGAAATGTTTTAAGATTTACAAGTTAGACTAAGCGTGCTACTATTTCCAAATGAAAAAGTATACATGGTTAAATCATCCACTTAAGCCCATCCGTAGTCTAACAAGCTCTTTACACATGGATCGCAGTCGATTGCTATCCCTGTATCAGAAGTGTAAGCTATCTTAATTTATTTGACACTATTTCATCTACCATTATCACCCATATGAAATGTTATAAGATTTACAAGTTAAACTAAGCGTGCTACTATTTCCAAATGAAAAAGTATACATGGTTAAATTATTCACTAAAACCCCATTCAAGTAAGTCAGTATGAAAGCAAAGATAATACGAAATAAACATTTATTATGGCATGTATTTCAAAAGGTCTTCATCGTCAATATCGTCCCAGAGTCTGGCTTCACATAGATCACAAAAACAGTTGAGCTGCTTTAAACGTTCTTCTGCAGCGTCCCTCACTTTCTCAATGTACGCCCACTCCGCCACGGTTCGCGGTTGGGAGTTAGGGGTGTACCACTCCCATATTTGATGCAAGTGCGACTTGCTGGTCATCTCCATCACCCCTTCGGCATCATATTGTAAATATTTCCACCGTATGCCTGTTAGGTCGGGCAACTCCTCTTCATCCTCCTCCGATAATGATAACTTTCGTATATTGTCGAGATTGTATGTCTTCTCCACCTTCGCCTTTCTTGGTGCATTTGGTGTAACGAGCACCTTTGCTGATGTATATGGAGAGGAGAACTCCAATGCGGTATTTGGTGTTGTTGGAGGACTTGTCATGTTGTCTTTGAAATGCTGACTTTGAATAATGATAACTTTAACATTTTTCTAATTCTTAAGTATACACAAGCAGCCAATCAGAATGAACATCCAATGAATGAAGAGGATGAAAGTATATAAGCAAAGTGACATTCAGGTCATTTCATTTAATCTGTGAATCATACAAGTGACGAACGCACGATCTCTCTCTTTGACTATTATTTGAGGTGTACAAGTGAACTGCTATCTCGTGAATTCCAAATTTGAGTGAAGTCTCTATCTTGTAGAAGTATCAACCTTAAACTTGATTTCGTTGAAATGGTAAGTTGAAAATTTCCTCTCTCATCTCCCTCAAACGTGTGACTAATAGCATCTTCCTCAATTTCAGGCATCAACTTCATCACCAACGCCCTCTCTTCTCGAGGAAAGTTTAGAGTTATTGAGTCAAGGTAGGTTGTAACACTACACTGAGGCTTGAACAGAGATGAAAGAATGATTTCTCTTTCAGGTGATGTGAGTTCCAGCTCAGGACTCTCGCGGCAAGGCAACGAGTGGGAATGTGCCGACTGCGGACATATGTTTACAAGGAAGCACAGTCTCCTTCGACACATCAAACAACGTGTGTGTCAACGCAAAGCGGCGTCAATCTCCGGAGGTGAAGTTGATTCTGACGATGACATCTCCTTTCCTTGCGATTTGTGCCCTCTTTCTTTTGATAGTCACTTTCAGCGATCTTCGCACAGACTTCAACACACGCATGCAAATGATCACTACACCAACGGTACCTCTACCATCTCCCTCATTAATGTTTCACATAATAATTTAGTACGCGACTACTGCATGGAGTCCAATACTCAAATTGTAGATTTTCCTGAGTGGCTCCTTCAAAATTCTAACATTATCGAAGCGCTCTTCAATAATTTAGACAATTTTAGAATGAAGGCGCTCATCTACCTTAAACTAAAATATATTAAAATAGATTTTCAAACGGGTCAAGTGACGGAGAGAATACAGTTTCATGTTCCTTCCTCTTCCGCAACCGAAGTTGTAGACTGCGAGTCTTGGCTAAATTTTCACATTCAATGTTTAAAATCAAATGTAGATAAATTCAATCAACGCGACAGCGCTCTCATTTTTGATGGTGTGGACTCAGCCATATTCAAAATTTCCCTATTAGAAAGTCATGCAGCTCGAGGCACATTTAAACTTCCAAAAACGTTGTATAATAAGAAAGCTGTCATCAATGTTGATTGTAAATCACAGTGTTTCAAATATGCAGTCCTATCCATCCTTCACTATAATGATATCAACGCGCATCGAGATCGCACCTATAGCTATAGACAGTGGGAGGATGAACTAGACTTTGAAGGTTGTGATAGTAACAACATGAAAATCAAAGATGTAGAAACGTTCGAAAAACATAATAAGATTAAAATTGTCGTTCACGTGTGGGAGAAGGGGTTGAAGGGTGCCCGCTATAATTCACGTTCAACTTGTTATGAACGTGTAGTCAACCTCTTATTAGTAAAACAGGATGATAGCGAGGAATGGCACTACTGTGGTATTCCCAAAATCTCTCGCTTGTACACTCACTTGGGGCACTCTAAAAGAGGTGAACATTTTGTATGCGACCGCTGCATCCGCTCATTTTGGAGTAAAGATAAATTTGAAACTCACTATGAATGGTGCAAGCGAGGTAAATTACAAATGGAACGCATGCCCAAAGATAAAATATTTTCACATAGGGATAATGGTGACGAATTAAGTCCCCTGCGTGTCATTTACGCAGACATAGAATGCTACATTGATGATATCATCCACAAGCCAGCAGCCATATCCTGCTATGAAGTATGGCATGACCACTTTAGGAATAGACAAAACAAAATGCATACTTGGCAAGGTGAAGATTGCATTTCAAAATTTCTAGAATTTCTCGATAAAGCTGCAAAATTTCAACAATCATATGATTCCCAATTGCAGCGTAAGTCACTACATATGTCAGATGAAGACAAACAAAAATTTGAAAGTTGCACATCCTGTCCTAAATGTCATAAAACGTTTGATGACGATAAAATTAAGAAAGTGCGTGATCATGATCACATCACTGGTAAATTTAGAAACGCACTCTGCTCCAAATGTAACTTTTCACTTAGGTTGAGACGTCGTGTACTACCCGTCATTTTTCATAACTTTAAGGGCTATGACAGTCATATGCTCATAAAAGGAGGGTTGAGCCAGATGAAATCGTGGCAGTTTAATGTAATAGCACAAACGAGAGAAAAATTCATGGCAATGACAGCAAAAGTACCAGTAGATAAAACTAAAGAAAATAAGACAGTCTTCTTCGAAATAAAATTTTTAGATTCATTTCAATTCATGTCAGCGTCACTAGCTTCTCTCGTTCGTAATCTCAAGTTTCTTCCCCATAGTCAAACTTTGAAGAAACACTATCCAAACTTAACGGATGAAATAATCACTCGCAAAGGAGTCTTTCCTTATGCGTATTTTAGCTCAATGTCTAAACTAAATGAAACAACCCTTCCTTCCATTGACAAATTCAAAAACGATTTGACGGGTGAAGATTGTCCAGTAGAGGACTATGAACATGCTCAAGAGGCATGGTTAAAATTTAATTGTAAAACGTTTGGCGATTATATGATCGCTTACTTAGAATTAGATGTCATTTTGCTGGCTGATGTCTTTCAGGAGTTTCGACGAGTGGCATTAGAAGAAGACAAATTAGATCCTATCCACTTTGTCAGTCTACCAGCCATGTCCTTTAAATCAGCCTTTAAAATGACTGGTGAGACCATTCATCTCTTACAAGACCCGGAGATGTATAATATATTTGAGCGCGGAATACGCGGTGGTCTCACATTTGTAAATAAACATCATATAAAATCTGAAACAGTAGGTGATGATCATATCCACCTAAAGTACTATGACCAAAATAATTTATATGGCAGTTCACTGTCTAAACCACTACCTCATTCCGAGTTTAGTTGGTTAAATCAAAATGAGCTTGAGTATTACTCCAACCCTTCAAACATACTGAATATTCCAGATGAAGGTGATTGGGGATATTATTTTGAAGTGGATTTGATTTATCCAAATAGTATTAAAAATAAAACTGCTGATTTCCCACTCGCACCTGAATCTGGCGAAGTGACTGAAGATATGTTTTCACCATTCATGTCACAATTTCATAATAACTTAACAGAGTGTGGACAGCCAAGGTACAAACCATGCCGCAAACTTTTACTCACCCAATATGATAAGAAAAATTATCTCGTACACTTCTGCATATTAAAATTCTATTTAGAAATGGGCATGCTTCTAAAGTCAGTTCACCGCATTATCAAATTTAGACAGAAAGCCTTCCTCAAACCCTACATAGATAGTAACAGTCAAAAACGTGCACTCGCCCAAAATAATTTTGAAAAGGATTTTTATAAATATAAGAATAATAGTCTATTCGGAAAGACCATGGAGGATGTTAGAAAACGTATGAATTACAAACTAGTCGTTGATGAACAAAAATATCACAAATTGACCTCATCACCTCTTTTCATTGATAGAGACATCATCGATGAGGATCTTGTAGGTGTTAAAATGATTAAATCAGAAGTTGAGTTGTGCAAACCCATCTATATTGGGCAAGCCGTTTTAGATTATTCCAAGCTTGAAATGTATCAACTCTTCTACAAAATATTAAAACCATGCCCTCTCGTAAAAGAGGTTCGCTTGCTGGGTGGTGATACAGATAGTTTCTTTTTAGGAATTACCACTCAAAAAGATTTAAATTTTAATGAAGTAGGTAAGTCATTAGAAAAATATTTCGATACATCTAACTACAATCCCACTCATCCACTCTATTCCATACAGAATAAAGCCAAACTTGGTTGTTTTAAGGATGAAACAGCAGGAAAGGAAATAGATGAAATGATTCTCCTCCGTCCTAAAATGTATTCCATGAAACTAAAAGAATGTGCAGATAGTATTAAGCGTGCTAAAGGTATATCAAAATCCATTGTTCATAAAATGAAACATCGGTCCTATAAGAAGGCCTATAAAAATAAAACTATAACGTTTGTCAATATGACAATCTTAAAATCTCAAGTTCATACTGTGAAAACGTACACGTTCAAGAAACGAGCACTTTCAGCATGGGAGGATAAGAGGTGTTGGATAGGACATAACACATCTCTTCCACATGGACATCCTGACACAAACATACCTCCACCCAAAAGAATAAAACTCACGCTACCACATTCAGGAGATGTATTGACATAATCAACTTTAACTCAGTATTTTGATGTTGCTTTTTGTAGATATACATGGTTGTTTTATGTATCGCATGAGATCGTTTCTTCCTTGTGAATATATGCCTACAGTCAGCCCATTCCCCCTATATCTGTGAAAAGACTTTTTCATATACATATTTTTATTTCAATAAACATATCACAATGACTTCACTTTGTTTTCCGAAACACTAAAGTTACGAGGGATTTAGTATCTTTCACATGGATACACTCTTGTAAACCATTGGTAATTTTGATAGCAATAGAGGGTATAGTTTGTTTGACGACGGGATGATAGAAAATAGATTCAAACATCTTCTCGACTATTCCATATGAAGCGTCTTTATCATGAATGAAATCACGTAAAATGTATTCTTTTTTCTCGCCAACAGAAATAGGTAAAATCAAATCACTTTGAATGTAAAGGTGTTGTTCATGTTTATCAAGTGTCATTGGTGTTTCTATACCAATCGTATGCGCAGCAGCAAACACAGTTTGTAGCATTGAAAAACCAAAGAGTTTTTTCAAATTTTTACTCAATTGACATTGAATGTCATCACCCAGTTTCAGAACAACGCGTTGATTATCAATTGAAAACGAAATGTGGTGTGTCTTTGCATCATATTTACTTTTCATCACATGCTTCAACTTCTGTTGTATATAAGGATTTACTACATGAATGAAGCTTTCAACTGTATGATATAGACGCGGCATTATATTGATAGCAACTTTAGATTCTTCATAAGACTGGTAAATTTTCTTGATGCGATCACCATAGATGTCCACCCACCATTCATCATTAACTGAATCAGCTTTAGTGTGATATTCATGAGAACCATACACCACACCGCTTCCAATAATAGGCGTATAATGTCTTACAAAATGACGCAAGGTTGGAGAGAAATAAACTGTAAGTTTGTCATTATATTTCTGAATAACCAACTTATTTTTGTCCGCCATAATTTTCTCTCCATACTTCTTACCCACAGTCTCATTCCATCGTTTTACTAACTCAATAAGTGATAAAGGTTGAACACCACGCTTTTTCAAAATGATGCGTTCTTCGCATTCTACAACATCTTCATCAAATATTTTAAATCTATAATGAAATTTGTTGATTCGAGTTGAATAAACTTTTTTAACATTTGCAGTAGCAATTGACGTTAGATGTAGTCCATGACCAAAACCAAGATGTGGATAGAATTCACTATCCAACCTCAGCGTAAGACCTTTAGTAAAAGAATGAAAGCGGAGGAACTGTCTCCCACTCCAATGATAGATAGTAAACTCATAAGCTTTCTGATTTTTATTCTTCATGATGGAAGTATTACCACTGTTGAATGCCTTAATAATTTTCTCATTCCCAAATGGCTCATAAGAATCTGATTTTATCTGAATCCATTCATAGTTCCACTTTCCATCTGATGTTAAATTGTATGGGAACTGAAATGCATTATTCATCGTTATTCCATCATGGGTGCGAGGAGTCAATATCATTTCTTCCAAATCATTCACATTCTGAATATTGCTATCATAGCAAATACTAGAAACGCCAACTTCCCATTCACCTTCTAAATGCAGTGGCCGATTTAATTCTACTCGATAGTCTGATGGTTTATTTTTGGGAAATTTATTCATAGAAGCATTACTGGGCAAGTAGATTAGAAACGAGTCCTTATTTTCACTTTCCATATTATTCACATTGGAAAAATATATTAGCATACTTTTGCATTAACTCTTCATTCGGAAATGGAGTGTAATACTTGTCACAGCATCTTTATGAAAAGGAATCAACGCACCAGCATCATCATAAATGGCAATATCAATTTGTGGGATGTAGTTTGATTTCAGCTTTGTATAATGCACTTTCTTGAAAGTATGCTCAGATAAAATACTGCAGCTTTTTGGCTGGTATGGTATCATTGCTAGCAATGGAGCTTCAACATCTCCCACACGTACATCTTCACCAATATTGGAATATATCTGAAAATAGTTAATACGACGCGATAGCGACATGTCTGCGCTAGCTTTGGTTACAGTACCACTTTTAAAGATATTTTGATCAAAACCCAAAATGTCCATTAGAGTTTTATCCATAATTAGTTCAATACCTTTTCCATTTATAGTGAGAGACAAAGTACCTTCTTTTTCAGAAAATGAAATATGTTGCTCATTAATCACTTCATTTAAATAATCTACAACCAATTTAACCGAAGTAATAATGCGAGGCATCAACACTCTTGTTTCATGTAAGAAACCACCAAAAGGCTCTACACACTTTCTGTATAAAGATACGGCCCATTCTGTATCAAATTGATTTGACCTTTCACATGGTAAATGTTGCATATCAGATTTTCCATGAACAGCTGCAGAACGATGTCGTAAGAACTGATGAAAATCTTTTGAACAAACTAATACTAGATCATCATCATTTAATTTGCTTATTGCAATATGATTAGATGATTTAATATAAGTCAATGTTGCCACTTGTTTGTCATCAACTCGAAGGAGATAATTAAATTTCTTCAATAATGTTTCAGGAGTCATGTTTGTCTTTCTTGGCTTAATCACAATCTTCTTCACCAACGTCTTCTCATTTCTTGGAATAAGATCTACATAATAAGCTTCCTCTCGATATATTAACTGTTTATGACCACTTATGTGGTAATTAACGTTAAAATTATCATAGCTTGTTAAGGCGCTAGCGAGGTAGCCTAAATCATTTCTTAAACTTGGACTTAAACCAACAATCCAATCTTTCTCAACTACATGATGTACATAATTATAATCATCATTGTGCGGAGTAAATTGGACAATATGTTTACACGCTTTATTCAAGAAATCATATATAAACTTTTTACATGATAAGAGATCTTTCTTTGGCCACTGTGGAATGTATACTCGGCACCCCTTTTCACATTGATAAGCAGCTGTACGCCTCATATTAATAGTCATCACCTCATGATCAAAAGTATAGACACAGTTGCTATAAACAAGTTGAGTGACACCCACTTCCCAATTCCCATTTAGCTGTTGTGCATGATCAATGGGAGTAGAAAAGAGTGCGGCTCGATTGCTAGTAAATCTCTTTGTAGCCGCATTGCTAAGCAAAATATGATAAAACGACATTTTTATATTGCTAATCTGCAACTTTGCATAACATCATGAAGACTTGGATTTTGGACTCTCTACAATATATCAGAGTTGATCGTGATGGAAACGTACATTTCAAAAATTCTCATGGTCATACATCAAGAGGAATTACATTAACATGGCGACAATTTGTCAACCTCAATGATATCATGAGGGATTTGGAATATTTTGAAACATTAAGATTCATCTCCTTGGGTGATCAAGTTTGGCTTCAACATTACAGAAATGAAATTCAAATCTACCATTCTCATTCCGCAAACTGTTTCTCATTTCGCAAATACAATTGGGAGAAGTATAGAAGATACATACATCGCTCCATCATGACATTTATTCGTCGTGAGTTCATCGCCCTACTATGCAAATCTTAATCAGATATGATTACCACGCACCATGAGTTGGAAATTAGATTCCCTACAACGTATTGAAACGGATCATGATCGGAACGTCTATTTCAAAGATTCAACTGGAAATGTGAGAAGAGAGTTTGTTTTATCTTATCATCATTTTCAATCTCTACATCATATCATGAAGGACTTGAAATACTTCTATATGAAAAGACATTCACGTATTGGAAATCGCATCTGGCTGCGCGTCAACAATCGGCGAATTCAACTCTATCATTCCCAACTTCATACTAACTTCACATTTCATCAAGGTAGTTGGGAAAAGTATAAAAGGAAGGTACATCGCTCAATTTACTCATTCTTTCATCATGAAGCGCCATCGCTGCACCATCGTCAACATTCTCCGTCGCTTCAGACTCTACACCAAAATCGATCTCACAACATTACGCCAACAGCTTCCAAACAGCAAGTATTACCCGGGCCGTCCTCAAATGTTAGTGGTGAAGATGAACAATTCACGGAATCTTCAACTCTTCCCAAATGGGACTGTACAGATTCTCGGCGCCCTTTCTCATTCATCGGCGCAGTCAATGCGCTTAGAGCTACAAAGACTACTACGTCGGATATGGAAGAGGGAGAGGTGTGTGATGTCGAATCTGACTGTGGACAATATGGTGATCTCTACTCAATTGAGTGACAGTCTATCATTTTTGAAGATTCGTACCAGCAGTTACAGTTTGTGTTATGAACCCGAACTTTTTCCTGCAGCTCTCATTAGTTGTTGGTTGCCTGTGCATGTGGCAATCTTTCATAATAGTAAAGTGATCATTACTGGACTAAAATCTCATGAACAAGCAAATATGATCCTAGACTATCTCATTGAGTATGTACGTACCCAGCGGATTGTAAAATAAAAAACAATTTTTCCAACATGATGTTTTTATTTCAAATCATGATAGAACTTACAAATCATTTTTTCATTAGAGGATGGATTACATGAAAAGTTTTGAATAACAGATGCAAATCGAGATACATGTAAACGTTTTAAGATGAAGTACAGTACAAAAGCACCACACGTTGATGAAAGTGGATGTTGTAGTATGCGTTCATTTCGCTGATATTGACGCGTATGTTTTCTCAACCACTGCTGTGTTGGTATATTTGGAGGTTGAGCAAGAGAGTCAAATAGTTCACCACGTCGGTCTTCTCCAATAAAGATCGCTTTCCAATGCTCACCGCCTAAATTCTGTGAATGAGTGTTTAGCACAATAAAGATGGGATAGTGATTTACTGCAGGTGGTAAGGTATCGAGTGAATAGACATTATCGAAAGCTTTCAACGTCGCTTCGTCTGCATTACGCTGCACTTTAGTCTTAATATCGTCAGCAGTCAACCAACTCATTAACGATTATACTGAAGAATCACGTCACGATACTTTGTAATTTCAATATTTGAATCGAAGACTGCATAAATTAATACATTGATCGTCTCAGGTAGTGTTCTTTTGAACGTCAAATCCAAACGAATATTATGAGGCACGTTCGCTTGACGATAGGGTGCACTAATATCGCTGTCAGCAGTCAAATCAAATGCATAAATAGTATATCCACTCTTAAACTCTTTCATAGTCAGTCCGTTGGTATCATCCGTATTGTAAAAGCCAAAGACATCCATAAAATCAACATAACTGCGCATAAATTGATCCGAAGCAAAATCTGGTTTGTAGGGTGGACCAGGATGACTCACACCATTAACACGTAAAGCAATTTCACTTAACTGATTGTGTTTAAAATTGAAAGGATTCTTCTTTATATTACCATTAAATGCATCATTTTCAACCATTGCCACCATGAGGAGCTTCGGTGCTTCCGATGGAAAGAGGCCATCTTTCATGAAACTCTTTTGATCTTTCGGAATTGTAAAGGTGAGAAGCTTTGTATGCTGAACGGGGTAAATGGCATTTTGGCGGTTAAGACCTTCAGCATGCCCTCTAATGACACTTGGATTCGGTACTACTCGACGAATGTAAAGTGCAATATCTTCCACATGAATTCTAAAATTGTCAACTTTAGCAAATGCATTCAGCGCAAATTCAGGCTTATTCAATGTCAGCTTGAGTCGCATGCTGGTATTACAGAGTAAAAACTTTGACTGTCTAAAGAAGTCTAAATTCAGCGGACCATATAGCTGACATACTCTACTATCTTTAATCATAGCAGATCGCTTTACAAAGCCACTGTTTGTTTCAACATCAAATTTTCCTGCTTCATCTCTGTACCATCCCATGGCTTCCATATGACTTTTTTGTGCTGCTGGATGAAACTGTGATACATGATTGAAATATGATTTATAGGGATAATCGCTTTGACCACCTTCCACCTGCTGCTCTCCAATCGTTAGAGAAACATCGCGAAGTAATGTAGTCAATGGTAAATTGTTCAGTCCAACTTTATGTGCATCGTCAATAGCAGTTCCATCTGCTTGCTGAATTCTAAACCTCAAATCAAGCATCGCATAACTCAAATCTATGTAGTCATCACTACCACCAGGAATAACAAATTCAATGGGGCCAGCATTCTCAGCTGTTCGAGGATGATAATCTACAATACTTGAAGTAAGAATATCTGTCTGTATGGCTTGTTGATCGAACAAACAAAAACCGGAAGTTTTACACTCCATGATTAGAAGTTATAGCAGCGTCGTCGTTTAGCGCCTGATGAATGATTAGAGCCTCTGCGACGTTTGCGTGAATGCCTTTTGACTGAAGATCGCACCTTACCAGCTCCGCGATGTTTCCTCCTTCCTTTTCTCATTCGTTTAGGTGATTTCTTTCCTTGAGTAACACCAGCAATGGTCTGCTTCAATGTTTTTAAACCGCGTTCCTTCCCACGATTCAACAAACTGCTCTTAAAACTTCTACCTCTGGAAAGATCACTAGCAACATCACCAGCAAAGCCAACGGCATTACTTAAAACATTTCGTTTTAAAGATCTACCGACATTGGATATGAGAGGTGCTACAACAGATTTCAGTGCACCAAGTATGCTACCTCCACGTTGGCGGCGAGCACCGATGTAAATTTGTCCTCCACCACTTACATAGGAAAGTCGTGAATAAAATGAGGCAGTTGGATTCATAGCTCAAACCCTAAACATTGTTAGTTACAACTTTGCATGAATCACTGTCGATCACTTAGATGAAAGATGTCGGCACGACGCATCCAAGAGTTCATACTTGAAGGATAACCAGTCCATTTAACAAGACACCATTTTTCACCTTGCCGTTTTTTACATCGAATGATTTTCTCTACCAAATATGTTTCACTTTCAGTGACTACCTCAATCTCATCGCGGTAAAAGCTACCCTCAATTTCTTCATTATCGTAATCTTTCAACTTGTAGGTGGTCGGAGAGTCTTTTTGATTAATCCTTGATACTGTAAATACCTCCTCTGTCCAATTCGGGAGGTACCCTTTAGCAAAAACACTTTTCACTTTTGAGATACGAACTTTATCGCCAATTTTCACATCACTTTTCACATGAGTGCGTTTACGTTGGAATGATTCGCGCACTTTATCTACATTGTCAGCATTTACATCTACTGGTCTGAGTCCAATAGAACGATGGATAGAGTGATTGTAGGCATGGAGTGTATCTTGTAGAACCTTTGTCCAATTTTGTGTCAAGTTGGCAGTAAAATGTCGCCACAAGCGATTTTTTAATGTGCGATTAAAACGTTCAACGAGTGCAGCTTTATAAGCGCTCTTTACACTAAACAACTCAATGTCATGCCTCTCAAATAATCTTGTCACATGCTGATTTTCAAACTCTTTTCCTTGATCACTCTGAATTCTTTTTGGAATGCGACCTTCTCGAAAAATTGTTTGGAATGCTTTTGCTACTCCTTTCCCTTCTTTAATTTTTAAAGGTTGAGCCCACGCATAACGCGAGAAAATATCAATGACGGTTAAAATAAAATTATTGCCCGAGTAATGTTTTGAAATGGAGGCAACATCGCACAAATCTGCTTGCCACTGTTCATCGATGTCATGAACAATATAATGGCGGGTGCGGTACTTCTTTTTCGCTTGTTTGTGGAGTGTATAGGTAGCCTGACCCTTTAACCATCGTTTCACTTGTGATTGTGGAAGACCACTCGCTTTTGATAATTTCTTGATAGATGCAAATCCTGCCGGATGTTTTACATCATAATAGATTGACTTCAAACGTTCAGTCGATGACGACTGACTCTTTTTCCTCCTTCTCATCTTTTTGTTTTCTTCCCTTTCTACATTTACAACAACTGCAGCATTTAGCTTTAGCGGTTTTGCGATCGTGTTCACATTGCTTAGGGGTTTCATTATGAGAGCTGGCGCAGCAAGTGCAAGTGACAACGACATTCACCTCTGGTGGCTCATTACATGGCAAGCAACACATCTGCTTCATATTAATAATCTGAGAACATGTATTTCCTGGGAGGAGCTGTTTTACGTTTTCCTTTTACCAGTTTTAGTGGCGATGTAGATCTACGTCGAGTTCTTCCTCTTGTTTGCTTAGTGAGTGTGGGAGGGGATGTAGCAGGTGACGCCTTAAACCAATTTGTTGGCATTTTCATCGTCTGAAGCATTGGAGTAGTAGCCACTGTTGAATCAAGTTCTTTCAATGTCTCATTATTCAAAGCAAATTTTGGCACATTATGCTTTTTCAATAGTTTAAGAAAGTATGACCAACCAGGTGGAACATAGCCCTGACGGCGCTTTCTACGTGTCGCATACTGAATCAAGTCTTCATAACGTGAAGCATCAATCACTTTATTTTCATCTGTAATGATTTCTCCTCTATCATTTACATTGAGATGGGGCTCAATACTATTGAAAAGAGATATGGCATGTGCGCGAGATGCTAAAGGTGTAGCAGTCGATACAGAGTCACGCATCTTATTCTTCAAGTTTTTCAATTGCTCAACAGTTTCCGATTGTAATAATACAGCACGATGTGGATCTTTGATGTGAACATTTTGCTGATAATCTATTTCTTTCCTATACATTTGATTTGCAAGAGGTTGCTTTACTTGCTGCATGGCAGTCAATTGTACATATTCATCCTGAGGAATAACAATCATGCGAGAATAAGAACTCATAGTTTGTAGATAATCATGGGAGTTTTCAAAATATCACTTCGAAATCTAAATTCTTCCGGACACTCTTGCGTAAAGTCAATGAATAAGTAACCGTATGGTTTTTCAGTAGCTGCTTGAAAAATTTCAATTAAGGCTTTTGATCCTCTGGGTGCAACTTGTCGAGCTAAAATTTCAAATTGACTTTTATCTCGCGGATTCTTGAAAATAGCATAATAGTGTGTATTCAGGTTTCGTGTACGAGCTTCTTTTCCATCAGGAAACAAATTTTGTGTGATATAGATGATAAAGCACCTTTTATGATGTGCTGCGCGAGTGAACATATCTGTAACATCTTTTGAATTCTTACTTTCTTTTAATAAATCATCCAATACAACAACATCATTAGACTGAAGTTTATCCACTGGAATAATTCCTTCATGTCGAATAAAGTTGCGACTTTGCAATTCCTGAAACAGCGACGGTTGATAAATACCATAACACCAAATCACTCGATTGATAGGTTCCTTAAACAACTCCCTTCTTTTATCCAATAAATTCAGTGTGAAAACAGTTTTACCTGCATGAGATGGACCTGATACAGTCAGAACTTTATCACATTGAAGTCTGAAATCCATTTTATTACTTTGAGACTCAACATTTGCATAATTAACGCTTAGAGCCAAAGATATTTCCCAATAGGTTGCCCACGGCAGGAGCTATCATTGGAAGTATTGCTGAAAGGAAACCGCCCTTTTGTGTTAGAGTTTTCCTCTTTCTTTGAAGGGCGACTTTAGGATTGGAGATGAAACGCAATTTTGTAGCATATCGCTTAAGTAACTTTCGTTGTTTTGGCGCTAATTTCTTCGTCCTCAACTTCCTCACATGAGAAATAATTTCACAAATGAATTTATCGTTAGCATGTCGTATAGCATTGTATCGCTGATTTGCTTTCATTCGTCGGAGAGCTTGAATGGCTGAAGAAAACTTTTGACTTTTACGTTTCGTCATTTTACGTTTCGCCATTTTCCGTGTTAGTCTTTGCTAAAACCTATCTTTACCACATTTGCATAGGTACTAACTATTGCGACATAAGTGACACTCGAAATGAGCAATATCACAGTGGTAACATTGGCAAAGTTGAATGCAATTACGTATGAAACAGCGTTGACAAAAAGCATGCTTACATCTCTTGAAGATGCGCTTTTCATTTCCATCCTTTCGCTTACATACATCACAACACATAGTTTCACCGTTACTGATGTCTATAGCAAGTCTTTTTGAAGATATGAATTTGCTAGCCTTTTCTAAATAATAGACGCATGTACAGAAGGAATATACTTCGAGAGTGAGCAGACATAGCTCGAAAACCAGTTGTGCTACAATCAAGTACCACTGCATTTTCAATTTTTCTTTATGGAAAGTTGAATGTGAATATCTGAAATCGCTTCAATCACTAGACTGCTACCATGATGGTTAAATGCGTTAAGACGTTCAGCAATTTTTATCATATGTCTTTTAAAAAATTCTTCGGGGTGATCTACCACTTCCATTGAATAAGAAGCAAAATGGAAAGAGCGACTTTCCACCTCTTCCTTTCCAAAATGACTAAACTTAATTTTCGCAACTAATCGCGCCATGATAAAGCTATCAGAGAATGTATTCATTAACTCTAGAAATAGAGTGCTAGCATCATCGACCACTGCTTCGATGTCGGTCTCATCTTTATGAAATTTTATCACATAATCTTGAACAGCTCCTTTTAAACTTTGCCTATGAAAACGTAATGTTCCGCAGTCGTTTGAGAAAGACATGATCGCCCTTTATCTAACCCATCCATTGCATGAAAACAACAACTCTTCTCATAGTAACATTTATTGAATAATGGTAACAAGCATGCATTATAAATCAATGGTTTGAAAGAGTTAAAATAGATACAGCTGGTAACTATCATACAGCGAGCAATGATAACCATACAGGACTTTGGCAGTGTTGAGGTAAGGAGGAAAGAAGCATTGGTTATGAACGTAGCTACTACAACGAACAGACAAAATAGGAACACACAAATCCTTAAAACGTTTCGTGACTTCATGATAATGTTGATTCACTCTACTATCCCAAGGTGGGAGCAAAATATCATCAATGATTAGATTGGGAAATACTTTCCTCTCCTTACCAGGATTATTACAAAAGATGCGTATAACATTGAAAGCAGCTAACCATCGTTTAAAGTCAATAAGAAGAGCACTCTCACAAGAAAAGCCATAGTCTTGCAAATATTTCAGATTAAGTCCATGAATGTGTTTTCTCGCCCATTGATCAACATTGGGATCGCAGTTGGCATGTTGATGATAGACACTAACAATCTGATATGTCCAATTGTTCATAGCAATAGCACTGAGCTCCTGTACAGGTTCACCCTCACAATCCATAAAAATGATGATAGAAGCCTAAAACGGAAATTTACACATCTAAGGAAACGTTCTATAACATATTACAAAATGAAGAATTACATCGATGCTTTTCACGACAAAATACACAAATGATATGATGGCAACGAAGAAGTAAAATGTATCTAATAAGACCACGTCTACGACACTCAAAGCACATAAGCGAATTGTCATAGGGAAGAGTTAGGAAAGGACTAGCAATTCTCCTTCTTTGATTTGCGTTTTGATGTAGCATTCTTCTCCGACTTGCGCTTCGTACCACTGCTGTTAAGGATTTGATCAATTATGTCGTCCACGTTGGGTGGTTTCGGAATATATAGGATGGATTCCATATGCATGGAGAGAGAGGCTATTTTATTATCCTTGTGTCGACCATAATATAGCCCATTCACTTTGAAAAGGATATCCCAAGTACCTTCTCCGAGCTCATCACATCTGATGGGTATTGAATGATCTCCATCCTTCTTATAGTAAGTACACCAATGTGATACCGGTAGGCAAATGTGATTACCATCCCAAATCTTTCTATAGGGAGTATCCTTGTCATCTCTAGCCTTCCACTCTTGAGCAAGAGGAGTAGGAATGTCCATATTTAATGTCACGTACTCCTCAATAGTATCAAGTTGGTGGCGAATGTACGGACTCACGGGGATCAGTATGTAGTCCCCATACTGATTGTGCATTATCTTGACATCCGTGGAAGGGAGCATTCCCGTTTGGAGTACTACGCTATGATCATCATAACGCAAGGCTTGTTTAAATTTACGCTGTAGCGGTGTAGGATTATGTACCTTGGTTGTTTCTTCCACTGGCCTCAGTTGTAGATGATCTGACCGTAGCGAACCTTGTAACGTTTGACCGCCATTTTGTCCTACTAGTGCAGTAGATGGAGTAGATGCCTGAAAATGAAAAAAAAAAAGATTGTATTAAGTTTACGTTCAAGGGAGGAGAGGGAGGAAAGTAGCGACTTACCATTTTAGTTGGATAATAGAACAGGGAACTAGGGAGAGAGAAAATGTGCGTCCGTCACTCGTGTGATTCAACGATGGAATGATTCTCGCTGTGGAAGGCTCGCTATTTATAAAGAAATGCTTGATTCTCATTGGATGATGATCCTCATTGGACAATAACATCAAGTTGATTCCAAATCTGGCATCCGTTTACCAATCCGATAGTTCGTTTTGAAGCTACAGCCCAAAACGTCCCAAATTCTAACTCTGTCGTTTTTCACCAATGTCCCAAAATCTTAAATGGCGTCTCACATCTAAACGAAGGCAGATACGAACAAGCCGATTCTTTCACTGAATTTGTCTCACTCTTAGCTTTCAAACGAGCTATCGCACGACAAAATCCGTCCACTGGAAGCCAAAATCGAAGCAAGCTGTCCAGGGGGGGGGACGTCAGCCGAAAATTTTTTCTCTCCGACTTCGCTGGAAACATCCTTCCTAACCCAAAATTTCACGTAGATTCCGAATCTGGCCTCCGTTTTCTCATCCGATGCTTCGTTTGGACGCTACACACCAAAAACATCACACACTATAGCCTCAAGACTAATCCTGGCGGTCGCCCACGTCAACCTAGACGGTCGCCCACGTCAACCAGGCGGTCGGACCAACTCACCCGAGTCTCACACTCTGTCGTTGCAGGGGGGGGGACGGACGTCAGCGAACATGTTGTGAACGTGGACCCACCTGGCCGGCACACCACGACAGACCACAACCTCTGTCGTTCCAGAGGGGGGGGGACGTCAGCGAACATGTTGTGAACGTGGACCCACCTGGCCGGCACACCACGACAGACCACAACCTCTGTCGTTCCAGAGGGGGGGGGCTCAGACACGAAGCACCACGGCGGCCGACCACGACACTCTGCCGAGCCAGAGGGGGGGGGACTCAGCGATGGCGGCCATCTTGCGCGGTCCAGAAGTGGAGTTTTGCTTACTACTTTAGTCGCAAACCGCGGTGCCATACGGTATCGTAAGCGGTGGTCAGATCCAAGACCGCACAAACGACTTGCTTCTGATCGAATCCTTCTTCGATTTTTTCAGTGAGTAGTTCCACTTGATACTGATAGTATCTCGATTCTCCAAATTATCAAATAGTTTTGTTATATTAGATGAGTTTCATCTTAACGAGATATCAGTAAGTGATAAAGTACCCTTGATTTTGAGACACCTCTGTTGAATAGCCTGAAGACGTCTTGAGTCACTCAAAGGGATACATACAAAAACGGGGCAAGCATATTTAATCATACTGCGTATGAGAGCGTTGTATACTGTAGCGAACTCCTCGTCATTGGTGATGGACTTTATTCGTCTCAGGATGTACATCCGTTGCGCACATTTCCTCTCAGTGAAGTCTATGAGACCACATGTAAGACTACATGCCCTTCATTGACGCTGCCGTCTTTCCACAAAATGTTGCCTTTGCATTCCTTTGCATGGATTCCACGAGACAGAGATTCTTAAACAAGCTCAAAGTTTTAATCATGAATGTACTATAATTCTTTCTACTTTAAAATGAAAGAAGTAGCAGCAGTCCAATATAATTATCCATCAAGGAGCTGACTTTCGGTTGCAATAGCACTCAATATTTTGATTATCCAAGGTGATCATTAAGATTGACAAAAATGTGTGCTCATGAAAGCAGACCAATCATTTTTTAGCATTAAAAAGAAAATTTAGCAAGAACTTTCAATTATTAGTGGAGATCGAGTTGCAATGAATGAAAACTCTGATTTCGATCCTAAACAAGATAAAAAAATTGTGCGTTCCTAATAGGAGACTTCGTTAATGAATAAAATAATGAAGCTCTGAAGTCCTGTATATTAAATACTATCGCAACGGACAATGACGACCATAACTGTCATTGGCGCAGCGATTATTAAAAATAAATTGCAATTAATTTTTGGCAGGAAGTCAATTAATTTAATTGTAGCGGAAAGAATCAATGAATTGCAATCATTTGATGAGAGAAATTGAAATCCGTAATTGCAGCAATTTATCATCACAGTTTGATGATAAAGACCAACTCTTGATTTTAAAAATTTTCACACTATCATTTCAATTCCACAAATTAGGCTACATGAGCCTCCATGCTTAAATGGTCGCATATCAATTTGGATATTGACTTGAGGAGACCCATTACATGAGAAACATTATGCATACTATCGTACATATGTTCTTAATTAGATATGAATATTGATAAATTTTATTACAGACTTCATGTATCAGTGATGATTAATTATTGAAACATGTGAATGAATAATCAGACGCTCCTATAACAGAACATAGGAGTTTTAAAAGTTATCATTAACGTATTGTGATGTAGATGTACTATATACGTTGTGCGCCAAATAGTCCCTGATCAAAATCCTGAAAGTTATCAGTTTGTGATAATTAGATGTGCTCAATAAGCTTAGTATTACTGTTTAAGAGTTACCAGTAATTTATTTTAAGTTACCTTACCGGTAATTTTCTGGTAATTACGCTTTCAATGCGCTGAAGTTTATCGTCTACATCTGTCAAGGAATGAAAAAGTTATGTTGAAATAAGCATTTTTCAACAAACCTTAAATGAATTTTCCAAGGTTTTTGTGAAGCAATTCTTTGTGAAAATCATATTTCAATTTTCGTATAGCTAAACAGAACTTGTACATACCGTCTCAAGTTAAGAAACATGGTCCTAGGCCTGTATGCTGAATGAATTTTTCAACGCACCGCATCTTAGTCATTGTTCATAATATGGCTTTTAAGTGCAAGACGAATTCTTCGCCCTGACCAACGCAAATTCAGTAGCAGTTACACCATAAACATGGAGCTTCTAAATCCATCAATATGACGTCGACAAATTGAATTAACTGATTTATGAATTCAGATTCATTTCAACTTCTTGATGAGGAACTTGATTGCAAAACTTGCCCATATTGTTATCGATTAACGCAATGCGACTGTCAATTAAGAAATAACATATACTTGATTTTCAAAGAATATCTGAATGTTGGTCAGTATGCAAAACAATACATGTATGTAATTGACAAATTGACAAATTATAGGCTAATGAATCAAGTGATTCGATAGAAAATAACGACGACAACAACTTCTACTGAAATTTGAGGAACGAAATTGACACGGCTACGATCGAAATCGTCATCAATATTTTTGTGGATAGCATTTTTAGTAATTTCAAAAATATGCTAGGCTATCGCATCGTTATGCAGAGCGCAGACTTGAAAAAAAGTGAATCAAGGCATTAATAAGAAAACAATTATAGCGATCGTCTCAACCAATGAGAAACCAGAATTGGAAGATTCCAAATGCATGTTGGAGAGCAGGGATGCGGAGTCCTATCATTTTAATAGGACTCCGACTCCGGGTGGCCAGTATTTAAAGCCTACACTGTAAACTGTAGGGCACTAATTTAGGCACGAAGCCGAAATTTCATGCCAGTTAGCGCCTAGTTAGTGCCTTTCTAGTTCCTCAAGGCACCAGTGGGCGACACTAGGCACTAATAGGCACCAAAGCAAATATTTGTTTATCTAATGAAATCGAAGGGAAAATCAATGGACACTATGAACTTCGTGCCTACTCGTGCCTTGTGTTGGTTAGAATTGATGCCTAAATTTCGTGCCTAATTCAAGCGAAATTTCATGCCCTAGAGTTTACAGTGTAGTTAGTTTTTTTAAAAATACTGGCAACCTCCATCATAGAACATTATAGGCTTACCTGAACCTATTTTTAGTGATCATTGCTGCATCAATTATCAATCATTTTCGATGAAAGTTTATCAAATGTCGCTTTACGCTGGATGCATGCGACTCGGCTCCTCCCTGATGAGTGCTTCACTCGGTTTTTCTCCAGTCTCTACCAGGCAGGAAAGTACCCATCCTTGTTCAAAAAATATGAGCACACTTTCGATTTTTATATGCGCTTTGCAGGAGCCATCACTGAAAGATTTACGTTTGGTGAAGAGGTAATGTTCTCAAACAAACTAATGTTTCATTTTTGTGATGTGACCTTTGGTGCGCAGGTGTGATCGAGGCTAGGAAAGCTTGTCTTCTCTATCAAATCACCGAGTGAAAAGACAATCCTTATTTGACTATCACGGCTCATTCCCTCAACTATTACAAGCTTTGCAAGCTGCAGTTTCTCTGTACTTTTGTTTGACGGAGGAAGTTGATATCCAAATAGTGACGGCTATGCACGAGGATAATAATTTGTCTGTGTTATACTATGGGTCTAGTTTTAGGCCGGAGTCAGGAGTCCTATCAAATGATAGGACTCCGACTCCAGCAAAAATGATAGCAATTTCTTCCCTAATAACACTATAATTGCACACATCTATTGTGTCTTAACTGACTTAATTGACAGTCGCACTGCGTTAATCGATAACAATATGAGCAATTTTTGCAATCAAGTTCCTCATCAAAAAGTTGAAATGAATCTGAATTCATAAACCAGTTAATTCAATTTGTCGACGCAACACCATATTAACAGTATTTTGATGTGTATTGTGTGTCTACTATTGGATTTTGCCGCAATTTTGATGCTGCTTCAGTTGATTGAATGTGTGCCCATTCGAATATTTATTTTTGATGGCATTTATTTCGGATTAATCATCTCTGTCAGCAATACTGAATAGTTCTTATCTAAATTATTCTTATCAATGATGGAAATGGGATGTTGATTTTCATGTTTGTTTAGGCCTGATTCGAGAATTGGAAAACTGTTTTACTCAATTAACTGAAGTAAAAATTTGAATCGTTGCCGGCGAAATTACATAATTTATATTTTATGAAATTCTGTCTGTAATAGTCGCGTAGTCGTCATGAAGTCATCTTACTTGAACAGGCATAATTTATACATGAAAGGCATGAAATCTTAAGTACAAGCGACAATTGCACTCCGTTAAAGATGTAGTGCTCAGCTGATCTTCAATTTGATAACGTGGGCATGGACACCGATGAAGGAGTTTCTCAGTACCATAGCAAATAAAGAAGCGTGGTCAATCTATTAACAGTTGACTTTTGATGCTTATCAATTAATTGCTAGACAAAGTTGATGCCCCGGGAAAATACTGCTGTTACTCGGGAAAACCCGAGAAAACCTCGTGAAAATGGAAATCGAAAAATTGTCGGCAATCATGTAGGCCTAAGCAGGCTGGAATTTTTCAGAATGTTTATTTTGAGAATTGAGCAGATATTTCTTCTTGAGTGTCGCCGATTTACTTTGTCTATTTCTTAAAGCAAATGCGACTCGGTGTCAGATTGTAGATGAAAATGACGCAAGAAACTTCATTTCAATTTTGTGTTGTCACAGACATGTTGCGTCTGCTCTGAGTCTGCGGGACACGATAATGAAGTTAAATACTGGACGGTCACCAGACACGCAAACATGAAGTCAACAGACAGTGGCCAAAGCAATTTTAAAGAAAATAGTTTAAAGGGAAAAGTTAAGTCACTGAAAGCAAGAGCAATTCTTAGTAAAATCACCTCACCATGGTAGATGCAGCGTAAACTCGTCCATTGTGTTTGCGGACATAGCTCGTGAATAACAAATCCTCTCCGCATACGCCAAGCAACAATCGAAAAGCTGTGTCATGTGCGCAATGATATCTGCATTGCATCATTCAGTGTGCGACGATTTCAATTCTAATCTACAGTAACTGCTCTGTGCGCGGTTAACTATTTCCTCCACAATTAGGTGCGGCACGCATGTCCAAAATATCATTTTGTATTGGCTCTTGTGAGTCAGTATTCCAATAGTATTCATTTATGGCTTGAGAATGATTGGCCAATAATGTAGTAATATGAACCAGAATGGATTTGCTTCATCAGTAAGTCTACAAATCAGAGGGCGCATAGTCAACGATGATGCCCCATTGTCTATTACAGACCGACATCCAGGTTCATATTGCCATTGTTACCCACCATAATTGCAACCTCATTTTTCTAGGCTATGACTACAAGTCCGTGATGACAGTACGGACCAGGGACAGCATACATGTATCTCTGTGAACGTGTATAGCTAAATGAAAAAGTGAAATTCAAGATCAACATCCCTATGATAATTAAGAAATGTAGCTTGTAATATCGATCGGATTGCTAGCAGTAGTTAGTTTTGCGGACGCGCTGGTAGTGGATGCGAACATGGAGAGGAGCATGTTCCGAATTACCAATCGGAACATGTTTTGAACATGTAAATAGGAACCGCGTTCCGATTGATAGCCGAATTGAGATCATACTTAATGATTCGGTACACTTATTTGTGTGTTGGAATCGGAGCGGCTTGTTCCGAAATTGAATTAGAGTTTGTGAATTAGAATAGGGATGCGAACATCTATTTCGGAACTTAAACAGATGTTTGTTTTGAGACTGCTTGCTCAAATGCGACAATTGTGACCATTGTGACTATGATGTCAATCTTTATTGAATTTCATAAAACAGATTCTACAGATCAGGAATTATGTTATCAATCTTATATTATTTGCTAATCAGAATCCCATTTACAGACTTTGTAAATAAAAAGCAAGAGGTTTATGTAAGTTTAATTAGGCATGGAAAATAAATGATGGATACAAGTCACATCCCTCAGGGGACTCCATGATCTTTAAGTAATCCTCTGCCCATTCGTGGAATGTCACATTGTCACTGAAATCGTGGTCACAGTCATAAACGGGGCACCTTGCCGGCAGTCCCTGTCTCCTTTGGAGTGCGGTAACAGTTAGAGTCTTCCATAACTCTACGTTGCATCCACAAGATAAATTCACGTTCGTATCTAACTCTCCTCCCATTATAATCTGACTTTCATTCTTGAAGCAGAACAGTTGTTTCTGGGTAGTCATGTTTCGTTCTTAGTGTTGCTCAAGTCACGAGGATTAGAACTTGCTTAATTGGAACAATGTCATCCTTATATATCCCTTTAGGGAAAATCGGAACCTCTCTGATTGGCTGTTGGGAATTCCTTTGTTTAAAAAGTATATAAGTCTTAGCTGTGTACCAATTCTCATCAAAGGTTCTAATCCTCAAGTACCATATTATCAGCTATCTTATCTATATTATTCTAATCACATTGAAAATGGAACGTATCACAGCACCTCCCACTACTCCTGTTGAAAGGACGGAATCGCCAGGCGAACCCAAAGTGTTGGTAAGAAGACCTGTAACTCCTGATCCAGAATCATCAGAAGATGAAAGCGTGGTTCTAGGGAGGAGTGTCATTGAAACACCGGTGGAAGCTCTTATAACAGTCAAGACACGTAGTGGAAGTCAGGTTCGAAATGCTCCACGAAAAACAAACACGAAGCGGATATGTGTGCGATAAGAGCCTGAAGAAAAGATATTGACAACTGCGCTGGAGTTCAGCATAATGGATCCAGCCACGCCTCGCCGCTGCCCTGGTGCCCCCAAAAAGACAAGAGTATGTGTTCGAGTTGACCTGAAGAGACTGATTCCTTTCCCCAATATTGACAATATGCAATTTTTTATCTTTAATAACACTTACATAAATGAACAATCTTATTTTATAATTTCACAAATCGAATTTCTGATAGGATTTGAATGGGAACTGGGGATATATTCATCTCTGAAATAGCTACCTATAAGTATTTCTAAGTTTAATATTTCTAAGATATATATTTCAAATCACTTGTTTGAGACTTTGAAACAGCACCGAACATACTAGAACAAATTTGAAATGAATATTAATGTGTAATTCAAATGATAGTCAAATTGGATGAAAGTTTGAATAGATTTACAGTGTTTTTCGAATGCTTTTTTCACCTTAGGATGATATCATACATATTGCATACAATACATTATTAGCTAGAGAATGAAAAGACCTTTCTAATGATATAAGGTATGTACCCATTCGATGAAAAAATCCCTGCTGTATGCAAGTGTATGCAGGAAGAAAAATTTATGATTTCAAATTTCTAATTTTCTCAACTAAATTCTATCTATCTTTCAAAGGACTATAGCTGCTTCGTATGGTGTCATACATATTGTAGACAATACATCATTGGAATCAGAATGAAAAGAGCTTTCGAATGATATAACATGTGTACCTATTCAATGAAAAAATCCTGTTTGTATGCAGGTGTATGCAACTGGAAAAATTCTAAGTTTTCTCAAAAATAACTAAGTTTTCAAGTTTTTTAAAATTTTCAAAATTAAAGTTTGATCACTCGAAATGACCATAATGCATAAACCTCCACATGATCTAGACCTTGACCTCTGACCTTCATACACTTCATATACGGTGGGGCCCTCAAAATTTCTCAGGTGCTTCGCGCCCGAGAAATTTTTCGGATTATAGGGTAAATAGATTTTCGAGTGCGCTTGGCGCACTCGAAAATTTATTTACCCATGGTCTCCGGGTGCCATAGCTATTCTTTTTTGCATAACTAAAACCTAGCCCTAACCCTTGCCCTAACCTTAACCCTAATCCTAGCTGCTTTTAAATTTAAATTTGGTGCGAAATTTTATTTTTCGAAATTTGGCGCGAAATTTGAATTTCGATTTCTGCGCGTTTTATGATGCAGTCTGGATTTAACTGCTTAAAACTTAGTGACTTTTCATTGTTATTTGAATTTAGATCATAATTCAAATTATATCATATCTTTAACTTTAGTAGATTTTTAAATGTTTAGAACTGCAGGGAGTCCATCTTCATCACATGTTAATTGGTTTGACTTCGCGGTACTCTAGCATCAAAGACTTTGATGGCACTTTTCTATTTCATCATTAAAATATATCAGCTGTTTAGTTTTGTTTAAATTCAACAGTTTGTTTTTTTATACCAATGTGATGTTATGATGTCATCCGGTCTTGTTCATGGTTCCTTTGTTAGATTCATTGATAAAGAACTTGTAGAGCTCCGTTCTTCACTCATTTTTGAATTATTCTGTGTGCATAACAGACCTCGTTCTCCGTCTCTCCGTTTCATCGATTTATAACTGCAATTCTGAAGTGAGTTCTACATTCTTCTATTCACTACTTTCTATATTTTGGGAGTAGGAACATTACTAAGTTCTTATAACCAGATAGTTTAAAATATGTGGCTGGATCTTAAGTTAGGAACGTTATATGTTATATTACTAAACAGAACTATTGACTTTCACAATTTATTATAGCATTTTCAAAACCTATAAAGCACACAAGCTTATATGATGAAGTGTTTAAATAAAGATAAACATTTCCAAAGTGTGCCTCAAATTTATAAATAATTCAAATGATAATTTGGTTTTCAAAGTGATAGTCTATAGAACATTTACGAATTAAAAGTTGTTTAATCAAATTCAGTGTTTATCTTTTTGAAACATCAGTTTCGTTTCTATGATTACATTTCGAAATAAATTAATAATTTATCAGCTGTTTTCAAATTTCAAGTTTATATGTAAGCAAGCCTTTTCAAGGTAAATTTAACATTTCGACTTTCGGTTTCTATCTCGAAAATATTTTTCTAAGTTAAAAAATCAATTACTGTAGAATTACTTTCCAATATTTATGCAATAGTTACTTAAACGATATTCACATTTGCTAACAGACAAAATAATGACAAACGTTTTTCATGACTTACAGAAATGGTTCGTCATGCAAGCATCGCACGCCAGCGCTTAATCTTTCACTTTTGTGAAACATGTAACCAACCGGTGAGACATGCCAGCAAGAGTGGTCACAAGGAGTGTACTTTCAAGGAGGGCTACACCTATGTGTATTGCCTTACATGTAGGACCTACGTGCGAAGCATGGAAATGGCAAATGATGACAAGTCCAAGGCTTTCATCAGTAAACATGCATCCTGCGCGCAGGAAAATCGTAGGGGTGGTCGTAACTTAACCTCGAAAGATTAGAAGAGTAAATTGGCGAGACTTTTCGCGAAGGCGGATAGGGCTGTAGAGGGAGTTCTCAGCCAATGTGCCGAACCCACAAAACCCCCCACAAAAAGAAACCTCAAGTTCAAGTCAAGAGCATTCATTGATAGTGACTCTTCATCAAGTGATCTAGAGGTGAGTGCCGATAACTGTACATGCTAAATTTAAAATAAAAATGATTGATGTTAAGAACATTTGTTTCGTTATGTATGAAGTAAATTTAACTTTTCAAAAACATTTCAGTGTGAGAGGCCTCCAGCAAAGAAGAAGACAAAGGTTGTCAAACAGTTGCCTCAAATGAAAAATGTAAGACATGTTGATAAAAATTAATCACCCTCGATGTATAATAATGCGTTAATTCTCTTTGCAGCTGTTCAAAATTCTACCACCGGTTCCCAAGCTGAGTGCGGTAGAAGAGCCAAGTACCCCACGTCCCGTAAGTACAGTTGTTATAGTCGTTATTATAAGTCCCTCTCGCCACTTGTTAATGTATCATACAACATCCATTTGCTCAATTATCATTCTATTTTTTTCTACCGCTTCAGGTAATGCGATCTCCATCCCTGAAAAAAAACCAGGGCTAGTAGCATCGCCTCAACTCCGGCTACTACCACGTCAGTTGAGGACAATGAAGAGCGTCCGTATACGATACGGGAGTCCTCATCGGAGTCCTCATCGAAGTCTTCATCGGATGAGACGTCTACTATGTCATCCACGACATCGTCACCCACATCATCTTTTGATGAGGATGACACAAGACGCTCTCTTGTAAGTATCGAACTTAACAATAACTACATAACATAATTATTAACTAAATCTCATGATTTCTCTTGATAAATGTGGTTCAAAAATTATAGCAGTGATATCTATTTTCATAACAATTCGATTCGGGACAATCTATCACGTGTACTCCTGAGGTATGATTTTTATAAATTTTGTTAGATCGATATTGCTCTATCCTCATTATAAGGACATATAGATAGTAAACAATTATTTCTTCTCATTTCAGAATGTGATTGATTTAACATCACAAGAGGAGATTTCCTTCTCTCGGATCCGGGCGTCGCCAAACTGTAGCGCTCGGCTTCCTTTTACTCCGATCCTCGAACATCGAGGAATTCTCACACCACGAGCTCCTACTGCGTCACCTGTTCCTGCTCCCGTTCCGATCCCTTTTTCTAATCCTGCTCCTGCTCCCGGTCCGGTCCCTGTTCCTGCTCCTGCTCCAGTCCCTTTTCATGATCCTGCTCCTACTCCCGGTCTGGTCCCTGTTCCTGCTCCCGCTCCAGTACCTTTACCTCTGCGGGAATACAATGTAGACCTGGATGAAACGTTCGAAGGTGATGAGCGACTGAAATTGTGTCAGCAACGACTGCGGATGGCTGAGCAGCGGGAGAGCAAGCTCAGGGAGGAAAATAGGGGTTTGATTGTGTCTGTTCGCAATTTGACACAGTCAAACTTGCTATTGTCCCCTTCTGTGGCCCGAGGCGATCGTCAATTTGAACGCGAGACGCTCATGCACATAGTGTATCGTGAAGGTGTCATTTCACGGGTAAGACTGAATCGCATGGAGGATACGTCCGACTGTTGCGAGCAGTGCCATCATCTGAAACTCTCACACAGTGACATGGTAAAGTGCCAAAAGTTGTAAATTTCTTTTACTTTGACTTTTTGACTTAATGGAAAAAGAAATTGTTACAAGTCCTGTCTTCTTATTTCACCGTAGATTGGAACAAATGTCATTGGCTAGTAATCGTTGTGACGTCATAGGATGATAAAAAATATATATAGTCTGCAAAAATTATAATCCTCTCCAGTTTAATAAACAAGGTTGTCTGTTCTAAATGTGGAAAAACGTTTACTCTTAATGGTAATTTGCAACGCCATGAAAAGTTTTGTAAGTTAGGAAAAACTTATCAATGTAGGAAGTGTCCATATGAAACGAAACACCAGGAAAATCTAAAGCGACACAATCTAGTCTGTGATAAGCAACCAAGTAATTGTAATTTAAATTCAAATCCTCGAAGTATGTCAGCTAATGATAGTCAAATACCCGAATATAGTACTGCTGAATCAACGTCTAGACGTATACCAATCAGCGCTTCAAATAATAGTTTGATTTTTATGCAATGGTGCTCCCGCTGTGGTAAAACGTATAATTCTATAAGCAAATTCCGTCAGCATATGAAGATGCATAATACAAATAGTGAGATGAATATTCAAAATAATCGAGGAAATGTAAGTCTCAGCGAAAGCGTGCTCAACGGTCATGCTCGTGTATACGACATCACACCATCAGCACACACAGTAGATATACGAGTAACTTCCTTTTTATTAAGTATGCGATCTATATTAGAGAACTTAGGGTCAAACCTTCTAGAGAATTTTCAACTACGTGGTCGTCTGATAGCACAAATTCGTTATGTGCGATCAAATCCTCAGGAAGATGAACGTTTCTCGCACACTTTACTTCATCATCCACAAACTATATTTATGACTATGATACATGGTTCCAAGATAACTTAAATAGTCTCTCAAGTATTATTGAAGCTTTTGCGAATAAGGGTAGCAATTGGGCTATAGATGAAATACTAAATATAGAATTCAATGTTATTACTAGTCGATTACTTTCTGATGGAGAAGTATTTAATCTACCAAAGAGTCTGAAAGATTCGAAGGCTGTAATTAATGTACATTCAAATGCAAATGACTGTTTCTTGTATTCAGTTCTATCAATGCTACATTACAATGATGTACCATATTCTAGGAATGAGATAAAATCATATAGTAAATGGACATCTGAACTAAATATGAATGACATCTGTACACCCGTATCAATTAAAGATATTCCTAAGTTTGAGAAAAATAATGACATTAAAATCAACATTCACCTTTACGAAAAAGGACTAAAAGGTGTTCGATATAGCAGCAACTTTATTGATAAACGAACTGTGAATATACTACTAATTATAAACAATGAACGTGCACACTATTGTGGAATCAGAAAACTATCAAGATTATATCGAAAAATAAATAGAAGATACAAACATTTCTGCGATCGATGTACCCAATCGTTTACATATAAGACAACTTTGGAGCGACATTATCAATTTTGTGTTCGTGGAAAGGCACAAATAGAAAGAATGCCTAAACAACTAGAGGTAAGCACAAGTAGTATGGAATATCAATTAAGTCCTCCTTTAGTTGTTTATGCAGATATAGAGTGCTACATCGACAATAAAGTACACAAACCGGCAGCAGTTGGTGTTTATCATGTTTATCATGTTTATCACAAACAATATGCAGTAAATGCAATCTTCGATTAAAACTAAATAGGCGGGAACTACCCATCTTCTTCCATAATTTTAAGAATTATGATATTCATATCGTTTGTTATAAAGTAATTGGAAAGAAGAAGTCATGGAAATTGGAAGTAGTAGCAGCAACAGCTGAAAAGTATATAACTCTATCCGCCAGCGTCCCTGTGAACGAATACAAAGGAAAAACAATCTACTTCAAGTTAAAATTCTTAGATTCTTATCAATTTTTAAGTGCATCATTGAGTGAGTTAGCAAGAGGATTGCAAGTTTATGAACATATAGAAAAACTAAGAAATGAATTTCCCCTGTTAACAGATGATATTCTTTATCAAAAGGGAGTGTTTCCCTACTGTTATTTCAAAAGTCTAAATACATTGACAGAAAAATGTCTGCCACAACAATGTGAATTTTATAATGATCTCACTCGTGAACATTGTTCAGATGAAGAATATGAGCACGCTAGTAATGCGTGGTTTGCTTTCAATTGTAACAATTTTGGTGATTACATGCTTGCATATCTGAAACTGGATGTATTATTACTGGCAGATATTTTTGAAGTTTTTAGGTCACTAAGTCAAAGTGAAGATGAAGTAGATCCTGTACATTTCGTTAGCCTTCCACATCTTAGCTTTACTTCAGCTTTAAATTTGACATCTAATGATCCTCCACACTACATACATGTACAAGATGAAAGTGTGTATAATCTCTTCGAAAGGGGAATAAAGGGTGGAATGACTTTTACGAACATTCACAGAGCACGTGCACGCATTTCGGAATTACAAAATAATACAAATGAAAGTCGTCACTTATCTTACATTGATGTCAATAACCTTTACGGTTCTTCGCTCAGTAAGAGTCTACCACATTCAAATTTTAAATAGTTGAATGATAGTGAAGTAAGCTATTTTTTAAAGGAAGAAAATATTCAAGCTATCGATGATCATGGTGAAATTGGCTATATTTTTTATTTGAACTTGGAATATCCTGCAAACATACATGATGACATTGCCGATTTCCCATTAGCGCCAGAGATGCAGACCGTAGAGCAAAATATGTTCTCAACTTATATGGAGGATTTACATAGAAAAATAAGACCAGACACTAAATTCAGTTCAACTAAAAAACTCTTGCTTCATCAATTCAATAGGGAAAATTATGCTGTACACTATTCAATATTAAAATTTTATTTATCCATGGGTATGAAAATCACAGAAATTCACAATGGTATAAAGTTCACACAAAAGCCATGGTTGAGAACGTACATTGATATGAATTCACAAAAGAGAGCTCAATCAAGTACCAACTTTGAAAAGTCATTTTATAAGTTGAAAAATAATTCTTTATATGGTAAAACAATGGAAAATGTAAGACGAAGGAGAAAATTCAAATTAGTAAACAGCGTGGAACAATGTCGTAAATTATCAAATCATCCTCTCTATGTACAGCATGAGATATTTGATGAAGATCTAGTTGGTATGGAAATGTATAAACCTTCAATAATGTTGAATAAATTGATTTATGATGGTCAGGCAGTACTTGACTATAGCAAATTGGAAATGTACCAGTTATACTACAATGATTTGAAGAGATGTCCACTGATAAATAGAACGCGGCTTTGTGGAGGTGATACCGATAGTTTTTTCCTATGTTTGTACACCTCACCATCTGTCCTCCTGGAGGATGTACTGCTATATTTTGGTGAAAAATTTGACTCTTCAAACTATGATGTACATCACCGACTATACTCAACTACAAACAGAGCTAGGTTGGGCTGTTTTAAGGATGAGTGTGCGGGAAAGTTGCTTGAGGAAATAATCTTGCTAAAACCAAAAATGTATTCAATGAAATATCTAGATTCAACTTGTGATAGCATCAAGCGGGCAAAAGGAGTGCAGAGAGCTGCAGTTAAAAAATTACATCATGATGATTAAAGGACTGTGTACTACAGTGAGAAAGATACAAGTGAGGAAATGACAATTATAAATTCAAAAAATTACGTAGTCACTACAAAATCATTTAGAAAGCGAGGACTTTCACTTTGGGAGGATAAGCGCTGTTGGTTAAATAAAAATCTATCTCTACCATATGGACACTATAGTTTAGGACTCCCCCACCTTCAAAGAGAGGGAGATGCCTTCCTGCTACAGGTGACGTAGAAGTTTAAGAAATTTAACAAAGTAAACTAACCAATCACTACATTTCTGCGTAGTTATGCTTACTAATATATAGGTAGATTAAATATAAAATGAAATTTCTACATTTTTCCGATGTGTAGAAATAATTACTAAAACATAGGTAGTCCTACTATGATTTGAAGACGTAGCGCTCAACATCATTCCGATATGTTGAGATGTAAAGTAGCAAGCTTTATGCAAACAAATAAATTTAGGTTTATATTTGAAAACATGCCTCATTACATTAGAACATGGAAATTAAATGACTCACAAAGCATTCACATAACAAATTCTAAGAAAGTAGTCTTTCGTCACTTAATAACAAATAGTGGTGGAAAACATCGTGTCGTTTGCATTAGCCTTGACGCAATATCTTCACTGAAAGACTTCGTTGATCTGATTGACAATCATAAGACACGGATGAAGATTCCGCTCGATCAAAAGGTGTGGATAAAGTGTGACTCTACCGTCAAGCTATACGTCTGTTCACCAAAGAGAGAAGATATTGACTATCGATTTTTCCGTTTCAGTGACGTCACATGGAGAAACTTTACAAAGGAGATACTACCACATATGATTTCATTCATTAAGGATGGAGGACATCAAGCGGATGGAAGTCGTGAATCGCATGTCAACTACAAAAGTAAACTCAAAACTCAATCTTCAAGAAATCGAGCGGAACATTCCCAATCGAAAGCAATGGTTATTAATAAAACACAAGATGAAGCCGACAACAAATCTACATCTGGGAAGACCCTCAATGTTAACATGGACGATACAGAGGAAGGATAAATATGTGACTATCCTATTCTTTCCAAATGGAACCATCCAATGTGTTGGTGGCTTCACTGATGGTGATCTACCATATCTACATTCTAAGTTGGAAAATTTACTTAGAGACTCATTATCTAAATGGGAAGTGAAGACAATGACTGTGCTATGTGAATTGAACTATCATTATGACTTTCGTAAAGTCACATCATCAAATAATCTCACTTATGAAGTGGAACTATTTCCAGCAGCACAGATGAGTAACTGGCACCCATATCATGTTCATGTATTCCATAATGGAAAGATTGTGATAACCGGCATTAAAGACCTAAATGATGTTCCTCCCATCCTATGTGATTTGAGAAAAATATTTGTGAAATCTACATTGTAGATATGTATATAACTAGAAAAGAACTTTACATTTGTGAATACATAATGAAATGTATACGTGTTTTGTTTTCCCTCTAAACCCAACGATTTGGAACATAAAAACAAGGACATTTACATATAAATAGAGCTTTACTACAAAACAGATTCAATATACTTTGTAAGAATTACATCATTTTTATAGCAGTCTTTTGAAAAAAGTTGTAAAAGACTTTTACAGTTATTTTTCAATGGTCTCTCGTTGACGAAAAAGATCACATAACCACCGCACATGAGAGATACATTTCTTTGGAGTGGAAACGATGTAACTTTCTTAATCGTCCAGGAGAACCTAATCATCCTTAGTGCAATGTCATGTAAGCGAGGTAGATTAAGAGAGTCAAAACATTCGCCCACTTTATAGTGATTGATGTACACTGCAACCCAATGTTTACCAGGATGATTGTTGCTGTCTGTATTGATGATGAGCGAACAAGGATAGAAAGGAATTGAATTAGGTAAATTATCTCTAGAAAAGACATCAAGAAATATTGTCTTGGAGTAGGGATGACCATTCCCCATTTTCCTCAAGATTTTGGTGTTGCTTAGGTTACTCATCTCTGATAGCTGACAGCTACGCTTCGCATTCTCGTTATTTAAACTTTGCTATCATAGATAGCATAAATGAGGCAAGTAATTGTTTTCTTCAAAGGTGACTCAAATGATACCTCTAGTCGTAGATTACCAGGCTTTGTAGCTCCTACGCTTTCACCACCTAGATCTGCATCTGCTGTGAGATTGTATATAATGAAGAAGTAACCATTTTTATACATATCCATTGTGATTCCATTTGAATCATCTGTGTTAAACATGCTCAGTGCAGTGAAAGTAGAACCATATTCACGTGCAAATCACAGTGCATTCACACACTGTGATTAACTGGATATATTTCATTGCTTTCCTCAATCCTGTCGCATGCTCGTTGATGACTGACGGGTTCATTGTGACTCTCCTTACATTGAGCACGGCACTACTTATGTTGATTTGATAGTTTGTAGCTCCAAAAGCCATTACCGCGAACTCAGGATTTGCACGAATAAATTTTATTTGCATTTTAACCTGTGATAGTAGATATCTAGATTGACGAAGGAAATCAAGATAGACAGGTCCTTTCAAGTATAATTCCTTTGAATCTGCTGTCAAATCCATTCGTTTTTTTAAACCTCCATTTGAAACCTCATCAATTCCCTTGCTGATCATCATACCAGCCGGCAACTTGCAAGTGTGACTGTTTAGCTTGCTTCTGAAATTGCGTCATTGTATTTATGTATGCTCCATAGGGATATCCTCGATCCCCTCCTTCAATCTGTTTGTCATTCAATATTAAATACACATCTGAGAATAGACTGGCAATAGGAAGATTTGTCAATCCCACATTATCCTTAGTTGAATCAATGTTGGTACCATCAGTCTTCTTAATTTGTATACACAATTCTAAATCAATGGATTGGCAGTCAATATAATCTTGAGGATTAGCAGGTATATCAAACTGAATAGGCTGTTGGTCACCATCGATATTTGTTGTGGGGACTATGTCTACAATAGTTGAGGTAATAATGTCAGTTTGATGAGGCGGTGAATCAAAGAAACACAAAGCCGAATTGATACTCTGCATCGTATTAGCTTTACAAATACGTTGTCTTCCTTCGTTTTGACTTGTTTCCAGTCGCTGTGGAATTTCGTTTGCGCTTTCTTGCTTTCACACGACGTCTTGATTTAGAACGTGCTCCTTTGGTGGGCTTTTTACTTTTCCTACGCCTTTGCTTAGTAACTCGACCTGATCCAACTTGTATTGACTTTCTACGTTTCTTCCGAACTGTACGCCTCGTCTTTGTTAAATCATCTAATGCGTCTATGGCAGATTGCTGTGCACGCAATTTCATGGATTCACCGATATCCTCCCCTTGAAGTGCATCAACTGCAACATTTGCACAAAAGTCTAAAGTTCTGTTTCCAACCCGCTTCATGAATGGTGCGCCATACTTTTTCAGTGTTGGGAGAACCATACGTCTTAGTGCACCGAATATTCCTTCTCCAACTTGTCGTCTACCTCCAGCAAACACGGGATAGCCGCTCTGATAGGATGGGCCACTGTAAATGCCTGACATTATGTCCTGTGGATAATTATAGATCCTACAATAGCGTAAAGCCTTAATCTCGTGTCCTGATGTGTAGTGTTAAAACAGTAGCACCACCACAGAATGGTACTACTTCACCTGTGTCATCATGAATTGATATGTCAATTCTATTGATGACATTTCTGCTCATTGGTACATACATCGTGTTAATAAATTCTCGATTGATTAGTTGCTTCCTCACGGATGAGAGCGGAAATGTGCGCAAAAGTGGGGCTTCAATGTCACCAACCGTTGTATATTCAATGATGTTACAATAGACGTACAAGTTGGTTATATCCCGCTCTAATGATGGTGTTGTATCTCCTGTTGATGTACCTTCATAAATAGTTGATTTCGAGAATCCCAATGTGGAGGTTAACACGCTATCCAGCTTGATAAGAGAGTTCTTCCCTACCTTTAGAATGATGCGTTTCTTATGTGGGTCATAAGAAAAGTGATATTCATCTGCATCAAGATAATCTACACCAAACTCATTTAATTTTGTGCACAATTCAGATGGCGTTTTCAAGCTTTCAATTTTTAAATTAACTCTTTTTACAAGTTCACTAGAAGTAGTCAATTCATCACCCACAATGTCTTCGATGTATACGTGGATATCCCATGAAACGTTGTTGATGCTTTGAGTTTAGAAGAGGATAAATGAACCTTGTTTGTATTATTTAATTCTGTCAGCAAAGGTGCACTTTCAAGGCCTTTAAACATCCCAAACATTTCAGATCCGAAGTCAATAACAGCGGACTCAAACCTTTCCAATGGTGTCTTTTTAGTAAAAACAAGAAATTCTACCTCCGTTTCAACAGTAAATAAAGTTACTCTCTCCTTCTTATATTCACAAGTCATTGACGTTTCTGGCACTGATCCTTGAATCTTTCTTGCAACGTCTTCAACACTTCTAATAACTTCAAATTGATTCTTTACTCGGATGCTTCTTTTTTGTAATGCATACAATGGGACGATTCTACATCGAAAATCAGTGACTTTCCTCTCCGAATTCCACCCACGTCCATTATACCAATACCTTGATGAGAATGTTGTTCTGGAATACCCAAAAGTATGACTCAAATCCTCACCCAATACAAGAAGAACATGCTTCCCTTCCTTCAACAATTTTGTTGACCCCTTTACGACTGGTCTGTAGAATTTATTCAAAGTCAGCTTAAAGAGATCATGTATTCGTTGAAACATTCTACCGATTTCCTTTTCTGTATCTTGCAAGCTCATTGTGGGAACGTTAGAATCAAAAGTGAACGTTGCAAATACCTTTTGAATTTTAATCATGTTTTGGACAGCTGGTAGAGATGTTGAAAAAGGATGTAAGGTTAGATGATGAAAAGCCCATGTACCATGTAGACTATTTTGAAATATGCGAAAGCAATCATCCTTTCCTCGCACTTCTTTATGTAATTCAAAATAGTTGTTTTTTAGCAAACTGATATCGTTGTAATAAGTAATTTCAGTTAGAGCAACTTCATGGGGTACGTGCAGAGTAATTGGATTAGCGAATTCAACAGAGTATTGAGATGGTCTGTTGCCTGGGAATAACCTTGGGTTGCTATTGCTTGGAAGAATGATGTTGAAGTTAGTAGACATGTTGACCTCATGTATGTGGGAAGTCACATGTTATATTAGCTTAAAAGCTACGAGTGTCTCCCACCTCCACATTTTGTAGATCCTGGTGCGTTATCCAGCTATTGAATGAATCAGGATACCCTTTCCATTTAACTAGATATTTCCTTTGATTGCCATGACCTTTCTTCCTGATTATTTTATCAATCATATAAACCTCGTCACTTCTGTCTACTACTTGCAATTCATATGGGTAAAATTTTCCTTCAATTGGATTACCATGGTAATCTATCAATTTGTACATGATGGCTCTAAATTTTCTATTTACCTCATCTACAGAAAACTCTTCTTCAGTCCAATTAGGTAGATAACCCTTCTCAAATGTAGACTTAACCTTCGAAATCCGAACTCTATCACCAAAATTTATTTTCTTTTCATTGGAAATGTTTTTCGCTTTCTTATCATACAATCGAAGCCATACATCCATTGCATTATCTGGGGTAACATCAATTGGTCGCATCTTAATAATACGATGATAGCTTTCATTGTAATTCTTAACAAATTTCTACAACTCATCTAGCCAAACATGTGTATTTTTTGCAGTGAAATAGCGCCATATTTTTGTCTTCAGTATGCGATTGAACCTCTCAACCATGGCAGCTTTATAAGCACTTTTAACGCTAAACAATTCCACATTATGACTTTTGAGGAGACTTAGAACATGAAAATTCTCAAATTCCTTGCCTTGACCGGTCTGTATTCTTTGTGGAACACGCCCCTCATCGAAAATACTCTGAAAAGCCGCTTAAACGTCTGTTCCTCGTTTAGATTTCAGCGCACGTGCCCAAGCATAGCGAGATAAAATATCTATTACGGTTAAGATGTATTTATAGCCATCATTGTACTGTGATATCTGTTGCATGTCAGCCAAGTCCGCTTGCCATTGACTATCTACATTGTTAACAACATATTTTCTCGTTGGAAACCGCTTTCTCGCATTTTTGTGAAGAGTGTAAGTCGGTTGACTCCTTAACCACTTCTTGACTTTCTCTATTCCCACACCTGCTGCACGAGCTAGAACCTCCGGACGACTGAAACTTGCGGGGTGATTTAAGTCGTAATAAATCTTTCTGAGTTTCACTGCTGTACTCATCGTCTTTGTTCTGATTTGCACGCGTATTACTCGCACAGCAACTGCTAACACAATTGATATCAACCTCTATGCCCTCTTCTCCTTTACCTTCGAGCGCAGATTTCAAACAGCAGCAAAACTTTTGTAGCAACATGATATGAGAGAAGCAAAGCTTAATTTATATTTGCTTAATATTTACTATAATCCTTTCCAACACGCATGGAGCGCCTAGTAGCTCTTTTTGATTGAAGATCATCGGGATCATGAAACTCTCGCTTGACCGCCATCGTGAGTGTTTTACTTTTTGATCCATCTTGTAAGTGACCCTTGTCCAACTCATTCACTGTCGGTCCTCCAATAATATTGTGTGGTACATTTTGATCAGATAAAATTTTCTGGAAATATGACTACCCTTGTGGTACACCTAGTTTTCGCCATACATCTCTGACAGCATATTGCAGAAGGTCATCTATGTGACTATTTCTCATATAATCACCAGTTGTTTCATCTATTATCTCCCCTCTCTCATTGAACTTCACATGTGGATCAATGAAGTCAAATAATCGCTCAGCGCGCATACGATATGGTCGAGGTGTTGACAAGGTTATGAATCGTCGCAACTTATGACGAATCTGTCGCCTCTTATCAATGTTTTCTGCTGCTAACTGCATTCGTCGATAGGGATCCTTAATCTTCTGAATTTCCATATCCTTTTGTGTTAGTTCCTTAAGTTGATTCGTAATAGCTTGATCTATATTTTTGACTTCTTGTGCGCTTTGTAATGTAGTCAATTGTACATACTCCTCTTGGGGAATAACTACCATCTTTGAATACGACATGTTTGTAATAATAAGGCAACAAAAAACATTGCTTAAAAGTAGCTGTGAACCGAGAAAACTGTCATTGGTTCAACGGAATTAGGCATGATATTAGTTCGAAATCGAAGTCGTTCCGGATATTCCTGGGTTAGATCAATAAATAGATAGTCATGTGGTTTCTTTGTTACATCTTCATATATTTTTGAAAGAACGTTAGGTTGTTGAGGTAATATCTGTCTACTGAGATGATGTATCTGACTGCTGTTTGTTGGATTTTTAAATATTTCCAAATAATGTGTATTCAAACTTCTAGTTCTTTGCTCTTTCCCTCCATCAAAAATGTTTTGGGTGATATAGATTATGAATAAACATTTCAGGTACATCTTTCGATGATTTGCTTTCACGCAATAGATCATCTAGCACAATTAAGTCACCTGCTTTGATGTCTTTAGTTGTCGGTAACCCTTGCTTCACATCATAAGCTTTCTGGCGAAGTTCAGAATGTAGTTGTGGTTGAAATATACCATAATACCATTTAACTCTTTTAATTTCTTTATTAAACATCTCATTTCTAAATTGTAGTAATTGAGTTACAAAAGTAGTTTTACCGGACTGACTTGGTCCGGCCACACACATTGTGCGATCAGTGAATAGGCGAAAATCTGTCATCCTGAAATTTCAAAAGCTTTAAAGACCAACACCCACCAGTTTGCTTAGAATAAAACAAGTCATGTTCCATAACAACTTTATTTACATTTAGAAACTTTCATTTCACATTCACAGCATTTGTGTTTCCTCATCAATGTCGGCATTAAAATAACTTCTCGCGTCAGTTTGAGCATCTTGTCGTTTCAATTTCAACTTAACACTCCCTTCCTTGGATTTCCGTCCCCGCTTTTTGCATTCTTCAACATCCTTCCCATCTTTTAAAGTAGGTTTATCGATGGTGATTAGGCACCTATCAATCGGCATTGGCTCATAAACCAACTGTAGAACTTTCATTTGTAACGATGCCACTTTTCCGGTTGAGCCGTGAGCACCAATGTATCGTCCGTTGACGTGTATTAAACCCATGTATCGTCCGCGCTTCAGATCACCACAATCCATTGTATTTCCAAGTAGATCGAATGCTTGAAAGTGATCGGACAATTTCAAGAATAGCGTATCGAACTCGGGTAATTCCTTATAGCCAATTCCTTCCTCTAACGCCTTCTTCCAATGTGTAGGAGCACTTTCGGGCAACACAACGCATTCCTTCGCCAAAGAGTCGATGGTTTTGAGTATCATCTGCTGCCATTTCGGAAAGGCCACTCGCATTTGTCTCATGTTGCTATATCCAGATGAAGACATACCATTACTGTGGAAAAATAGAACTTGAAGGTAGAAACCATCGTCACCATAGCTCAGCGTTTGGAAGTAAAAGGTATTTCCAATCCCTTGAACCTTCCTTGTCGGTCGGAATTTAAAGAGATCACGTTCAAATGAGTCACTCTTCTCTCTAACTATAAGCATTTTTGAGACATAATTCAATGTTGTACTTATTCGGAGCTTTTCAACCGCCAGCGATGAATGATAGCTTGAAAGTGATTAAAGAGTGCAAGCGCGTCTCTCTTATATACATATTCACATGAGTCATCAATCAATGATGACGTGTCAATCCATGATTCGTCGTCTACAGCAACACTGCGCCACCTGCTACAACTTTCCCTAATGGACTGTTGAGTACATTCTAAATGCTGTTTCCAATATCATTCAACATATTCAAAAACCCACCACCTCCACACTGAACTAAGTTCCGCCTTTTCATATCACTGCTTCTTGGATTTGAAAATTTTCTAATGCTGTTTAGAGAATCAGTACTCAATAATGGCTTGTATATTGGGAGGCATTTGTGTATTGCAAAAGCCAAATCACGGATGAAATCATCACTTGAGTTTTGAATTAATTTGCACTTAATTTTATCATTTCGCATGCTGTTTAACTTTCGCAACGCCTTCTTAAACTGACTTGAAGGTTTAAAAGAACCATTGTTCCGAGAAAGAGATGCCTTTCTTTTTGCAGTCATTTTTATTATGATAAAAGCAAAGCATTATCATAAAATATAGATTTTTGCTTAGTTCCATACAACAAAGTCAAACGGTAACAGATGGTAGGTCGTAATCATCAACATCACTTAAGGTCTGAGTCGTTGCAGTTATTGGCTGTTCTATATTACACATTAAATCCTTTGATAGAGGACAGCATGAATAGCATGGTTTTGAAGCGAAGACTTTTAAAAGATTAGCATAGTATGATCTGAACTTGATAATGTCCGGCTCATCTTGCACTGCCACGTTAACGCTCATCGACGGGGGTCCGGTAAACATGTCCACCTTGAATTTACCACCATTTTTCTCATAGTGGCTAAATGTGATTATATCATGCAAACAAGTCTTCAATTTCCGTGTTCTCATTTCACAATAGCAACGAGAACTCTGTGGAATAGCTTCCGTCAAACTCAGAGGTTTGAACACTTCATCGAGCCAAAATCTTAGTACTCGCGTAAGGGCATTGGTCAATGTCCTCATTAAGAGCTTCTGAAGTTCAATATCATCTTCACAATGGTAGAATGTGACAATATCCTCCATCAGATCTATGAGATCAGCTTTGTAACCAATAACATCATTTAAAGAGTAGAAAATCTTGCTAGTAAACAGATTGTCTTTGTGAATAATTGAAACAGGAATGATCGTGGTAAATGGCATGTTTATTAATGTCTACAATCCTCAACAAGTATGGTTGTAATAGAAGTGTGATAACCTTATATACAAAAGCTGCACAATAGCAACCAATCACAGACATGCATGATGACTCATCATGAACGATATACAGTGACTGTTGAAATTATTTCTTCATCACAAAGGGGAAAAATATAGTTTCCAAGGGTACATAGCATGTAGAACACATGACAAAATGAGAACATGGAAACAAGAGAAGGGATCTTTCCCGTTCAAAACACCTAATGCAGTTACGTTCACATAATAATTCAAACGTCTCTATTTCTAATTTCTTTCTGGAGTCACTTTCATTGATAGAACATTTCGATAAATAAATTGAAGGTTTCACTTCTTTTATCTCCGTTTCAGAAAGTTCCAATTTCATCCTCCTAATTTCACTGTCTTTATAATGTAGCATTGAGAAATCTTCTATCCAACTACGATCCAAATTAGCATTCATGGTATGCTCATCCAGATCCATTAGTCGTTCAACTAAATCACCAGCTTTGATATTTTCATTTAGATATGTAACAGTTTCTATAGCCTTTAGCGAATAACCAAGGTTTCTTGCAACAATCCATGAAATTGGGAAACTAGTCATCAATATTCACATCAACAAACAACTTTCACGTATTCATAACTTAACCTAGTTATGAAAATCAATACAATTGTCATCAATGGTCACAATTGTTGCATTTGAGCAAGCAGTCTCAAAACAAACATCTGTTTAAGTTCCGAAATAGATGTTCGCATCCCTATTCTAATTCACAAACTCTAATTCAATTTCGGAACAAGCCGTTCCGATCCCAACACACAAATAAGTGTACCGAATCATTAAGTATGATCTCAATTCGGCTATCAATCGGAACGCGGTTCCTATTTACATGTTCAAAACATGTTCCGATTGGTAATTCGGAACATGTTCCTCTCCATGTTCGCATCCACTACCAGCGCGTCCGCAAAGCTAACTACTGCTAGGCATCTTTGCTCTCTTGTTCGCAATAATTATGATCTTCAATCATTATAACAAAGATATCTGCACATTTCTGAACGGCACTCAGCGACAACGGATCCCATCGCAAGGGTGGATATAGTTGCAGGAGTTTGGGGTGGCAGGTTTGAGAGGGCGCATTTCCACATTTGCGTTTTCAACGCTTTTGCTCGATCGAACATCGCGAAGTCCCTTCCCGCCGCTTATGTGTTCCACGAGAAGAAGAAAATTGCCAAAACCGCTGAACGCATGCATAAAGTCGACTATGGACCGTTTATGCTCATAGTATTTTCGTCCAACGGAGGATGTGGCTCCATCACGTAGAGCTGCATCAAGAGAATCGCATTTTTTCTGGCAAGGAAGCTATGCGGACGCCAACATTTGGTTGAGAAGGCGTATTGCTTTCAGTCTCCTACGTACCAATTCTCAGGGCCATCGTGGAGGGCGGTCGAAGCTCCATTCTCCGCAGTCCCCATCAAGAACCTGCATCCAGCCGACAAACGCAGCGACGGTTTGCCATCACGTCTAAATGCCGACTGTAACTTATAACTTTTGTTATGTATTACTTCCGAATGATTTTTATTGTGCAAGCCTACGTATGCTCGCTGTTATCACCCAATTGATGTATATCATCATGTGATTGATAATAAATAAATGATTTTCTTCAAAAGATATCTGCGCATAGGATGGGTAGCAATATTGCAATATACTAGCAAATTTAATCATTTCATTTCACTCCTTTCATGGAGAGTGAGTCTAACACGTGAAATGTTGAATCAGTGTCACAATGAGATTTGATAACGTGCAGCTTTACTCACTCGTTATTGAAATTCAATCGGTTGAAATGCCAATCGTTCATAACTGTTGAAAAGCCCGAACTAACCGATTCTTGATGTAAAAAAGCAGAACGCTAGAAGATCCTTACTTCGTGGAAATGAATCTTGGAATTCGCTTATCATGAAGAGAGCTTCTGCATTAGAGAACCCGAAACATGAGAAATAAGAAGTGAATCATTTTCTAAGAAAGAGACTGATGTGACCATAATTGGGAGACACGTGTCTTCCTTTTCGCTGGAAAGAGGATCAGACTTCATATATTGATGGATCATTGAGACTTAATATCCTTATGCGGACATAAGTTGTAATTTCTTTGAGTTACTGAGTTCAACAGAATTGGTATTGATCGTCTTCGTGATTATTCTGCTGGTTGACGTCGGCTAGTAGTGCTATTTATTTACTTTTGCGAAAGTCTGTCTGTGTGCTTTTGGAAAATCAATTATGAAATCTTCAACTAATATTTGTCATTATTCAAACTGTTGAAAAATAAATACATTTGATGATGAAATTTGATATTGTGTTGAATTATTATTTATATAACTCTTGTTGTGCTATTGTAGCAACCTAGCTTGCATCCACAAGACAAGGATTGATTCAATCTGAACGTGACAAAGCAAGACGCCATGGTATCTTTGGGAAGATGGCTCATGGTGCTTCCTTTTTCTTGCATTTCCACTGTCATTTCTACAGACCGAATGATAGAACGAGAAAAAATCAACAACTACCTCAGTTCTTTAAACATCAATTCAATGATCGCACCTTTTCCAGCAAGTGGGGGACCTGTGTATGTCACCATTTACCTCAATTTGTTGTTTTTGATCGAAGCAAATTCAGCTGAACAGACAATGTCCGCTGCAATATCTGCAACGGCTACTTGGGAAGATCGGAGAGTCAAATGGAATTCAAGCGTGTCGACCGAGACGCAGACCGCAATACAGACGGCGAGTGTATGGCATCCAGATTTGCTGGCAATGAGTGCTGTCGACCAAGCAAACAGGCTATCAGATACAAGTGATCTCAAGCAAGTCAGAATATATAGTTCCGTGAGTATCTTGCCAATTGCGGCCTTTCATCTTCTAAGAAATTATCCTGATTAACAGAGTTAGTCATAATCAATTTCTCATGTTCTACTCAGTAGACCAATTTCTACATTTTCACGTTTTACTGCTGATTAATACTACACTACAAGCCATGCGCTACCAAATGAAAATAAATTCGCTGCCGAACCTACCCATCAAAAGTAACCAACATTTCCCCCAAATGAATATAGTTTGGCCTTCATGATTACCACAACACGTTCATATGGCAGCGGTCATCTGAATAAAGGATCTCGAATTGCTAAATAACTCTCAAGAGAAGTGCAATTATGATCATAAAAATAGCAAATCTTATTTTGAGTGATTAAATGAATGCTAAATAATTGCGTTATTAAATGCACCAATGTCGGAAGTGCATGGATCTACATAAACAGATGGAATTTTGAATGTTTGAAGCTCCATAATTCGCAAGACGATTAGAGGTATAGCTTGAGAATCTGCAAATTGAAAATAAGAAGAAGCTCGCGCGTGAATTTAGGAAAAAAACGTCAGTGGCTCTCGCACTGTATATAGGCCTCCCTGCTAAATGACGACGCTTTGAAATCAAAAGACATGCTGTGTGAGAGTGAATATGGATATGCATCTTGACGTTTGTTCTCATTCAACGAAATCAGAGCACGATAGGGTTGATTATCACTAAGATTGCAGAATGCCAGTTTGCTTGGTCATAAAATAGAAAGATGTCCTCAAACTTGAACAACGTAGCACGAAAATTCCTTGGCAGCTGTAGACGCTGTGTTTCGCCCTACATGGAATCGTCAGTACGGCTCGAAATGACCCAAACTAGCTTAACGGCTGATAATCATAAAGATCGCAGAATCTGGGCATGAATCTGATGGATACAGTCCTCACGCTTGCTCTCATTCAACGAAACCAGAGCATGACAGGTTTGCCTCCCATGCAGTGCAACTCAGTGTTTCTGAAAGAATTGTTGTGCATTTGTGTTGAAGGGTTTCTCTATATGGAGCAAAAAAGTTTTCATAGAGAATACGTCTCGCTGACCACAGAGTAGGCATATTAGATAGAGTAGCAACTAGCATTCATTAAAAATCCCCATTGTGTATACCATTTCGATTTTATTAAATGAACTCGAGGTGAACACAGTTGGGTACTGTTACAAAATGTGAGATATGCAAATTTTGGCAGTTTTGAAGAAATTACTACGGAGTGACTGATCATGAGTGCTGCAGAAGGAAAAATAGTATTTTACAGAGCCTCCGTGTCATGACAGTCTTGGAGAGGTAATGTTTGTTAAATTAGCAATGTGATGGGTTGCTTCTTTCGTGCTCAACCTCAAGAGTATTTTCTTACGGTAATCATATCACAAGCAAACTGCCACTGGTAGGGCAGAATAACATAATCAAAGACAATGATTTTAATTAACTTAAGAAGATGCAAATGGGTCCACATCACCATTCAGATTCAATAAATGAAACATGAATTTAGTGAATCACAAAATCATGTCGATGAAAATTGAATTGAAAACTTGAAATTTCAACCAAGAAAGCACAATAAGATCTGGACTTTTTAATGAAGACCTCCATTATGATGGGGTTCATGAAATTCCCTTGATAATCAATTTAATTTCTGCTTAATTAAGATGCTTGTTAGCAAATATTCATTCCTTTTGATGTCCAACTTGTTTCATACTACTTATAAAGTGACTTCATGTCGGTAGACGACACAAACACTGGAATAATTTGCAAAAACTTAGCTTTTTAAGAAATGCTATAATAATTTTTAGCCGCAGAAACGCAATCTCCGCAAAAAAACTGAATCTTTTAATATACAGGGTGACTCAAAAGTCTTAATCGGGTTTCAAGTCAAGATTTCTCAGTAAGTATTTGCACTACAACCTTAATTTTTCGTTTATACTGTAGAGGAAGAACCAGAATTTTAGTAACATATCGCAATTTGTGAAAAAAATCAAGTTAGAGGTCGAAATACTTGCTCATTCATTTTATGGAGGTCAACCAATTTATCAAATGGTATGAAACATTGTCCGCTTACGATTTGTTTCCTACAACCACATGCTAATACTTCATCATTAAATTTGATTGATCAAGTGACCTGCTAAGTGTGAACAAGACTTAATGCACATGCGTCCATTGAAGTAATAGCGGAAAGTTAATACGAAGGCATAATGAAGAAGGACAACAAAGAAGAATGCTAAGCTATCCATTTCCATTAATGTGTGATTGGTACTTATGATAATTATCGAACTTCTACATTAGCTCAATAGTTATGCATGACGTCAAAATGTCGTTGAATTGAAGCATAGGCATAGATATCTGTGAAAAGACTGATTTCGGAAACCGTTTAGTACTTAATAGCTGCTGATATTCACTCTTCTATCATAGAAACCAGTGATGTTATCTGTGCAAGATCGGATCAACGTTGTGTTGCTTATGGCTAAGCATGAGTCCGTAACTACCGCCCGACGGGAGTGGCAAAGAAATTTCACATCAAAGCCGCCTTCTGAAAGCACATTCCGACTTGTGTTTAAGAAATTTACTGAGACGGGTTCTGTCCAAGATGCTGAGCGAAGTGGTCGCCCATCCCTTGATGAGGATGATGTTTAACGTGTGAAAGAGGAGTTTGAGAACAATCCAAGATCGTCGGTGCGGGATGCAGCCAATCAGCTTGACATGCCACGCGAGACTGTTCGACGTACTCTGAAGCGAACAATTGGCATGAAATCATCACACATTTCCCGTGTTCATGAACTGTTGCCAGACGACTATGAACCAAGGCTTCAGTTTTGTGAAGAAATTAGCCGGCTATGTGATGATCCCAGCTTCATCCACAAGCTATGTTTTTCTGACGAGACCATCTTTCATCTGAATGGCAAAATTAACAGTCACAACTGTGTGATTTGGGACTATGAGAATCCACATTTATGTGACGAGATTCCTCTAAAGTCGAAAGGCTTGGTGGTCTGGGCGGCCATGTTTTGCGACCGGATCATCGGACCTTACTTTTTTGAAACAACGGAGACGAAAGACTCCTATCTCAAGATGCTGAGGGATTATTTCATTCCTGAACTGAAGAGACTACGAAGATTTTCCACGACACGTAGTCTTCCAACAAGATGGCGCTCCTCCTCATTGGGGTCTGAATGTGAGAGAATTTCTCAACATCCAATTCCCTAATCGATGGATTGGCAGGAACGGTCCCATCCACTGGCCAGCTAGGAGCCCAGATTTGACGCCTCTTGATTATTTTTTGTGGGGTCATATCAAGGAGATGGTGTACAAGAATAGGCCAACAGACAACGAAGAACTGTGAGTGAAGATTGCAGAAGCAGTCCAGTCCGTGACGAAAGTCACGATCAACAAGACTTTTGAAAACTTTCAAAAAAGAGTCATTCTTTGTAATGGAAGTTAACGGAGCTCACTTCCAGCATATATTGTAAAAATGCAAGTCTCTTTGGAAATTCTGGTTCTTCCTCTACAGTATAAACAAAAAATTGAGTTTGTAGTGCAAATACTTACAGAGAAATCTCAATTTGAAACCCGATTAAGACTTTTGAGTCACCCTGTATAAATTTTCACTATATACAGGTACTTTTTGAGTCGACACTCCACCTACTTTACTTATTCTATGTCGCATACTATCTTTTCAGCAGAGGAACACTTGATTGCAGGTGCACCTGAGTAGTAATAAAACGGCGAACACTCGACCGGCGCCCCCCCTCTGGAACGACAGAGTGTCGTGGTGGACTTGGGCGACCGCCAGGTTTTGACTTGAGGCTATAGTGTGTGATGATTTTCGAAAAAACGACAGAGTTAGAATTTTGGTCGTTTTGGGCTGTGGCGCCAAAACGAAGCATCGGATGAGAAAACGGAGGCCAGATTCGGATTCAGCGTGAAATTCTGCATCGGTATGGTGAATTTGAAAGCAATCGGAGAGAAAAATTTTCGCTGACGTCCCCCCCCCCTCGGCAACGACCTTCCAACTTTGCTTCTAGTGGACGGATTTGTCGTGCAATAGCTCGTTTGAAAGCCAAGAGTGAGACAAAGTCACTGAAAGAATCGGCTTGTTCATATCTGTCTTCGTTTAGATGTGAGACACCATTTAAGATTTGGGAGATTGGCGAAAAAACGACAGAGTCAGAATTTGGACGTTTTCGGCTGTAGCGCCAAAACTAAGCATCGGAGAGCAAAACGGATTTCAGATTTGGAATCAGCATCAAATTCTCTATCAACATGGTAAGTTTCAAGTCAATCGGAAAGAAAAATTTTCAACATTTTTCGAAAAAACGACAGATTTAGAATTTTTGCGATGGCTGTGGGCTGTAGAGCCAAAACGAAGCATCGGATGGAAAAACGGAGGCCAGATTCGGATTCAGCGTCAAATTCTACATGGAGATGGTGTATTTCCAGCTCAATCGGAGCACTAGAACCGGAGATAGACGGTTTTTAGTGTTTGGATGATGGGTATTACGTCATCAGCTGATCGCCACATACTATATAAGCTGGGAACCGACAGAGACTTGTCATTAAGACGAGAGATTGCCAACGGTAAGTCGTCTCTCTGAGCTCCGATGATAGCTTCGGACATTCCAAATTCCGGGTTTCTATTAGAAACCGACTTAGAAAATTTCATTGCTGATATCAGCTAAGGCGTCAGACTTAGAGGTTAGCCAGGAGATGGACTTCGTCTCCAGGCCATAAAAGACTCCAAAACTTTAAAGGCTTGTAACTTTGCTTCTACAAGTCCGTTTGACTTGATTCAAAAAAGGTTCGGTCGCTATTGACCTGCCCTAAGTGATAGACTACTTATAAAATTTTATAAGTAGTGCTAAAAAAAGAAAAATTTAAATTCACTACTTTTGGAGGTTTTTTGGGGTTTTCGACCCTGCTGAAGTCAATGAAAGCATTTTTAATGATGTCTGAGCCAGTCTTCTCATGCTATAAGCGGCTTTTCACTGAAAGCGAGCAAGACACTGCTGTAATATTCCACTGACAGGGTGTTCCTTCGGGACGGCGGACGATGCCGTAGTGATAAGTGTGGCAAGGGAGTGTGTCATAGTTTAGACCGAAACCGCTGGGGCAACTCATGTCTCATGTTGGGCATTTGACACAGTTCTCAACGTAGCACTTTGAACGCCAATCGGTTGAGTCTTAGCTATCTTGTCATGGTTGGCCTCTAAACATCTCCATTGCAAAACGCTGGTGAATCAAGCTCTCTACGGCTTGCTATCAAGCTGATCAAAGCAATAACTTGGGATGTTTCCTCAAGGTTTTCAAGTATGCTGAGTTCAAATCTGCTATCAGATTTCAAATTTAAGTAAGTCTAAGGCAGCTTTGAGGGGTTAGATCCCAGCTACTGATCACTACCTTTGACTCGGCGTTGCTGTTACCACTTCGGGGCAGTGACAATGATGTCTTCAGCTGTAAATAGCGGGTATCGGGGAAGATCTCTCACTTCCCTAGTGATCAGTACAAGGCCTTCGGGCTGTCGACGGGATCGAGTGCCACTCACTATAATCAAATCTATCATTCCTCACTAAGTGTAAAATCATTGTTTTCCGTTTTTCGCTTCAGAAATGCCGAAATACAATAATATGAAGACCAGTTTCAAACTGTGTCAATGCCGGAAGGTATTCCGAGCTGACGCCTTCAAGAAACACGCTTGCACTAGCAAGAAACAGATAGGGGTCGCTCGCTACTATTGCGGAGCCCACAAAGTCAGTCGCTTAAGTGAGCGGCTGGAGGATTGGCACTCACAACACAGCGAGTGTCAAACAGGCGAAGTAGGCGAAGAAGAACGGAGTTCACTCTTCGCCACTGAGCTCCGTTCTTTGGAGCTACAATCCGCCATTGAAGCGATTGCCGCTGTATCCTCACTTAGCAGCGAGAGCTCGCTGTCCAGCAGCGATAGTGAGGAGGAGGAGGGAGAGCTACAGTCGCAACCTATCGAGAACGTCGACCTCGATCGCGAGACCCCTGCAGCCGTAACTGCGAGCGGAATTGCAACGCAATGTCGCAATTTTGTCAAGCGCCCGCCGGTGATCGCCGAACGGGAGAAACTAAAGAAAGAGGTGGAGAAGTTGAAGGAGGAGCCCTTCTCATACAAGGCAAAGTATGAGGACCTAAAGAACGTGGCCGGAGAGATGAAGAAGGTGAAGGAGAGATTAAGCGAGCGGGATGACGAGTTGGAGCAGGAGAGGCTCAAGACTCTCGAGGGGAAAGCCAGAGAAGAGGCTTTGCTAGTAGAGAGGGAAAGTAGGGAGAAGGAGATACGAAGGTTGAAGGAGGAAGTGGAGAGACTCCGTGTGCAGATGGCTAAGGTTGTCGAGACGAACCACGAGCTGCACCGTTCGGCGCAGCTGGTGGATCGCGATCGAAGGGTGCGTTCCAGTCGTCTGCACATCCCTATTAGAAAGGGGAGAGTAGCAGAAACTCCTCTCTTGTACGAGCGTGGAAGAGGGGAGAAATGCTACTCTCGGGTGAAGAAAGGGGTGGAGTGTCTACACTTCACCTTCGATCATCGTGATCCGATCTCGAATTTCCTTTATGAGGAAGCGTCCGAGAAGATCTGTAAGTAAAAATGACTAAATTAAAATGTAAGATGATAACTCACTACTTCTTTCTTTACAGACATCCAAGAGAAGCGACCACCCGCCCCGTTGCCGGAGCCGCAGTCGAAACAGCAAGCCTGAGTCCCTATCCCACACCCCGAGAACGCCACAAACGGCTCTGATAAGGGCCACCATGGGGCAAGACATGATAGAACCTCCTCGCGGTTTGCCCTGGGCAGTCTTTAGACTGGCGAATACTATCATTAAGTTGAATCTGCTATCAGTCAACTTGAACGTTGCGTCGCGTTAGAGGGGTATATAAACCACTACCTCTCATTTCATTTCATTTCAATCATGGAGACACCAAACGCTGCAGTCAGCTCTCCTCGCGGACCGCAGTTAAGACCGCGAAATTTATTTAATGAATTTGCTAGAATAGAGGAGCAAGACAGAGTCCACAACAATCTTGCTCAGATTGGCAATGCGATGACAGCAAGTGTTGCCAATCCAATGGAATGGCGCTACATTCCACCCTCCACTCACATACCAACTAGCATGGAAGTCGACACCGCTGAGGTTGAACGGTTTCGACTCTCTCTCAGTAGAATCGGTATGGAGTAAGATTGCTGATGAAGACCCCCGAGAACGAACCACCGGCTCTCATAAGGGCCACCATGGGGCAAGACATGATAGAACCTCCTCGCGGTTTGCCCTGGGCAGTCTTTAGACTGGCGAATACTATCATTAAGTTGAATCTGCTATCAGTCAACTTGAACGTTGCAAATGAAGTTTGGTGTAATACTTCCTTTCGACGGACGTTCCTGTAAAGGGCGACGCTGAAACCCGTAGCTATGTATATCGCAAGGGACATTCGGCAATGGTCAATCTTGTTAAACCTCTCTGCGTCATGTTTGCAAGTGATTGCCTCTGTCTCAACGTAGTATGCATTCGCGCCAGGGCGACATTTAGCCAGCTGTCGAAGGTTGCCTTATAAACTATCCATTGCATACGTTATGAGAACCATGAGTTCTACCTGTCTCTATCAATGAGATGAATTGATGAATGGAATGAAATGGGAGGACACTCACGCGCCACACCCAACATAACACACTTCTCTCTTCCGTAGTCTAACAAGCTCTTTACACATGGATCGCAGTCGATTGCTATCCCTGTATCAGAAGTGTAAGCTATCTTAATTTTATTTGACACCATTTCATCTACCATCATCACCCATATGAAATGTTATAAGATTTACAAGTTAAACTAAGCGTGCTACTATTTCCAAATGAAAAAGTATACATGGTTAAATCATCCACTGAAGCCCCATTCAAGTAAGTCAGTATGAAAGCAAAGATAATATGAAATAAAAATTTATTATGGCATGTATTTCAAAAGGTCTTCATCGTCAATATCGTCCCAGAGTCTGGCTTCACATAGATCACAAAAACAGTTCACTTGCTTCAATCGTTCTTCTATAGCGAGCCTCACTTTGTCGATGTACTCCCACTCCGCCATAGTTCGTGGCTGGGAGTTAGGGGTGTACCATTCCCATAATTGGTGGAAGAATTTGGTGCTGGCGATCTCCATCACTATTCGTGAGTGTCGTTAGAAAGTGTATCATGGTTTGTAAAAGTTTTACTGCAACACAGGTTGATGCATAGTTAGAAAAGTTTGATCATCAACGTTGTATTCGTAAGTCTAGTCAGAAACTTTATCATGTTGTACAAAAGTTTTATTGCAACACAGGTTGATGTATAGTTAGAAAGTTTGATCATCAACGTTTTATTTGTAAGTCTACTCAGAAAGTGTATCATGGCTTGCAAAGTTAGTGTAGTCAAATAATTTTACTGTGACACCCGTTTGAGAAAGTAAAGTCTGATCATCAAAGTTGTATTCGTGAGTGTCGTTAGAAAGTGTATCATGGTTTGTAAAAGTTTTACTGCAACACAGGTTGATGTATAGTTAGAAAAGTTTGATCATGACGTTTTATGAAACACACATGTCATGAAATGTAAGCGTTAGTGTAGTCAAATAATTTACCGCGACGCACGTTTGTGAAAATAAAGTTTGATCATTGACGTTGTCTGACTGACCGAACTCATCACAGCACTAGAAAGTTTTAGAAGGTTTTACTGCACAGTGTTGATTGTCTTGTAACTTACGTTCACAGGTTAGAAAGTTTTATTGGAGACAGTTGCCAAATGTTTCCCTATTAGAAATTAAAACTTCATGACTGATAGATTAGCTTCATCAGGTTTAGTAAAAGCAGTTTTCTACTGCAGTAAGACTGCGAGTTTAGAATGTTATATGAAAACAGTGTTCACCACAGCGCTAGAAAGTTTTACTGCGCTGTGTAGATTGTTTCACACAAGGTCTTATAGTCAGCGTTGAATGTTTTATAAAACCAGATGTTGTCACACACGTTGAGTGTGTGAGATCTAGTTCCATGACATTGAATCGCATGGGTTGTAAAGTTCATAATCCAAGGCTAGGCTCCTCTACGGTTGGATTTAGGGTTTTATATTACATGCGTTAAACATTCGCGTAGAATATGTGAAGCACATGTTCGCTTAAATGCAAATGTTGAAATAAGTTTGTAAGAAGTCTTTGACAGGTTGTTGTGAAACGTAGCGAACGTTGAAGAAATGTTTCTGCAGTCACACTCGTTAGCGTGCCAGCTTTACTAGATGTGTTCTATTCTCCAATGAGGATTGTTGTCTAATGAGAATCAAGCATTCCTTTATAAATAGAGAGCCTTCCGCAGTGAGAATCATTCCATCGTTGAATCGTACAAGTGACGGACGCACATTCTCTCTACATCCCTGTTATATTATCCAACTAAAATGGTAAGTCGCTACTTTCCTCCCTCTCCTCCCTTGAACGTAAACTTAATACAATCTTTTTCATTTTCAGGCATCTACTCCATCTGCTGCACTAGTAGGACAAAATGGCGGTCAAACGTTACAAGGTTCGCTACGATCAGATCATCTACAACTGAGACCAGTGGAAGAAACAACCAAGGTACATAATCCTACACCGCTACAGCGTAAATTTAAACAAGTCTTGCGTTATGACAATCATAGCGTAGTACTCCAAACGGGAATGCTCCCTTCCACGGATGTGAAGATAATGCGCAATCAGTATGGGGACTACATACTGATCCCCGTGAGTCCGTACATTCGCCGCCAACTTGATATTATTGAGGAGTACGTGACATTAAATATGGACATTCCTACTCCTCTTGCTCAAGAGTGGAAGGCGAGAGATGACAAGGATACTCCCTATAGAAAGATTTGGGATGGCAATCACATTTGCCTACCGGTATCACATTGGTGTACTTATTATAAAAAGGATGGAGATCAATCAATACCCATCAGATGTGATGAGCTCGGAGAAGGTACTTGGGATATCCTTTTCAAAGTGAATGGGCTATATTATGGTCAGCACAAGGATAACAAAATAGCCTCTCTCTCGATATACACTGAATCCATCCTATATATTCCAAAGCCACCCAGCGTAGATGACACTATTGACGAAATCCTTAACGGGGGTGGTATGAAGCGCAAGTCGGGCAAGAATGATATCTCCAAACGCAAGTCAAGAAAAGAGAATTGCTAATCCTTTCCTAACTCTACCCTATGACAATTCGCTTATGTGCTTTGAGTGTCGTGGACGTGGTCTTATTAGATACATTTTACTTCTTCGCTGCCATCATATCATTTGTGTATTTTGTCGTGAAAAGCATCGATGTAATTCTTCATTTTGTGATATGTTATAGAACGTTTCCTTAGATGTGTAATTTCCGTTTTAGGCTTCTATCATCATTCTTATGGATTGTGAGGGTGAACCTGTGCAGGAGCTCAGTGCTATTGCTATGAACAATTGGACATATCAGATTGTTAGTGTCTATCATCAACATGCCAACTGTGATCCCAATGTTGATCAATGGGCGAGAAAACACATTCATGGACTTAATCTGAAATATTTGCAAGACTATGGCTTTTCTTGTGAGACTGCTCTTCTTATTGACTTTAAACGATGGTTAGCTGCTTTCAATGTTATACGCATCTTTTGTAATAATCCTGGTAAGGAGAGGAAAGTATTTCCCAATCTAGTCATTAATGATATTTTGCTCCCACCTTGGGATAGTAGAGTGAATCAACACTATCATGAAGTCACGAAACGTTTTAAGGAGTTGAGTGTTCCTATTTTGTCTGTTCGTTGTAGTAGCTACGTTCATAACCAATGCTTCTTTCCTCCTTACCTCAACACTGCCAAAGTCCTGTATGGTTATCATTGCTCGCTATATGACAGTTACCAGCTGTATCTATTTTATCTGTTTCAAACCATTGATTTGTAATGCATGCTTGTTACAGTTATTCAATAAATGTTATTATGCGAAGAGTTGTTGTTATCATGCAACGGATGGTTTAGATGAAGGGTGATCATATCTTTTTCAAATGACTGTGGAACATTGATTTCCATGATGAAGATTTAAACAGCTGGATTTGATGACGAATAAGATTTACTAGTTTGCAAGTTAGACTAAGCGTTCTATTATTTGTAAATGAAAGATATAGTTTCAACAGTTTACAGATTAAAGATAAAGTTTCGATAGTGTATGTGTTAGAAATAAAGTTTAAGCTGTTTCTATGTTAGAAATAAAATAAAGTTTCAAGAGTTTACAAGTTAAAAATAAAGTTTCAACAGTGTGTACGTTAGAAATAAAGTTACATCTGTTTGTAAAATAAGATTGCGGGATTTAATAGTTTGTAAGTTAGACTAAGCGTTCCACTATTTGTAAGTGAAAGATGTAGTTTCAACAGTTTACAAGTTAAGAATAAAGTTTTATCTGTTTGTATGTTAGAAATAAAACAAAGTTTCAACCGTTAACAAGTTAAAAATAAAGTTTCAATAGTTTGCAAGTTAAAACTAATGTTTCAATAGTGCATATGTTAAGAATAAAGTTTTATCTGTTTGTATGTTAGAAATAAAATGAAGCTTCACCAGTTTACAAGTTAAGAATAAAGTTTTATCTGCTTGTATGTCAGAAATGAAATAAAGTTTCGCCAGTTTAAAAGTTAAAAATAAAGTTTCAATAATGTGTACGTTAAGAATAAAGTTCTATCTGTTTATATGTAAGAAATAAAAATGAAGGTTCACCAGTTTACAAGTTAAGAATAAAGTTTTATCTGTTTGTATGTTAGAAATAAAATGAAGTTTCACCAATTAGCAAGTTAAGAATAAAGTTTTATCTGTTTGTATGTTAGAAATAAAACAAAGTTTCAACCGTTAACAAGTTAAAAATAAAGTTTCAATAGTTTGCAAGTTAAAACTTATGTTTAAATAGTGCGTATGTTAAGAATAAAGTTTTATCTGTTTGTATGTTAGAAATAAAATGAAGCTTCACCAGTTTGCAAGTTAAAACTAATGTTTCAATAGGGTGTCTGTTAAGAATAAAGTTTTATCTGTTTGTATGTTAGTAATAAAATGAAGCTTCACCAGTTGGCAAGTTAAGAATCAAGTTTTATCTGTTTGTATGTTAGAAATGAAAATGAAGGTTCACCAGTTGGCAAGTTAAGAATAAAGTTTTATCTGTTTGTATGTTAGAAATAAAATGAAGCTTCACCAGTTTACAAGTTAAAAATAAAGTTTCAATAGTTTGCAAGTTAAAACTTATGTTTAAATAGTGCGTATGTTAAGAATAAAGTTTTATCTGTTTATATGCTGGAAATAAAATGAAGCTTCACCAGTTTTCAAGTTAAGAATAAAGTTTTATCAGCTTGCATGTTAGAAATAAAATGAAGTTTCACCAGTTTACAAATTAAAAATAAAGTTTCAATAGTGTGTACGTTAGAAATAAAGTTTCAACCGTTTACAAGTTAAAAATAAAGTTTCAACAGTGTCTACGTTAGAAATAAAGTTTTATCTGTTTGTAAAGTACGATCGTAGGATATACTAGTTTGCAAGTTAGACTCAGCATTCTACTAGTTGTAAATGAAAAATATCGTTTCAACAGTTTACAGATTAACATAAAGTTTCAATAGTGTGCACGTTAGAAATAAAGTTATGACTGTTTGTGTGTGTGTGTTAGAAATAAAATAAAGTTTCAACCGTTTACAAGTTAAAAATAAAGTTTCAACAGTGTGTACGTTAGAAATAAAGTTTTATCTGTTTATATGTTAGATACAAAACAAAGTTTCAACAGTTTACAAGCTGAAAAATAAAGTTTCAACAGTGTGTACGTTAGGAATAAAGTTTTATCCGTTTGTAAGTTAGAAATAAAATTTTAACTGCTTGTATGTTGGAAATAGAGGTATAACAGTTTATATGCTAGAAAGAAAGGTATAACTGTTTGTAAGACAAGATCGTAAGATTTACTAGTTTGCAAGTTAGACTCAGTGTTCTACTAGTTGTAAATGAAAAATATCGTTTTAACAGTTTACAGATTAAAATAAAGTTTCAATAGTGTGTATGATGGAAATAAAGTTTAAGCGCTTTGTGCGTTAGAAATAAAGTTTCAACAGTGTGTACGTTAGAAATAAAGTTTTAGCTGTTTATATGTTAGAAACAAAATAAACTTTCAACAGTTTACAAGTTGAAAAATAAAGTTTCAACAGTGTGTACGTTAGAAATAAATGAAAGTAAGAACTTCATCGTATGAGTATTCAAAGCATGTTTTGTAAATCAAATGTGTGTTGTACTGACATGATAGAATCAAATGAACTTGACAAACGCGTTTGTCAAGCTTGATTCTATCATGTCAGTACGACACACATTTGATTTACAAAACATGCTATGAATACTCATACAATGAAGTTCTTACTTTCATTTATTTCTAACGTACACACTGTAGAAACTTTATTTTTCAACTTCTAAACTGTTGAAACTTTATTTTGTTTCTAACATATAAACAGCTAAAACTTTATTTCTAACGTACACACTTTTGAAACTTTACTTTTAACTTGTAAACGGCTGAAACTTTATTTCTAACGCACAAAGCGCTTAAACTTTATTTCCATCATACACACTATTGAAACTTTATTTTAATCTGTAAACTGTTGAAATGATATTTTTCATTTACAATTAGTAGAACACTGAGTCTAACTTGCAAACTAGTAAATCTTACGATCTTGTCTTACAAACAGTTATACCTTTCTTTCTAGCATATAAACTTTTATACCTCTTTTTCCAACATACAAGCAGTTAAAATTTTATTTCTAACTTACAAACAGATAAAACTTTATTCCTAACGTACACACTGTTGAAACTTTATTTTTCAGCTTGTAAACTGTTGAAACTTTGTTTTGTTTCTAACATATAAACAGATAAAACTTTATTTCTAACGTACACACTGTTGAAACTTTATTTTTAACTTGTAAACGGTTGAAACTTTATTTTATTTCTAACACACACACACACACAAACAGTCATAACTTTATTTCTAACGTGCACACTATTGAAACTTTATTTTAATCTGTAAACTGTTGAAACGATATTTTTCATTTACAACTAGTAGAATGCTGAGTCTAACTTGCAAACTAGTAAATCCTACTATCGTACTTTACAAACAGATAAAACTTTATTTCTAACGTAGACACTGTTGAAACTTTATTTTTAACTTGTAAACGGTTGAAACTTTATTCTTAACGTACACACTATTGAAACTTTATTTTTAATTTGTAAACTGGTGAAACTTCATTTTATTTCTAACATACAAGCTGATAAAACTTTATTCTTAACTTGAAAACTGGTGAAGCTTCATTTTATTTCCAACATACAAACAGATAAAACTTTATTCTTAACATACACACTATTGAAACTTTATTCTTAACTTGTAAACTCTTGAAACTTTATTTTTAACTTGTAAACGGTTGAAACTTTGTTTTATTTCTAACATACAAACAGATAAAACTTTATTCTTTACGTGCTAACTGGTGAAACTTCATTTTTTTCTAACATACAAACAGATAAGACTTTATTCTTAACATACGCACTATTGAAACATAAGTTTTATTTTGCAAACTATTGAAACTTTATTTTTAACTTGTTAACGGTTGAAACTTTGTTTTATTTCTAACATACAAACAGATAAAACTTTAGTCTTAACTTGTAAACTGTTGAAACTTCATTTTATTTCTAACATACAAACAGATAGAACTTTATTCTTAACTTGTAAACTGATGAAACTTCATTCTATTTCTAACATACAAACAGATAAAACTTTATTCTTAACATACACATTATTGAAACTTTATTCTTAACTTGTAAACTCTTGAAACTTTATTTTTTTCTTGTAAACGGTTGAAACTTTGTCTTATTTTTAACATACAAACAGATAAAACTTTATTCTTTACGTGCTAACTGGTGAAACTTCATTTTATTTCTAACATACAAACTGATAAAACTTTATTCTTAACTTGTAAACTATTGAAACTTTATTTTTAACTTGTACACGGTTGACACTTTGTTTTATTTCTAACATACAAACAGATAAAATTTTATTCTTAACTTGCCAACTGGTGAAGCTTCATTTTATTTCTAACATACAAACAGATAAAACTTTATTCTTAACTTGCCAACTGGTGAAACTTCATTTTATTTCTAACATACAAACAGATAAAACTTCATTCTTAACTTGTAAACTGGTGAACCTTCATTTTCATTTCTAACATACAAACAGATAAGACTGTATTCTTAACATACGCATTATTGAAACATAAGTTTTAACTTGCAAACTATTGAAACTTTTATTTTAACTTGTTAACGGTTGAAACTTTGTTTTATTTCTAACATACAAACAGATAAAGCTTTATTCTTAACTTGTAAACTGATGAAACTTCATTTTATTTCTAACATACAAACAGATAAAACTTGATTCTTAACTTGCCAACTGGTGAACCTTCATTTTGTTTCTAACATACAAACAGATAAAAAATTTTATACTTAACATACACACTATTGAATCTTTATTCTTAACTTGTAAACTCTTGAAACTTTAGTTTTAACTTGTAAACGGTTGAAACTTCTTTTATTTCTAACATACAAACCGATAAAACTTTATTCTTAACTTGATTCTTAACATACACACTATTGAATCTTTATTATTAACTTGTAAACTCTTGAAACTTTAGTTTTAACTTGTAAACGGTTGAAACTTCTTTTATTTCTAACATACAAACCGATAAAACTTTATTCTTAACTTGATTCTTAACATACACACTATTGAAACATTATTTTTAACTTGTAAACGGTAACGGTTGAAACTTTATTTTTAACTTTTAAACTGGCGAAACTTTATTTCATTTCTGACATACAAGCAGATAGAACTTTATTCTTAACTTGTAAACTGGTGAAGCTTCATTTTATTTCTAACATACAAACAGATAAAACTTTATTCTTAACATATGCACTATTGAAACATAAGTTTTAACTTGCAAACTATTGAAACTTTATTTTTAACTTGTTAACGGTTGAAACTTTGTTTTATTTCTAACATACAAACAGATAAAACTTTATTCTTAACTTGTAAACTGTTGAAACTACATCTTTCACTTACAAATAGTGGAACGCTTAGTCTAACTTACAAACTATTAAATCCCGCAATCTTATTTTACAAACAGATGTAACTTTATTTCTAACGTACACACTGTTGAAACTTTATTTTTAACTTGTAAACTCTTGAAACTTTATTTTATTTCTAACATAGAAACAGCTTAAACTTTATTTCTAACACATACACTATCGAAACTTTATCTTTAATCTGTAAACTGTTGAAACTATATCTTTCATTTACAAATAATAGAACGCTTAGTCTAACTTGCAAACTAGTAAATCTTATTCGTCATCAAATCCAGCTGTTTAAATCTTCATCATGGAAATCAATGTTCCACAGTCATTTGAAAAAGATATGATCACCCTTCATCTAAACCATCCGTTGCATGATAACAACAACTCTTCGCGTAATAACATTTATTGAATAACTGTAACAAGCATGCATTACAAATCAATGGTTTGAAACAGATAAAATAGATACAGCTGGTAACTGTCATATAGCGAGCAATGATAACCATACAGGACTTTGGCAGTGTTGAGGTAAGGAGGAAAGAAGCATTGGTTATGAACGTAGCTACTACAACGAACAGACAAAATAGGAACACTCAACTCCTTAAAACGTTTCGTGACTTCATGATAGTGTTGATTCACTCTACTATCCCAAGGTGGGAGCAAAATATCATTAATGACTAGATTGGGAAATACTTTCCTCTCCTTACCAGGATTATTACAAAAGATGCGTATAACATTGAAAGCAGCTAACCATCGTTTAAAGTCAATAAGAAGAGCAGTCTCACAAGAAAAGCCATAGTCTTGCAAATATTTCAGATTAAGTCCATGAATGTGTTTTCCCGCCCATTGATCAACATTGGGATCGCAGTTGGCATGTTGATGATAGACACTAACAATCTGATATGTCCAATTGTTCATAGCAATAGCACTGAGCTCCTGCACAGGTTCACCCTCACAATCCATAAAAATGATGATAGAAGCCTAAAACGGAAATTACACATCTAAGGAAACGTTCTATAACATATCACAAAATGAAGAATTACATCGATGCTTTTCACGACAAAATACACAAATGATATGATGGCAACGAAGAAGTAAAATGTATCTAATAAGACCACGTCCACGACACTCAAAGCACATAAGCGAATTGTCATAGGGTAGAGTTAGGAAAGGATTAGCAATTCTCTTTTCTTGACTTGCGTTTGGAGATATCATTCTTGCCCGACTTGCGCTTCATACCACCCCCGTTAAGGATTTCGTCAATAATGTCATCTACGCTGGGTGGCTTTGGAATATATAGGATGGATTCAGTGTATATCGAGAGAGAGGCTATTTGTTATCCTTGTGCTGACCATAATAAAGCCCATTCACTTTGAAAAGGATATCCCAAGTACCTTCTCCGAGCTCATCACATCTGATGGGTATTGATTGATCTCCATCCTTTTTATAATAAGTACACCAATGTGATACCGGTAGGCAAATGTGATTGCCATCCCAAATCTTTCTATAGGGAGTATCCTTGTCATCTCTCGCCTTCCACTCTTGAGCAAGAGGAGTAGGAATGTCCATATTTAATGTCACGTACTCCTCAATAATATCAAGTTGGTGGCGAATGTACGGACTCACGGGGATCAGTATGTAGTCCCCATACTGATTGCGCATTATCTTGACATCCGTGGAAGGGAGCATTCCCGTTTGGAGTACTACGCTATGATCATCATAACGCAAGACTTGTTTAAATTTACGCTGTAGCGGTGTAGGATTATGTACCTTGGTTGTTTCTTCCACTGGTCTCAGTTGTAGATGATCTGATCGTAGCGAACCTTGTAACGTTTGACCGCCATTTTGTCCTACTAGTGCAGCAGATGGAGTAGATGCCTGAAAATGAAAAAGATTGTATTAAGTTTACGTTCAAGGGAGGAGAGGGAGGAAAGTAGCGACTTACCATTTTAGTTGGATAATATAACAGGGATGTAGAGAGAATGTGCGTCCGTCACTTGTACGATTCAACGATGGAATGATTCTCACTGCAGAAGGCTCTCTATTTATAAAGGAATGCTTGATTCTCATTAGACAACAATCCTCATTGGAGAATAGAACACATCTAGTAAAGCTGGCACGCTAACGAGTGTGACTGCAGAAACATTTCTTCAACGTTCGCTACGTTTCACAACAACCTGTCAAAGACTTCTTACAAACTTATTTCAACATTTGCATTTAAGCGAACATGTGCTTTACATATTCTACACGAACGTTTAACGCATGTAATATAAAACCCTAAATCCAACCGTAGAGGAGCCTAGCCTTGGATTATGAACTTTACAACCCATGCGATTCAATGTCATGGAACTAGCTCTCACACACTCAACGTGTGTGACAACATCTGGTTTTATAAAACATTCAACGCTGACTATAAGACCTTGTGTGAAACAATCTACACAGCGCAGTAAAACTTTCTAGCGCTGTGGTGAACACTGTTTTCATATAACATTCTAAACTCGCAGTCTTACTGCAGTAGAAAACTGCTTTTACTAAACCTGATGAAGCTAATCTATCAGTCATGAAGTTTTAATTTCTAATAGGGAAACATTTGGCAACTGTCTCCAATAAAACTTTCTAACACTGTGAACGTAAGTTACAAGACAATCAACACTGTGCAGTAAAACCTTCTAAAACTTTCTAGTGCTGTGATGAGTTCGGTCAGTCAGACAACGTCAATGATCAAACTTTATTTTCACAAACGTGCGTCGCGGTAAATTATTTGACTACACTAACGCTTACATTTCATGACATGTGTGTTTCATAAAACGTCATGATCAAACTTTTCTAACTATATCAACCTGTGTTGCAGTAAAACTTTTACAAACCATGATACACTTTCTAACGACACTCACGAATACAACTTTGATGATCAGACTTTACTTTCTCAAACGGGTGTCACAGTAAAATTATTTGACTACACTAACTTTGCAAGCCATGATACACTTTCTGAGTAGACTTACAAATAAAACGTTGATGATCAAACTTTCTAACTATACATCAACCTGTGTTGCAATAAAACTTTTGTACAACATGATAAAGTTTCTGACTAGACTTACGAATACAACGTTGATGATCAAACTTTTCTAACTATGCATCAACCTGTGTTGCAGTAAAACTTTTACAAACCATGATACACTTTCTAACGACACTCACGAATAGTGATGGAGATCGCCAGCACCAAATTCTTCCACCAATTATGGGAATGGTACACCCCTAACTCCCAGCCACGAACTATGGCGGAGTGGGAGTACATCGACAAAGTGAGGCTCGCGGTAGAAGAACGATTGAAGCAAGTGAACTGCTTTTGTGATCTATGTGAAGCCAGACTCTGGGACGATATTGACGATGAAGACCTTTTGAAACATTCCATAATAAATTTTTATTTCATATTATCTTTGCTTTCATACTGACTTACTTGAATGGGGCTTCAGTGGATGATTTAACCATGTATACTTTTTCATTTGGAAATAGTAGCACGCTTAGTTTAACTTGTAAATCTTATAACATTTCATATGGGTGATGATGGTAGATGAAATGGTGTCAAATAAAATTAAGATAGCTTACACTTCTGATACAGGGATAGCAATCGACTGCGATCCATGTGTAAAGAGCTTGTTAGACTACGGAAGAGAGAAGTGTGTTATGTTGGGTGTGGCGCGTGAGTGTCCTCCCATTTCATTCCATTCATCAATTCATCTTATTGATAGAGACAGGTAGAACTCATGGTTCTCATAACATATGCAATGGATAGTTTATAAGGCAACCTTCGACAGCTGGCTAAATGTCGCCCTGGCGCGAATGCATACTACGTTGAGACAGAGGCAATCACTTGCAAACATGACGCAGAGAGGTTTAACAAGATTGACCATTGCCGAATGTCCCTTGCGGTATACATAGCTACGGGTTTCAGCGCCGCCCTTTACAGGAAGGCCCGTCGAAAGGAAGTATTACACCAAACTTCATTTGCAACGTTCAAGTTGACTGATAGCAGATTCAACTTACTGATAGTATTCGCCAGTCTAAAGACTGCCCAGGGCAAACCGCGAGGAGGTTCTATCATGTCTTGCCCCATGGTGGCCCTTATGAGAGCCGGTGGTTCGTTCTCGGGGGTCTTCATCAGCAATCTTACTCCATACCGATTCTGCTGAGAGAGAGAGTCGAAACCGTTCAACCTCAGCGGTGTCGACTTCCATGCTAGTTGGTATGTGAGTGGAGGGTGGAATGTAGCGCCATTCCATTGGATTGGCAACACTTGCTGTCATCGCATTGCCAATCTGAGCAAGATTGTTGTGGACTCTGTCTTGCTCCTCTATTCTAGCAAATTCATTAAATAAATTTCGCGGTCTTAACTGCGGTCCGCGAGGAGAGCTGACTGCAGCGTTTGGTGTCTCCATGATTGAAATGAAATGAAATGAGAGGTAGTGGTTTATATACCCCTCTAACGCGACGCAACGTTTAAGTTGACTGATAGCAGATTCAACTTAATGACAGTATTCGCCAGTCTAAAGACTGCCCAGGGCAAACCGCGAGGAGGTTCTATCAAATCTTGCTCCATGGTGGCCCTTATCAGAGCCGTTTGTGGCGTTCTCGGGGTAAGGGATAGGGACTCAGGCTTCCTGTTTCGACTGCGGCTCCGGTAACGGGGCGGGTGGTCGCTTCTCTTGGATGTCTGTAAAGAAAGAAGTAGTGAGTTATCATCTTACATTTTAATTTAGTCATTTTTACTTACAGATCTTCTCGGACGCTTCCTCATAAAGGAAATTCGAGATCGGATCACGATGATCGAAGGTGAAGTGTAGACACTCCACCCCTTTCTTCACCCGAGAGTAGCATTTCTCCCCTCTTCCACGCTCGTACAAGAGAGGAGTTTCTGCTACTCTCCCCTTTCTAATAGGGATGTGTAGACGACTGGAACGCACCCTTCGATCGCGATCCACCAGCTGCGCCGAACGGTGCAGCTCGTGGTTCGTCTCGACAACCTTAGCCATCTGCACACGGAGTCTCTCCACTTCCTCCTTCCTCCTTCAACCTTCGTATCTCCTTCTCCCTACTTTCCCTCTCTGCTAGCAAAGCCTCTTCTCTGGCTTTCCCCTCGAGAGTCTTGAGCCTCTCCTGCTCCAACTCGCCATCCCGCTCGCTTAATCTCTCCTTCACCTTCTTCATCTCTCCGGCCACGTTCTTTAGGTCCTCATACTTTGCCTTGTATGAGAAGGGCTCCTCCTTCAACTTCTCCACCTCTTTCTTTAGTTTCTCCCGTTCGGCGATCACCGGCGGGCGCTTGACAAAATTGCGACATTGCGTTGCAATTCCGCTCGCAGTTACGGCTGCAGGGGTCTCGCGATCGAGGTCGACGTTCTCGATAGGTTGCGACTGTAGCTCTCCCTCCTCCTCCTCACTATCGCTGCTGGACAGCGAGCTCTCGCTGCTAAGTGAGGATACAGCGGCAATCGCTTCAATGGCGGATTGTAGCTCCAAAGAACGGAGCTCAGTGGCGAAGAGTGAACTCCGTTCTTCTTCGCCTACTTCGCCTGTTTGACACTCGCTGTGTTGTGAGTGCCAATCCTCCAGCCGCTCACTTAAGCGACTGACTTTGTGGGCTCCGCAATAGTAGCGAGCGACCCCTATCTGTTTCTTGCTAGTGCAAGCGTGTTTCTTGAAGGCGTCAGCTTGGAATACCTTCCGGCATTGACACAGTTTGAAACTGGTCTTCATATTATTGTATTTCGGCATTTCTGAAGCGAAAAACGGAAAACAATGATTTTACACTTAGTGAGGAATGATAGATTTGAGTATAGTGAGTAGCACTCGATCCCGTCGACAGCCCGAAGGCCTTGTACTGATCACTAGGGAAGTGAGAGATCTTCCCCCATACCCGCTATTCACAGCTGAAGACATCATTGTCACTGCCCCGAAGTGGTAACAGAAACGCCGAGTCAAAGGTAGTGATCAGTAGCTGGGATCTAACCCCTCAAAGCTGCCTTAGACTTACTTAAATTTGAAATCTGATAGCAGATTTGAACTCAGCATACTTGAAAACCTTGAGGAAACATCCCAAGTTATTGCTTTGATCAGCTTGATAGCAAGCCGTAGAGAGCTTGATTCACCAGCGTTTTGCAATGGAGATGTTTAGAGGCCACCCATGACAAGATAGCTAAGACTCAACCGATTGGCGTTCAAAGTGCTACGTTGAGAACTGTGTCAAATGCCCAACATGAGACATGAGTTGCCCCAGCGGTTTCGGTCTAAACTATGACACACTCCCTTGCCACACTTATCACTACGGCATCGTCCGCCGTCCCGAAGGAACACCCTGTCAGTGGAATATTACAGCAGTGTCTTGCTCGCTTTCAGTGAAAAGCCGCTTATAGCATGAGAAGACTGGCTCAGACATCATTAAAAATGCTTTCATTGACTTCAGCAGGGTCGAAAACCCCAAAAAACCTCCAAAAGTAGTGAATTTAAATTTTTCTTTTTTTAGCACTACTTATAAAATTTTATAAGTAGTCTATCACTTAGGGCAGGTCAATAGCGACCGAACCTTTTTTGAATCAAGTCAAACGGACTTGTAGAAGCAAAGTTACAAGCCTTTAAAGTTTTGGAGTCTTTTATGGCCTGGAGACGAAGTCCATCTCCTGGCTAACCTCTAAGTCTGACGCCTTAGCTGATATCAGCAATGAAATTTTCTAAGTCGGTTTCTAATAGAAACCCGGAATTTGGAATGTCCGAAGCTATCATCGGAGCTCAGAGAGACGACTTACCGTTGGCAATCTCTCGTCTTAATGACAAGTCTCTGTCGGTTCCCAGCTTATATAGTATGTGGCGATCAGCTGATGACGTAATACCCATCATCCAAACACTAAAAACCGTCTATCTCCGGTTCTAGTGCTCCGATTGAGCTGGAAATACACCATCTCCATGTAGAATTTGACGCTGAATCCGAATCTGGCCTCCGTTTTTCCATCCGATGCTTCGTTTTGGCTCTACAGCCCACAGCCATCGCAAAAATTCTAAATCTGTCGTTTTTTCGAAAAATGTTGAAAATTTTTCTCTCTGATTGACTTGAAACTCTCCGATTGACTTGAAACTTACCATGTTGATAGAGAATTTGATGCTGACTCCAAATCTGAAATCCGCTTTGCTCTCCGATGCTTCGTTTTGGCGCTACAGCCGAAAACGTCCAAAATTCTGACTCTGTCGTTTTTTCGCCAATCTCCCAAATCTTAAATGGTGTCTCACATCTAAACGAAGACAGATATGAACAAGCCGATTCTTTCAGTGACTTTGTCTCACTCTTGGCTTTCAAACGAGCTATTGCACGACAAAATCCGTCCACTAGAAGCAAAGTTGGAAGGTCGTTGCCGAGGGGGGGGACGTCAGCGAAAATTTTTCTCTCCGATTGCTTTCAAATTCACCATACCGATGCAGAATTTCACGCTGAATCCGAATCTGTCCTCCGTTTTCTCATCCGATGCTTCGTTTTGGCGCTACAGCCCAAAACGTCCAAAATTCTAACTCTGTCGTTTTTTCGAAAATCATCACACACTATAGCCTCAAGTCAAAACCTGGCGGTCGCCCAAGTCCACCACGACTCTCTGTCGTTCCAGAGGGGAGTCAGACTCGAAGCACCACGGCGGCCGACCACGACACTCTGTCGTTCCAGAGGGGGGCGCGCCGGTCGAGTGTTCGCCGTTTTATTACTACTCACCTGTCATTTCTTCTTCTGCTGTTATGAAATCCACTTCTTTCGTGCGATCGGGAAATATCCTTTTGCTGAAATTATGCGACAAAAAAATCGAGCGGTGTAGAAACTGCATATATCAATTATAATTCCAATGTAGTCAACATGCAAGGTCAAAGCAAGGTGTCAGAAGCGATTTTAAAAAAGAGTGAACGCCTGATGACATGCAATTACATTATTGGGTGGCGTTGATCGATCTGATCAAATTTTAAATTTGCATGACGCAGCTCGAAAGTCATGCTGGTTCGTGAAAGTTTGGATGCATCTTTTACAAAGCGGTACATTTTTCATTTAATGCGCACGCTGTTTACCGCAAGCATGGTGATCAAGGTCGCTTTGAGCAATTTTTGCTCTTAAGTGCTCAAAAGCTCTTGTATAACACTGTGAGTGGTCGTATGGAATTGAACTCATCTTTTGAGTATAATTAGGATATTGTTAAACTAATTTCAAGTTGAAATTGAGTGCATATTACATATGTAAAGAGTTTAAACATACTAAATATAAAATTCAGTCGTATTATCAGATAATCAAACTGCACTTTATGATTGTTACTTCTTACATTATGCCTGTCTAATCCAACTCAATAGAAATTATAACTGACCTTTCCCCCTGAGAATCATTGCACTTTACTTGACATTAATATTTCAAAGGCGCGTTCTCATTTGACTTATTAATAGCATATTTTTCTTATTTGAGTTTATTATTTTTTATACTATATTGGACTAAATATTATAATTTGACTAAATTATAGGTCAAATGAGAGCACACCCTTGAAATACAGTGTACTAACGTCAAGTAAAGAAATTATAACGTGTATAAAATTATAACTTAACATAAGTAATGGGAAAAAGACCTTTCCAGGACACCATAAAATTCAAAAAAATAGTATCTTTAAAAACGACATAAATTCATGAATTTGAACCCTTTTTCAGGTTTTTAAGACCTAAATACATGAATTTAGTCCATTCAAAAAGTACCATTTTTTCAAAAAATGGCATTTTTAAAAACGACATAAATTCATGAATTTGAACCCTTTTTCAGGTTATGAAGACCTAAATTCACAAATTTGGGCGTTTTTAAAGAAACCCAATTTTTCAAATTTTTCAAAATCTCAAATTTGAGAATTACAATTTTCACCCCCAAAATCATGACCGTTCCAGGACACCGAAAATCATAAAAGTTAAGAATCTCAAATTTGAGATTAAGATCATTTTTTACTTTGAAAATCATGACCGTTCAAGGTCATCTAAAACCGGACACCGAAAAAATCATCTCAAAAAAGTTAAGAATCTCAAATTTGAGATTAAGATCATTTTTTACTTTGAAAATCATGACCGTTCAAGGTCATCTAAAACCGGACACCGAAAATCATAAAAGTTGAGAATTTCAAATTTGAGAATTACAATTTTTTCTCTCTCTTAAATCATGTCCTATAATTGATGTGCGGGACTCCGATGTATTCAAAAATTCTTCTCATATCCAAGTGTAAGAATATTTTACTTTGTGCTTGCCGATGTATGATTTCCCTTGATAACTTCAGAATTCTTCTCCGCTTCGTCTCCAATCGAACAGATCTTTCAGTAGATCCAACCATTGTGATGATAAGATTTAAACTAAGATTGTAGTGTGACACGTTTTATGAATTGTGTGTGTGTTTAAATAGTAAGTGAAATTTATGAATGATGATCTAAGCAAAGCGGCATTGTAAGTGTATGAAGTTTGCTTGACAACATACGGGTATGACGACGCGTATGATTAAATGTACTTGAATGACAATGAGGAAATTGCACTGCATTGTAAATCATTTCATCGGCCAGATCCAAAACCAAACTGCCGACCGAAACCAGAATTGTTGTGGTTTTGGCTCGACAATTGGTCTCGACTATCGATACTGCGATATTGTATTGAATACTTGCTATAACAACAGAATATTCCCTCAAAGCAGAGAATGAATTAATAGATTGCTTTTATGCTATTAACGCCATTTATGAATGCACAACCCGTATGATCCCTAAACAATCATGCGGTTTGAGAAATGTGGAAACAGATGTTGCTATTGTCTTAATACAGATAAAACAAACAATATCCTCTTAATGAGAGTTCATAAAAATAAAATGTAACAATGTAACGTTTTCATTTAGATTAAATTAAATCATTTCAAAATCGAATAAGTAGTAAGGAAAGACATCATTAGAGAACAGTTTTAAATCAATACCCCCTCTTCTGTCTAAGTAGTAAGGAAAGTCATCATTAGAGAACAGTTTGAAATCAATACCTCTTCCCTTCTGTCTTCTAGGGATCCCTATAAGATTTTTTTTTAATTATAAAATGAGCAATATAAATGAGTTTTTAAAATTATATGGAACGCAAACAACTACAACTTTTGATCTAAAGAAAATTGCAAATCAATTAGGAATAAAGAATTTTCATGTTCTAATGAGAGACGAATTACAATTCCTAAAAAATAAGCCAACAGGAACCTTCAGTTCCCGGAACAAAGTTCAAACTATAAATTTCATAACAAATCTTCATACGTCAGATGAAAAAGGTGTACATTGGTCTGCAGGTATGACTAATAAAAATGGAGATAATTACTATTTTGACTCATACGGTCTTCCACCTACAAACGAAGTTAAAAAATTACTTGAAAATGGAACTTATAATACATTTCAAATTCAAAAACCGGGAACTACTTACTGTGGTCAATTATGTCTTTATGTTTTATTTAAATTACAAAAAGGAGTACCATTTCTTGATAGTGTGTTAGAATTGAACGAACCGTAGGTTCTATGGCTACGCCTAATAAGGGAATTGAACGAACCGTAGGTTCTATGGCTACGCCTAATAAGGGAATTGAACGAACCGTAGGTTCTATGGCTACGCCTAATAAGGGAATTTCATTCCCGAAACGTTAGTTCCAATAATAATTATAATAATGATAATTAAAAATCAGTTCGTTGTAATTCATTTTGATAAAAACGGCCTCTGATATCCTCATTATCTAAATCTTTAATTTCATAAGTAAACGGATAAGTTTGATTTATTTTACAAATTTCAAATATTTCTTTAGTCCAATAGCCAACAAAGCCTTTTTCAAATTTATTCTTATATTTAAATATTCTAACTCTATCTCCAATCTTAAATTTCGGCTTAAGTTTCTGCAAATTCGGATTACTCTCATTCAAATTATTATTCTCGAATATTTTCTTTCGTATCAAATCAGGGTCGTCAGAAGCATTCTTTGGGGTTTCTTCAATACCTGAATGAACTTTATTATTGTACTCTTCTACAACTCCTGGTAATATCTTCAACCATTTCTGATTTCCTTGCTGAGTAAATTTCTTAAAAATTTTATTTTTCAACGTCCGATTGAATCTTTCTATCACTACGGCCTTCCCTGCATTTTCAGTTGAATAAACTGAGCCTTGGCGATGACTTTCGTCTGTTTCAAATAGTGGCTGAACGTTTCGGTTATAAAATTCCGACCCTTTGTCAACAAACAATTTTTTTGGCTTTCTCTTACTTTCTTTAAAGATTTCTTCAAACGCATATTTAACTGACAGACCACTTTTATTTTTTAAAGGCTTTACCCAAGCGTATCGTGTATATAAATCTATAACGGTCAATGCGTACTTAAACCCTCTTTCATTCGGCATATGAATAAGATCAGCACTCCAAATATCATCTTTATTAAATACTTTTACTTTCAATAAATATTTAGGCCTTCTGTATTCCCTATGAATTTCAGAGGCACATGTTCGAGCATTGCTCTCAGACAGCTTTGCTGTCGTTTCATTTAAACCCTGTCCGAATAATATTTTAGCTTGTAAAGCTTTCTTAACAAACATTCTTTCAATTTTTTCTCTAAATGTAGGATTTTGAATACTATCTAATTCTTGAATCATCTTATCAGCTGCATGTCGAGAACTTAGATCATGATTTCGATAAGCCAAATCATGCCTGTAAGCTGCGGCATCTACTCTATTTATTGGTTCTTCACCCGGTTTTGGATTATCATTCTCATCTAGTCTTATATCTAATCGAGTTCCTGGACCGGTATATGAATGACCAGGAAGATGTTTTTCTTTCGAATATTTACTCCAAATAAATCCAGGAAAGTTTTCTAATGTTTTTTGTATGTCACCACCGTAGGTAGTAGCCAAACTTTGTTTGGCGTCGTCACCTCCAATATGCTGACAATTTGAGTTTTTAGTTTTGTTTAATAGATAATTCAATAAATCTAAATTAGAAATTTTTAATTTAGTTAAATTTTCGGAATTTGTAGAATTCATTTTAAAAGATAAAAAAATTTTAAAAGATAAAATAAATGTTTAACGGATAGAACTTTGTTCAGAGGCTTTAGCCGATCGGACCAAAGGTCCTGAGGCTATTACCTAATTATACTAGGACTTAGATATATTCCAGAACCATCTTTACTTTCTTTAATTTCAATTAAATCATCAACATTGTGGAGAATATTTTTAAGAACTCGTTTTCCTTCATCAACTAAATTTAATTTACTAATAAAATTATCTACTACTCCTTCACCCCTAGCAACTTTCTCTAACTCTTTATTATGACGTTTTTGTTCTTCTAATGCTGCCTTCTCTGATTTATTTTTATTTACTGCTTGGACAATACCAGCTGTCCCACCTGCAACACTTCCTGCTGCTGCTATGCCTCCTATTATTAGTGGAATTAATGGGAGAATCCCGCCATTCTTTTCTTCTTGTAATTGAATATTCTCTATCATTGGTTTACTTATGTAATATTTTTTGTATTAAGAGTAGTAGATTTAGGTGTATTTTTGTCAACAATATTACGTAATTTTAATTCAACAGTTTTATTATTATTACTTTTCGCTTGCGACATTTTTAATAAAAAAATTTTAATCTATTCTAGTTACGAAAAATTTTTAAGTTATCAAAATTTTAATCTATTCTACTTATGAAAAAATTTTAATTAACTTATCCTAACCATCTTTCCATTAAGAATTTCAATAGAATATTTTACATCTTCTAGCAATAAACCATAAGCCATCAATGAAGTTGTGGAATCTTTTTTTTCAATATTAATTGTTACATCACAACCATTTTTAATAATATCTTCTGATTGTGCACTTAAATCGAAACAGAAAATTGGATATAAATGTCTCCAATCTCCAGGAGTTAATTGTGGTTCAACTCCAAATTCCATACAAAGATTTCGATAAGAATCATATCCTTCCATAAATTGATTATTGGTATCATCGAATCTTAATGGATCAATTGGATATCGGGTTTGATTTAATGAAACTTCGAATTGTATTAATATGAAAAAGATTGTTGTTCTTATCAAAACTTGGAGAATTATTTCTTTGAAAAGTTAGCAATAAATATCTTGGTGTATTCGCAGTTCTAGTAAAATTCCAGTTAAATCTTTGTTCGGAAAAAGTTACTGAACTAGCAGTACGCTTTAGAAAATTTACTGGAATTGGTTTGTTAGTATTTAATCTTTTTGCAATAGCTGTTTCAATCTCTAAACTAGGAGTAATATGCTTAATCCACCATTCAAGTCTATCAATTTTTAAATATACTTTTTTTCCAGTCTTACCAAAAAAGATTAATTCATTATTTGTTGTACGATGAATTATTAACTTAAATTTTAATTGATATGATATTTTATCATAATCTAAATATCCGAATAATGGAGACAATGACCAATTAACTGTCTGTTTACTTTTCTTGTTAAATTCACGTCTTTCTTTATATGCATCATTATTTGTTTTATTTAAATGTTTTGCAATATTTTCTACATCTTTCGCAATTCCTGCGGCATCTGTTCCAGCGTGAGTTAAATCATCAACAATTATACCATCATTAGTATCAGGAAACCAACCTTCGATTTCATGCTTTTTATTATTTTCACTAATTGTTATAAATCTAAGCATTGTATCAATTACACCTGGAGAATCACTTATTGTTTCTATATTTTGAGTTGCAACATCTAAACGCATTCGTGTAAATAATCTTGGAAAAAAATTATTCTCTAGTGCAATATTATCGGTATCTGTTAATGGTGTTGTAAAATTGGCATCACTATACAAAGAATATTCACAGTGTAAAAATGAATCAGGTAAATATAAATAACTCTGCTGATTATCAACTTCAAAAATTAAATCACCTCCAGTATTTACTCTACTGGAAGATCCGGGATTCATAGCAATTCTTATATAGTCATTCTTTTTTTGATCATTACTGACGAACGGAGGATCGTCTAATCTAAATTTATTTTCGATAAGCGAAGACATTTTTATAAAAAATAATTTGACGTTTTGTTTTTGTCACACACAGAAAAATTTTACTAAATATAATTTTAGAATTTTGCTAGACCATTACCTCTTATTTCTTCAATTGTTTTTTCATTATGTTTACTATCAGACTCCACAGCTATGTTAGCAATTTTGTTTTTTGTTTCATCTGAAAGTTTTTTTAATTTTTTTAGTTCTTCAGAATCATTCTTAAGTTTACGAATAGCTTCTAGTTGTTTTAATTAATTTTGAGACTTAACAGCATTTGATATTGCACTTGCTGTACTACCTATAGCAGCTGCTCCTTTTGCAGCAGATGTAATCAAATCTTTATTATTTTTTATCAAGTTAACGATACTTCCAATACCAGAAAATATACCGGCTCCGTTGTTTACACTATCCCCTTCCGTGTGAACGGCACCTGCGGTGCCTAGGAACTTTTGTGTTCCGATTGTTTCTACATTGTTATAATGATAAACCGGATTCATACGTGGTTCATGAGCAATTTTTTTATTTGAAGCAAAATGTTTAAGATTGTGTTTATAAATTATAGGCATTTTTTAGGAATAAATTTGACTTTTAGGAAAAATATAAATTATAAAAAAATATAAATTATAAAAAATATAAATAATAAAAAATATAAATTATAAAAAAATATAAATAATAAAAATATTTATTTTTTTGATTTACTTTTTATAGATTGCGTTTTTGGTTTAACTTTTACAGATTGTTTTTTTGGTTTCACTTTATCAGGAACCAAACCTGCATCAATCATTCTTTTTATTCTATGATTTTCTTTCATAATATTTCTTTCTTTTATTAATTCTTCTAATTGTTTTATTCTTTTAAAATTATCAGCTCTAATTTTGTCCATTTATATTTTTTAAAATTATATTTATATTTTTAAATTATATTTATATTTTTAAAATTATATTTAAGATAGGATTTAAGATAGGATTTATGATCGGCTAAAGCCTCAAGGAGCTTCGCTCCGATAGGTTAGAAACTCAAGACTTCGTCGATTGGTTAGTAACCTGAGGACCTTTGGTCCGTTTAAGATTTACGCTTGTGAATGGACAACAACTTCGAGATAACTTTATTAATTGATTGTTGCACTTTATCTATTGCGTCAAGTAGCGTGTGATGTACTTTAATTTCTTTTCTATTAACTTGCATTTTCTGCTGATTAATCTTCAATGCCGTTTTAAGTGCATTTAACTTAATTTTAAGAACATCTAATTGTCTTTTAACAGAATCTAACTGTTCTTTATTTTCTTTAGAGTTTTCTTGTAAATTTTTCTTTAATTCATTTTCTAAATTGATTTTAAGAGTTTCCATTTTATCGACTTTTTCATTAAGTGAGTTTACTTCATTTATTATTCTATTCATCTTTTTCATTTGTTGAGTAATTTTAGAACTTAATTCATCAACACTTTTTTGGAATGTAGTTTGTAACTGCTTTAAATTTTTTTTAATTCTTTCAGGAAGTTTTTCTATTTCATCTTCTAATTGTTCTTTTAACATTTTTATCTGATTTTTATTTTTAATGACAGCAGATTTTAAATTTAAAGAAAGTAATATTAAAATTTTTGATTGTTCTGAAATCTTTTTAAAAAGTTTTGCTATATCTGCTTCTAGCTCGCTATCCTTTTTATCAAGTTTTGATAATTTTTCGTTTAATGATTTGTCATTAAGTTTAAGCAACTTTAATTCATTCATCAGTGGAACCAAAACATCGTTTATATATTTTTCTTTTAAGTCATTGATTTGTGTATCAACATATTGTTTATTTGTTAACTCTGTATTTTGTTGCGGAAGAATAGAAAGATGCAATGGACCAGATAAAACGTCTCCAGTTTTCATGATATAATTTTCAATCTCTATTTCTAATTCACGATTATACGGGATATATGCACCTCCACCAACATTTGGTAACATCATTTTTTAACAATAAAAATAAAATTTTTTTCTAATAAAAATAAAATTTTTTCTAATAAAAATAAAATTTTTTCTAATAAAAATAAAAAATGGAAATGTCTCAAATTTGTCAAGTTTGTGGAGTAGATTTTTTAAACCCAACTATGTTGTTTACTCATATGAAAAATACATCATGTGGTATGCATATGAATCAATTTCAACCTAATAATAGTATTCAGTATAATAATATTCAATCAGAGCAACCATTACAAAGATTAAAGCATTTATTTATTTCAGATAAAGAACAAAATCTTTATACTGCTAGACAAAATACACCTAGGCAAAATAATAATAATTATTTAGCACAAAATACACCTAGGCAAAAGAATAATAATTATTTACCACAAAATAATCCTTTTGCTCAAAATAATCATGTAAATCAAAATAATCATTTAAATCAAAATAATCCCCTTGCTCAAAATAATCATGTAAATCAAAATAATAAATCTGTGAAAGGTGATACGAAAAAATGTTCTGGTTGTAATAAAAATATAACGTCCAAAAATTTTGCACTTCATTTAAAAATATGTGAACAACCGAAAGAGGTTAAAAAAGCTAAAAAGGATAAAATGAAAGATCAGTTATGTCGTAATTGTAATAAATATTTTACAATTCAAGGAATTACTAATCATTATAATTCTTGTATAAGTTCTACAAGACAATGTACAAGTTGTCAAATTACTAAACCTAAGACAGAGTTTTATGATAGTAAATATCAGTGTAAGGATTGTTTAAAAGAAAAAGTTAAATGTAGAGGTTGTCAAAAAATTATATTAAAGAAAAATTTTCAGCGACATGTAACACTATGTCCAAAACTTAATCAAGATCTTAATCAAGATCTTAATCAAGATCTTAATCAACATAATAATAATTTATATCAAAATAATAATAATTTATATCAAAATAATAATAATTTATATTAGATAAAATTACTTTTTATTATTAAAATAATCTTATAATAAAAAAATAGTCTTATATATTTAAATAGTTGTATTTCTACTAAAATGGTCTTATATATATTAAAATATTATTTTTTTATAAAGAATAAAATATTATTTTATTAAAATATTCTTATGCATTCTGGAAGAGAGGAGAGGTATAAAAATACTTCTTTTGAGTATAGGAACAAAAATTCCGACACATTCCGGAGGTTCTACGGAGGTTAAAAACACTCATAAGAGTGTAAGAATGCTAGTCCGGAATTAAAAAATAATAATTCCTAAATTTTTTATTTAAAAAATAATAAATGAATAAAAGCGAAAATTTGGAAGATTTATATTCACCGGTTATAATTAAAAGTAATAAAAGTAATCTAAGTCGTCATAAATCTCTTAATGTAATAAATGAAAAGATAAATAATTATATAAATAACACTGAGTTTCAAGATGCACTAACTCCTCAAGATCCTAATCTAAATGATATTAATAATATTGTAGATAATCCTAGATATAATCCTAGATATAATAATATTATAGATAAAAAAATATATAATAAAAAATATTTAGAGACACTACCCCCTAATTCATATCCTAATAAAAAAATAGCACAATCAGATCTTACACGTCTTTGGAATTTTTTAAAATTTCATTGTATAAAATAATGTTAGCATGCATCTTAATATTTTTTATTTATCATCTTGTTATATGTATTGGAAATCAATGGGGTTACTTTCTAACAGAGGAACAAATGAGGATAAATTTTTATAAACAAGAAATAAAAACTTTTAAAGGATGGAAGACTGAGGAGGATAAGATTAAGGATAAAACTAATAATAAAAATATTAAACAAGGTAAAATGTATCAAGAAAATTTACATTTCATTGTTTACGGTAAAACTGGAAGTGGTAAGACTACGTTTATTAAAAAATATATAAACCAATATTATAAGGACGAAACAAAAGTACATATTTTTTGTATGCATACTTCTGAATGGCCAACTTTTACAAACGTTTATAATGATAAACATTTAGATGAGTTACAAGATATGGAAAGTTTTGCTGGTACACCTGAAAATAAATCTTTATTAATTTTAGATGATGTTGCAAGTTTATCAAAACAAAAAAATATGTCAGAAATATTTACAAAAGGAAGACATCAAAATATTCAAATAGTTGTATTAGCTCATAAAGCTTGTGATGTAGATAATAAGATTAGAGAAAACATTGAAACATTTTTTACAACTACACAAAATAATGCAGCATTCTTTAATGATATCAATAAAAATTATAAAATGAATATGCCTTTATCATATTATACACAACATAAATATGGAATAATACGTGTTGACACCATAAGTGAACATATGCAAGTATATGATAAAGATTTAAATATATTAGTAGATACCGAACATGAAATCTATAATAACTCTCAAGATTTTGATATTAGAATGTATGCAAATGCAAAACATTTATCAAATCAAGTTATAGAACAAATAATTATTTTTTTAGAATCTGAATCAAAAGTACCACTAAAAATTATTCCTGATACATTTTATTTTTATTTTGATAACTATTTAAATACAAAATTTGGTATACCAATACCTAACAGATTACAAGATAATGAAACATTAAACTATTTGAAAACTGCAATAGATGATGTTAGAAACGGCTTAAGAAAAGCAACACCAATAATATCTGATGTTAAATCTACATTTTCTGATGCCAAATCTACATTTGATGAAGCCAAAAAAACATATAATGATATAAAACCATTAATAAATGGTGTTAGTGAAATACTTAATAATTAAACAAATTTATCATAATTTTACAGATATATTAGAATTCTTCCATTATATATATATTTTAGAATTTTTTTCTCTAAAAATTAAAACATAAATTTTTTCTTAAAAAATAAAAAAAATGGATAAGTTTTATTGTGTCTTATGTGAAAAAAATTGCAAACAAAAAGAAGTTATCAATCTCATCTATAAAGTAAAATGCATTTACAAAATGTAGAACGAGTTGATAAAGGAAATATATTAAAATTAAATAATTATAAAAACTATATAGAAACATTACCTACTGATATAAAAGTTAAAATAATATTTGATGATTATTCACATTCAGAATATAAAAAAGTTTTTAATAGTGAAGATGAACATGAACATGTACCAGATGGAAGATATTTATTTAGCGATACTGATGAATTTAACGAAATAGATGATTTTGATGAAGCTGAACGAACCGATGAAGCCTTAGCAAATATAAAATATTTATTTAATCAGTCTGTTGAATATAATGAAACCGATAAAACTTTTTATAATGTATTAACTAACTTTTATAATATATTTAAGAAATCTTTCAAATGTTATATGAATGTAGAAGTACTTTATACAAAAAATGGACCTGATGGAATTCCTGAAGAAATAATACAAGGACATTTTACAAATTCACAAGAAATTCATAATGTAAATGATATACAACCCATATTTGAACAAATGATACTTAAATTAGAAAATTGTATAATTGAAGCCCAGTTACGTGAATCTGGTTGGAGATTTGTTAAAATACTATCTAAGAAAATAGTAATTGATAAATATAAAAATAATACTGGTGGTAGTTATGTTCCTTTACCTTTCAGTTCACCACAAATAATCAACATAAAAAATGAAGATGATTATTGTTTTCTGTGGAGTATTATAGCACATTTACATCCTGCAGAATATCATAAAGAAAGACTAAGTCATTACAATAAAGAAGAATACATAAGTGAATTTGATCTTTCTGATGGCTTAGATGAATTTCCATATGATTATAATAGGTTAATAAAGTTTCATAAAAAGAATAAAAATTTAATTGAAGTAAATGTTTTTGAATTAAATGTGAATTATGTTTCTATTGGTAAAATTACTCCACTTTACTGAGATTCAAAAAAATTTTATTTGAATAATAAAAATTTATGTCAATCAGAAATAGTATATAATGATAGAGGAAATTACATGCATCATAATATTTTTTACCAAGAAATATAATATGTACTGAAAAATTTGAACTTGTTAAAACATTATCACCAATAATGATTAATCATAATAATTATAAAGGACGTAATGATGATTATAATTACAAATATTCATCTTTATCTTCAGAATATCAACAAAAATTACAAACTCTAAATGAAATTTTACAAAAATGTAAAACAGATTATCAACAACAAACAAAAATATTAGTACAAGAATATGGCCATAAATATCAAAATAAGATAGAAACAATTCAAAAATTAAATGAAGAAAATAATGAAGAAAATAAAGACAATAAAGAATTAAATGAATGTTTAAAAAAATGTCTACAACAATATAAAGAACAATATGATAAAGAATATAGTTATCAGTTACAAATATTAAATCAAAATTATCATCAAAATACATTTAATATTACAAAAGAAATTAATGAAACACATGAAATATATAAAGATAAATTTGAAAAACTAGAACAGTCAAAACAACCAGCACAAGCGAATATATTATATTATCAGGGTCATTTTATATTGTGTAAAGATGTTTCTATATTTACAAAAACTTCAGATAATAAACATTTTCCTTGTCTTCAATGTATGACAAGTTTTAGAACTAAAGAAGAAATGAATAGACATTTGGAGAATTGCCAACAAAATGAAGCAGTTGAAAATACTTTTCCTAAAGATGATTATTTAGAATATAATAAATGGTATTTTAAAAATAAAGTACCCTTTACTATTTATTGTGATTTTGAAGCATATAATGTTAATATGACACAAAATCAAACGAAAATTCCAGGGCTTCACCCGATTCTGAAAATGTTAATCCTGAAAAAAGTGCGCCTGAAAGAAGTGCGCCTGAAAGAAGTGCAGCTGAACAAAGTAAAGAAAAATATTTATTTGAACAAAAACCATTATGTTGGGGAATGTACATTCATTCAAATTATCCTGAATTATTTAAATCAGAATATTATCAATACTATGGTGAAGATAGTTCAGAAATGTTTACAAAGAAAGTAGAAGAATTACAAGGACGTTTTTCACAATTGCTTGAAACAAATATACCAATGATACCATTAACAAATGAAGAAGGAAAAGAATTTTATGATGAAATAAATTGTTATTACTACGGAAAAGGTTTTACAAATAAATATAAAACTGGCAGAGGTAGATATCTTGATAAGGTAAAAGATCATGATCATCTAAATGGATTATATAGAGGTGCAGCACATAATTCTTGTAATCTTAATGCTAATAAATTTAAATATAACTTTGTTCCTCTATATTTCTACAATGGTTCTAAATATGATTTCCATCTAATAATGAAAGATTTATTTTCATCTGAAAAATTACAACAACAACAAATAAATGTACTATGTAAACGAGAAGAAGAATATTTTTCAATGCAATTAGGTTGTATTAGAATTTTAGATGCATTTAGATTTTTTACTCCTTATTCATTAGATGTTATGGGAAAAACTTTGAAATCTGAACAATGTAAAATATTAAATAAATATAATTTAAAACCTTTAAAAGGAATATTTCCGTATGAATATTTAACCTGTGGTTCACAGTCGAAGACTGATATAATTGGAGATAAAACCTGTGGTTCACAGTCGAAGACTGATTTTAATTCTGTGAATAAAATTATGGAAGAAAAACAACTTCCTCCAATAAATAAATTTAAATCAACATTGAAACATTCACAATTATCTAAAGAAGACTATGCAGAAGCTGAAAAAAATTGGAGAGAGTTAAATAGTAAAACAATGTATGATTATACAATGAAATATCTTCAGATAGATGTATTAATCCTTGCTGATCTTTTTGAAAACTTTCGTGATATGTGTTTAGAATATTACGGAATAGATCCATGTTATTGTTATTCTACACCAGGTTTAACATGGTTAGCAGGATTAAAACATACTGGTGTTCAAGCCGATGGATCTAGGACAAAGTCCGTTAAACTTAAACATTATAAAGAAAATACATATGATAAATTATTATTTTTTGAATCTGGAATTAGAGGCGGTGTATCATCTGTTTTAGGTAATAGATATGTTAAATGTTATAATAAGAAAGTAAATCTACAAGAATATGGAATAATGAAACCTTTATCTCCTGAAGAAAAAGAAAAAATATTAGAAATTTTTCGAACGAAACGAGAAGGAGTAGAACGTGAAAATGCAATTGATGAATTCATGAGAGAAAACTATTTGTTATATTATGATTTTAATAGCTTATATTCTTCTTGTATGATACAAGAATTACCAACAGGTGAGATGGAATGGTGTAATAATCTTGATTATCAAAATACATATGATGGAAATCGTAATTCTGGTTATATATATGAAGTTGATTTAGTATACCCTGATTATATAAAAGACGCAACAAAATATTATCCTTTCTGTCCCGAAAACAAAATTCTCAATATAGAAGATTTTTCAGATTATCAAAAATCTATAATGCCTAAAAAATACAGACCAACAAAAAAACTTATGTTAACACAAAGCAATAAAGGAAAGTATGTTGTTGAAGGAAGAATGCTAGATTGGTATTTAGATCATGGAATGATTCTCACAAAAATTCACCGGAAACTAGAGTATAGAAAATCTAAATGGTTAAAAAATTATATAGAGTTCAATATTGAAAAACGTAAAATAGCTAAAAGAAATAAAGATGATTTTGGAAACGTGTTCTTCAAATTAATGAATAATGCATTTTATGGTAAGACTTTAGAAAATGTGCGTAATAGACAAAATATTGAAATAGTTTATGATAAAGATAGGTTTCAAAATTTAACAAGGAAACCTACATATAAAAGAACTACTAGATTTAGTGATAATCTATGTGCTGTACATTTACGTCGAATTAGCGTAAAACATGATAAGTTTAATTTTATTGGATTCACTATATTAGAATTAGCTAAACTATTTATGTATAGATTTATATAGGCCTATGATTATTTAGCACCTGCTTTATGGCAAAAACTATAAATTACACTTTACAGATACCGATTCTGTTTTCTTAGAATTAACAATACCGTATAATTCTTCACTTGATAAAGAAATAGATAAAATAAAAGATATCATTCATCCTTCTGATTTATGTAAAGTAAAAGATGAACTAGAAGGAAATGAAGATTTCATAACAGAAGCTATATTTTTAAAATCTAAATGTTACTGTTATGATACAACTAATAATATTAAAACACATAAAACATTAAAAGGAATTTCAAAGGCATCAGTGGCTAATCAAATAACATTTCAAGATTATAAAAATGCATTGTTTAATAATGAAATAAAAACAGCATGTAATTATAGACTTAATTCAAAGAAACATAAAATGTATTTAAAAGAAGAACATAAATTAGCATTAGATCCATTTGATGATAAAAGAAAAATTTTACCTGATGGAATAACTACTGAACCTTTCTAATTTCTAAAATATAAAAATATAAAATAATATAATAATATAATATAAAATTATAATATAAAAAATGGATAAAATTAGAGCTGATAATTTTAAAAGAATAAAACAATTAGAAGAGTTAATAAAACAAAGAAATATTATGAAAGAAAATCATCTTCAACATAGAATGATAAAAGCTGGTATTCAATCTGATATGTTTGAAAAAATGCAGCAAACCGAGCAAGTAAAAACTGATTTTGAAAAAACTATGAAACCATTTAAAAAGCTTGAAAAAGAACTTACAAATAATGATAAACAAATTGATATAACAGATCCAGAGCACAAAACTATATTAGATGACTATGGATTACTAGAATCAAACATTAATAAGAAATTACCAAAATCTATGCAATTTGAACATTCTATTTCATTTATAGATGGAAAAACAATACCTAGATTTTATCTCGGACAAAAAGAAATATTTCCACAACCTTTTCGAGGTTTAATTTTTTCACCAGATAAATCTCCTTTTAATTTAGATAGAAATTTTGTTGATCTTTTAAGAGGAGTAGATTTAAATAATTATGCTGTAGAAGATCTCATAAAATATAAAGCTATGTTAGACAGAGTTGGTGCAGTAAAATCTCTAAGACGTTATAAACAATTAGAAAATTTAGTATCAACGGGAGTTAAAGTAGGGAAAGGTTTATCTGAAAAACAGAAAACAGAAACAACTATATTTTTACCAGATGATCCACAAGAATTACTAAATGGATTAAATATTTTAATATCAGCAATAAAAGAAGGACATAATTCTAGTTTCAATGAAATTCATGCTATATTGAAAAGACTGTTAGAAAAGAAGATTCTAAATGAAGAGGATTATAAAAGTATAACCGGACATCTCTGATGTCTTTAAGAGCTTCGCCCGTAGCTGAAATATGTTGTTTCTAATTTTTATCTATGATTTTTATTTATGATTTTTACATATGATTTTTATCTACGATTTTTATCTATAATATTTATTCAAAATTTTAACTAAAAAATGTGTTCAGCAGATTTTGACAAAACTAATAATCATTTAGAAAATTTGACAGAGATTTTGGGTTCATCAAAATTTAGTACGACGTTAAAAATTATAACAACTACTTCATCACACACTTGTAATTTAGAACCCATTCTACATTTGGAACAAAATAAAAATTATCAAATTGCATTGACTAGTTTCTCTACATTTAACACTATTCAAAACGTTATCAAAGATGTGAATGATCAATTTAGATATTCTACTGATAAAGGCAAAACGTGGAAAGTACTAACTTTTCTTCCTGGTTCTTACGAAGTTGAATCAATATCAAATGAAATTAAGAGACATTTAGGTATACCATTTAAAGATAAGAAACAATTACATTTTGCAGTTGAACCGGCAGTTAATAAATTTTCTCTTACTTTAGACGAAAATCATCAAGTTGATTTTAATCATGATAGATCATTGTCAAAGCTTTTAGGATTTAATAAACAAACTTATAGTCAAGGTTATCATTTAAGTGAGAAGATTCCAAAAATAACTGAAATAAATTCAATTGTTGTACATTGTGACATTATTGAAGGAGGATATATAAATGGTAAATTGTCAAATTTAATATTCAGTTTTCCAGCTTTTACTGTACCCATTGGTTATAGATTAAATGTATTTCCCCAAACATTAATATATTTTCCTATTACAAGAAAAACTATTAACAGTATTAACATTAGAATCACTGATGAGAAAGGACAAGAAATAAATTTTGGAGGTGAAGAGATTATGATAGATCTTTTGGTTCGGGAGGTATAAACTCCCGTTCGAGAGGTATAAACTCCCGTTCGGGAGGTATAAACTCCCGTTCGGGAGGTATAAACTCCCGTTCGGGAGGTATAAACTCCCGTTCGGGAGGTATCAACTCCCGTTCGGGAGGTATAAACTCCCACGCGAAGCTAGAGAAGTTTAATTTTCTTCTTCTTCTTTAGAAACAAAAAAGATAAAAATAATTTTTTTTATTAAAAATGAGTGAACTACCCCCATTAAATAAAAAAAACTTAAATTTAATCATCATCCAAATTTATCTAATAAAGTTTTGTCAGTTATTTGCGGAAGATCAGGGTGTGGAAAAACATATTTATTATTTAAAATTTTAACGTCTCCAAATTTTTTGGATTATAACAATCTTATAATTTATACAACAACAGCAGAACAACCCGTCTATCAATTTTTAAAATATGGATTTGAAAATAATCTTACAAAAACAGCAATTGCTTCTCTATTCGAAGAATACGAAAAATCTGAATATGAAGAAGAAATAAATTTGTGGTGTGAAGAAGCAACAAAAAATGATCACTTAGTAGAATCTAATAAAAATAAACACAAAGATACAATTAATAGATGATAGTGGTAATATGCAAGATCCTAGTAAACTAGATAAAACAATGAAACATTGTGTAATTTTTGATGATTGTGTTAATGATAGAAATCAGTCAGTTCAGAGAAATTATTTCACAAGAGGTAGACATAATAACTGTAGTGTATTTTATTTAACACAAAGTATGTATTCATTAGACGGAAGTGTTATTAGAAAGAATGCAAATATATTTATACTATTTGAAATAAATGCAAGAAACTTAAGTGATTTGTTAAGAGATTTATGTATAAGAGATAAAGATGAATTTAAACAATCGTGTAATAATGCTTGGTCAAAAGATTACGGCTTCATTACAATTAATATTGATAAAAAAATTCATGAAAGAGTTATCGAACAATTGTTCTCTGACTAGCCTTCGGCTCGAGGGGCTTTGCCCCGACTGAAAGTCGATCGAAGATTTGTTTACCGAGTGATAAAATTATACGAATATACTATTATTATCAGCTTTAATTTTATCCATTTTTTTAAAATATGATATTTGAATTTTGTGGTAACATTGGAATACAACAAAAACATTTTACTGAACAAATTATTTTTTTATTGCTTTGTTGTCTAACATCTTTTCGTTTAAAGTTTTCTCGTCTAAAGATTTGTTTAATAAAGTTTTGTCTAATAAAGTTTTTAATTCTTCTAAAAAAATTTTATCATTTTCTTCATTAGAAATTTTGCCATCCTTTGTATTTTTATCACCAACTTTTTCTGACTGTAATTGAAAGGTTTGATTTACTTCATTAGCTATTTGATCAAATTTTTCAATCTCATCTAACGTAATAACATTATCATCACATACTCTTTGAAAGTAGTAGTGTAGTTTATCATAGACTTCTTTAATATGTAAATGCTTAGTTTTTAATGATTTTCGTTTCTTAGTTATTAAAGATTTATCTAACATTGTAACAAGTGAAGTTGCAAAAACACCCGTACCTGTTAAAGCTGTAGCAACTACTGGAATTACTAAAACACCAGAAGATATAACAATTGTTAAAGCACCTAAACTTATTGTTAAGAATATGCCAATTCCTTGTGTTACATTCTTAACTTTAGTCCATCTCTTTCTTAATTTTTTATAATGCTCTAATCTTAATAATAATTGAGATTCTTTATCTTTCATGTAGCGTACTCTATCTTTGTGTTTTTCAATGTTCATTTTTTCAATGTCCATTAAAGTAGAACTACGTTCATATGATAACGAAGGATATATTCTTGCGGTTTCTTCCATTTCTGAAGTTCCTTCCACTTTTGTTTCATCCACTTTTGTTTCTTCCATTTTTAAAGAAATATTTTTTTAGTCACATGATATATTTTAAAAACCTGAAAGATGGATAAAATTCATGAATTTGAAATTCTCAACTTTTATGATTTTCGGTGTCCGGTTTTAGATGACCTTGAACGGTCATGATTTTCAAAGTAAAAAATGATCTTAATCTCAAATTTGAGATTCTTAACTTTTATGATTTTTTCGGTGTCCGGTTTTAGATGACCTTGAACGATCATGATTTTCAAAGTAAAAAATGATCTTAATCTCAAATTTGAGATTCTTAACTTTTATGATTTTCGATGTCCTGGAACGGTCATGATTTTGGGGGTGAAAATTGTAATTCTCAAATTTGAGATTTTGAAAAATTTGAAAAATTGGGTTTCTTTAAAAACGCCCAAATTTGTGAATTTAGGTCTTCATAACCTGAAAAGGGTTCAAATTCATGAATTTATGTCGTTTTTAAAAATGCCATTTTTTGAAAAAATGGTACTTTTTGAATGGACTAAATTCATGTATTTAGGTCTTAAAAACCTGAAAAAGGGTTCAAATTCATGAATTTATGTCGTTTTTAAAGATACTATTTTTCTGAATTTTATGGTGTCCTGGAACGGTCTTTTTCCCATTACTAACATAACCTTTACAGCCAAGTCATTTGTTGCGGGTAAATGATATTGTAAAACATCCATTCCGAAAACCGAATAATCTTACAAGCAAAACAAAATATACAGTGAATTTCAGAGGAAAAAGATATTTCAACATCTACATAAATTTGTGTTATTGAAGTACAGATTATATGCAGAGCATCTTAAGTTGAGCTTGACATCAGCAAGTTTATCGTAAACTCTTTCTACAATAAATCAAACATGGGCTCGCGATATCTTTTGGATTTACACTTTTTAAGCAAAAAGTTAGAATATTAGATATAAAGGTTGAATTATCAGAATGCAATTAATTATCTCATTCGGTCATCTGAACTGATTATTTATCAAAATGCTTATTAGACACGTAAACATTAGCTACTCAATACAATTAGCAAACTTAAGCTGCCAGATCGTCGAATTGTATTACACATTTTCAGGAACCCAATGGACGGTTTTTTAAATTCAGTATTTGAGGGACTCAGTCTAATTGTGAAATGTCATCATCGGATAATTAAGAGAATTGCTAGAGTGAGGTATCCGTTACGCAAGCAATTAAGCTTGAACTTTCTCTTAACAATCTTAATCTTTTGATCTATCATCTGCATTCGATTCTGTAAATCCTGATCTGTTATGCAAAAAGCTTCATGACATGGATTTTCCAAACGGCTTTGTCAATTTTATGAGATCTTACTTGTTCAATCGGAATTTTGTCGTGAAAATCAATGGCACAAGTTCTTCTGTGAAAGACATGCTTAGAGGGGTGGCGCAAGGATCAGTGCTCGGACCTGCATTATTCTCAATTTATACAAATGATTTGAAAGTTAAGTTACCTAATAGTAGACAAGTGAAATATGCTGATGACATATATCTTATTCTTTCCATCTATCATCAAAGCGAAGTGAAAAGTGAAATTGAGAGCGAAATCAAAAATGCGATAGACTGGTCCATAAGAAACAAATTGACTTTGAACACGAGGAAATCAACCATCATGATATGTCAAAAGAAAAATGTGATACCCTACAACAACTTGCCTTTACCTGTGGTTCCTAAAATGAGGATTCTTGGAGTCGTCTTGAATAATAAACTATCAGGAGATCACATCGGAGAAGCTGTCAAACGATGCAATCGCCGATTTTTTTATTATCAGAAAGCTCAAACATTACCTTAGTCCAAAAGAACTTGAAATGATTTATGCAGCCATTATGCAATCTGTAATTGAGTATTCTTCTCCGGTTTTCGTTAACCTACCAAGGCGTCTTGAGAGGAAAATGCAACGGCTAGACAAGAGAGTCTTGAAATTTATATATCGAAATGATGATAATCACAATTTCAAGCACAAGTTTAAATGGAATCCTAATCGTGTCAAACAGCGGAGATTGTGCATCAGCAAAAAACTGTTCCAAAAAGTTTCACTGACCCAGAATCACTTGCTACAAAAATATATTCCGGAGCGACTTTACTACACGAAGCATTTTCGTCTACACATGACACGTACGGAAAAATATAAACACTCATTCTTTCCTTATGTTTCTTCCTTCTTAAACCGGAAAGACAACAGTATCTGATCGCAGTGTATCTAGCTTCATCATCTGTTTTTATCTGAAATCTGCTATATTTACCTGTACTACTTTATCACAATTTGATTACCATTTGCTTGAAGATATACACTTATTATTTTTTTATTTTATTTTAGTCACGACCTCACACAATGATGGTCGGTGTATACATCTCAGGATCTCGGAGTCCTACCAGGACTCAGGGAGATCAAGAGTGCGCCTAAGAATGTAGACACTGCCAAGTAGAGCAGCCTTCAGTAACTGAGGTACCCGGTGTCGACCGGGGATTTCTTTCAGGTATGTGGCTAACTTGTCTGTGTGGGCTCCTAAGGCTCCAACAACTACTGGCACCACTTTGACATGAATCTTCCACAGTTTTTGTAGTTCAATTTTCAAGTCTTGATACTTAGTGATCTTCTCTTGTTCTTTGTTTCTTATGTTCCTGTCCTCTGGTACCGCTATGTCAATTATGAATCCTATCTTTTTCTCCTTATTGACAACTACGACATCTGGCCTCCTTGCTGTGATTATCTTGTCTGTTCTTATTTCGAAGTCCCATAATATCTTCACTGAATCCGTTTCAATAACTGGTTGTGGGACGTGTTTCCATGGTTCTGTCGGTACGTTGATTTTATACTGTAGGCAGATATCCCTATGAATTTGTTTGGCAAAAGTATTGGCATAAAGACTGTTCCAGGACACCTCCAGACTCTTATAAAATTAAAAAATAAAGGTACCCCAAAAATGCAAAAAAATAATATATGATCGATTCAGGACAACTAAGAAAAAAAATAAGATACCTCCAGAATGAGTATAGGAATATTCCATACACTGAAAAAGAGGTTTATAAAAATAAAAAAATAAAATGATAAAATCAGAAAAAAAAGTTTTAAGTTCGTTGGGATTTTTTCATACACTGAGAATGAGTATAGGAAATATTTCATACACTGAAAAAGAGGTTTATAAAAATAAAAAATAAAATGATAAAATCAGAAAAAAAAGTTTTAAGTTCGTTGGGATTTTTTCATACACTGAGAATGAGAAATGTAAAAAAATATATATAACCTCCGGACTCTTATAAAAGTAAAAAAATATGATATCTCAAAAATGAGTATAGGAAATATTTCATACATTGAAAAAGAGTTTTATAAATAAAAATAATTTTAAGGATAAAATCAGAAGATTGTACTCAAAATATTTCTTTAAAAATGGATGAAACAAAAGTGGAAGAAACATCAACGGGGACGGCGACGACGAAAATGGAAGAAACAAAAGTGGAAGAAACCTCAAAAATATATCCTTCGTTATCATATGAAATGAACAAAGAAAAACATAAAGATAGAGTACGTTATATGAAAGATAAGGAATCTCAATTATTATTAAGATTAGAGCATTATAAAAAATTAAGAAAGAGATGGACTAAAGTTAAGAATGTAACACAAGGAATTGGAATATTCTTAACAATAAGTTTAGGAGTGTTTACAATTGTTATATCTTCAGGTGTTTTAGTACTTCCTGTTGTTGCCACTGCTTTGCACTCAGATGATCACTCAATTGTAGAGAACATCTGCTTTTCGCATTCATGAAGAAAAGCATTTCAGAGCAAAAGAGCTGTGACCCCCCACTCAAACATTTGAAATGAAACAATGTATTAAAGAACGAACAGCTGCTACACCCACTTAGACATTTGTAAGACGTGGAATATATATTCAGCAAATCCTACTCCAGCTGCAGTGCCATAAAACAGTACACAACAACAATAATCGATATGGTTATTTCAAACAATTGTGCTGAAGACTTATTTAATTTAACAGTGTTTCTTGTCAGTGAAGGTTGTGTCAAAACGCTTTCGTCATATATTTCTCAAAATGAGTCAAGATTAATTTGAAGATAGAAGAAAACAATCGTTGCCAGGGAGGATGAAAAAATTACGAGAGGAATTGAAGAGGAATATATCTGAGAGGCATGAATTTACAGATTCTTTGAGTGATTTCATAGAGCCAAATGGTGGAGAGGATAATACAATTGTAAACTTACGAAAATTCTTGTTGCATGAAAAAAGAAGCAATTCACTTAGTGTTATGTGTAAAATTTTTATCGGTAAGCACATCAACTATCTTCTATCTCTTTGTGATAATGGCAAGACATATTTTTATAGTCTCTTAAAGCAAAATGAGATCAATTACCGAAGTTTCATTTGTTATGAAACTAGGTAAATTAGCAGACAAATTTCCTACGCTTTGTAGGATTCTATTGTACTTTTAAAACGCGACCTAACCATATCGAAAGATTGACAACAAAAGGATGGATAATTTGCATTGTATAAAGCAATTATGTGACATTCCAAATGATTCCATTCTTCTCCCAAACAATGGTGCGTCTTTTAACGACAATACTGCGCTGACATATTCAATGGAAATTGGATGTGAATCCCCGCTTTGTTATTGCGATACGGCCGCACGACACTTTATTTTCAATGTTAGACCTATGCCATTTCATTATAATTTTCTTGAACAATGGTGCGCCATTCAGCTAAAACACTGCGCTTCAACCAATTAGAACGCGTCCACGCCGTGGACACGAAATCGCATTGTTAAGAAAACTTATCATTCTTGAAACCCCTCTGTTTTATATGCAATGTTATTTCCTGTTGCACATGTACATACAATTACTATGCCATTCACTTACAATACTGTGCTTCAACCAATTAGAACGTGTCCACGCCGTGGACATATCTTCATGTATTCTGTGAATGAATCCAAAGTGAATGTATGTAAAGTGAATGTATGCAAAGTGGATGTAACCAAAGAGAAATAAGCATGTGTTGTTTTTAATTTCACATTTACGGGAATATAATAGAAACATTTTATCTTCTATAAAAATGAGTAACATTAGAGACTTCCTAAAAACAAACGGCAAACAAACCACGACAAATTTCGATTTAAATAAGATCGCAAATCAATTGGGAATAAAGAATTTTCACATATTGATGAGAAATGAATTGCAGTTGATTAAAGATGTGAGGAGCACTAACTCTGCTAATAAACCGATTCCTTACAATGTAACGTTTTAATATAAATTAAATTAAATCATTTCAAAATCGAATAAGTAGTAAGGAAAGTCATCATTATGCGTCAGGTTTAAATCAATACCCCCTTCTGACTTCTAGGGGTCCCTATAAGAAATTTTTTTAATTATAAAATGTCTAGCATTACCGAGTTCTTAAAATTATATGGAACGCAAACAACTACAAATTTTGATCTAAAGAAAATCGCAAATCAATTGGGAATAGAGAATCTTTACATATTAATGAGAGACGAATTACAATTCCTAAAAAACAAGCCATCTATAAATTTCATAACAAATCTTCACACGTCAGATCAAAGAGGAGTACATTGGTCAGCGCGACAGAGAAATATAAACGGTTCTAATTGTTATTTTGACCGCACAGAGGCTGAGAACTATTGGTTCGACTCATATGGATTGCCTCCAACAAATGAAGTCAAAGAATTACTTGGAAATGGAACTTATAATACGTTTCAAATTCAAAAAACAGGAACTACTTATTGTGGTCAATTATGTCTTTATGTTTTATTGAAATTACAGGAAGGAGTACCATTTCCTGATATTATGTTAGAATTGAATAATAATAATGGTTAATTAAAAATCGCTTCGTGGTAATTCATTTTGATAAAATCGGCCTCTGATATCTTCATCATCTAAATCTTTGATTTCGTAAGTAATCGGATAAGTTTGATTTATTTTACAAACTTCAAATATCTTTTTAGTCCAATAGCCAACAAAGCCTTTTTCAAATTTATTCTTATACTTAAATATTCTAACTCTATCTCCAAATTCAAATTTCGGCTTATGTTTCTGTAAATTTGGATTACTCTCATTCGAATAATTATTTTCGAATATTTTCTTTCGTATTAAATCAGGTTCGTCAGAAGCATTCTTTGGAGTTTCTTCAATACCTGAATGAATCTTATTGTTATACTCTCCTACAACTCCTGGTAATATCTTCAACCATTTCTGATTTCCCCGCTCAGTAAATTTTTAAAAAATTTTTTTTTAATGATCTATTGAAAACCCTCTATCACTACAGCTTTTCCTGCATTTTCAGTTGAATAAACAGTTTCAAATAGTGGCTGAACGTTTCGGTTATAAAATTCCGACCATTTATCAACAAACAATTTCCTTGGCTTTCTCTTACTTTCTTTAAAGATTTCTTCAAACGCATATTTAACTGACAGACCACTTTTGTTTTTTAAAGGCTTCACCCAAGCGTATGGTGTATATAAATCTATAACGGTCAATGCGTATTTATAATCAGAATCATTCGGCATATGAACAAGATCAGCACTCCAAATATCATCTTTATTAAATACTTTTACTTTCAATAAATATTTAGGCTTTCTATATTCCTTATGAATTTCAGACGCGTAGGTTTCAGAGTTATGAGTTTTGTCTAAACCCTGACCGAATGATATTTTAGCTTGTAAAGCTTTCTTAACATTCTTTCAATTCTTTCTCTAGATGTAGGATTTTGAATACTATCTAATTCTTGAATCATCTTCTTATCAGCTGCATGTCGAGAACTTAGATCATGATTTCGATAAGCTAAATCGTGTCTGTAAGCTGCGGCATCTACTCTATTTATTGGTTCTTCACCTGGTTTTGGATTATTATTCTCATCTAGTCTTATATCTAATCGAGTTCCTGGACCGGTATATGAATGACCAGGAAGATGTTTTTCTTTCGAATATTTACTCGAAATAAATCCAGGAAAGTTTTTTAATGTTTTTTGTATGTCACCTCCGGTATACAACGAAGTTGAATCACCTCCGCTATGCTGACAATTTAGGGGTTTATGTACTTTTAAGAGATAATTCAATAAATCTAAATTAGCAATTTTTAATTTAACTAAATTTTCGGAATTTGTAGAATTCATTTTAAAAGATAAAATAAATGTTTTACCGAATCATACTAGGACTTAGATATATTCCAGATCCATCTTTAGTTTCTTTAATTTAAATTAAGTCATCAACATTGTGGAGAATATTTTCAAGAACCCGTTTTCCTTCATCAACTAATTTTAATTTACTAATAAAATTATCTACTACTCCTTCTCCTTTAGCAACTTTCTCTAGCTCGATGTTATGACGTTTTTGTTCTTCTAATGCTGCCTTCCCTGATTTATTTTTATTTACTGCTTGGACAATACCAGCTGTCCCACCTGCTACACTTCCTGCTGCTGCTATACCACCTATTATTAGAGGAATTAATGAGAGAATCCCGCCATTATTTTCTTCTTGTAATTGAATATTCTCTATCATTGGTTTACTTATGTAATATTTTTTGTATTAAGAGTAGTAGATTTAGGTGTATTTTTGTCAACAATATTACGTAATTTTAATTCAACAGTTTTATTATTATTACTTTTCACTTCCGACATTTTTAATAAAAAAATTTTAAGTTACGAAAAATTTTAATCTATTCTAGTTATCAAAAATTTAAGTTATGAGAAAAAAATACTAATTAATCGACGAAGTCTTGGGCTTTAGCCTATCCTAGCCATCTTTCCATTAAGAATTTCAATAGAATATTTTACATCTTCTAGCAATAAACCGTAATCCATCAATGAAGTTGTGGAATCTTTTTTTTCAATATTAATTGTTACATCACAACCAGTCTTGATAATATCTTCAGATTGTGCACTTAAATCGAAACAGAAAACAGGATATAAATGTCTCCAATCTCCAGGAGTTAATTGTGGTTCAACTCCAAATTCTATACAAAGATTTCTATAAGCATCATATCCTTCCATAAATTGATTATTGGTATCATCGAATCTTAATGGATCAATAGGTTATCGGGTTTGATTTAATGAAACTTGTAAACTTCGAATTGTATTAATATGAAAAAGATTGTTGTTCTTATCAAAACTTGGTGAATTATTTCTTTGAAATATTAGTAATAAATATCTTGGAGTATTCGAAGTTCTAGTAAAATGCCAGTTAAATCTTTGTTCGGAAAAAGTTACTGAACTAGCAGTACGCTTTAGAACATTTACTGGAATTGCTTTGTTAGTATTTAATCTTTTTGCAATAGCTGTTTCAACCTCTAAACTAGGAGTAATATGCTTAATCCACCATTGAAGTCTATCAATTTTTAGATATGCTTTTTTTCCAGTCTTACCAAAAAAGATTAATTCATTATTTGTTGTACGATGAATTATTAATTTAAATTTTAATTGATATGATATTTTATTGTAATCTAAATATCCGAATAATGGAGACAATGACCAATTTACTGTCTGTTTACTTTTCTTGTTAAATTCACGTCTTTCTTTATATGCACTATTGTTTGTTTTATTTAAATGATTTGTAATATTTTCTAACCATCATCCATCTATATGATCTATATATTTACTAACCATCTATCATTAGTATCAGGAAACCAACCTTCGATTTCATGCTTTTTATTGTTTTCACCAATTGTTACAAATCTAAGCATTGTATGAATTACACCTGGAGAATCACTTATTGTTTCTATATTTTGAGTTGCAACATATAAACGCATTTGTGTAAATAATCTTGGAAAAAAATTATTCTCTAGTGCAATATTATCAGTATCTGGTAATGGTGTTGTAAAATTGGTATCACTATATAAAGAATATTCACAGTGTAAAAAGGAACCAGGTAGATATATATAACTTTGCTGATTATCAACTTCAAAGATTAAATCTCCTCCAGTATTTACTCTACTGGAAGATCCGGGATTCAAAGCAATTCTTATATAGTCATTCTTTTTTTGATTGTAACTGACGAACGGAGGATCGTCTAATCTAAATTTATTTTCGATAAGAGAAGACTTTTTATAAAAAATAATTTGACTTCATTGTTTTTCTCATACACAAAAAATTTTACTAAAAAAATTTACTAAAAAATTTTTACTAAAAAAATTTTACTAAAAAAAATTTACTAAAAAATATATTTTAGAATTTTGCTAGACCAGCTCCGCTGTTAACACCATTGCCTCTTATTTCTTCAATTGACCGAACCGTGGGTTCTATGGCTACGCCTGTTTTCTTCTCCTGTTTACTATCAGACCCCACAGCTATGTTAGCAATTTTGTTTTTTGTTTCCTCTGAAAGAATTTTTAAATTTTTTAGTTCTTCAGAATCATTCTTAAGTTTACGAATGGTTTCTAGTTGTTTTAATTCGTCTTGAGACTTAACAGCATTTGATATTGCACTAGCTGTACTACCTATAGCAGCTGCTCCTTTTGCAGCAGACGTAATCAAATCTTTATTATTTTTAATTAAGTTAACGATACTTCCAATACCAGAAAATAGACCATCTCCTTCTTTTTGAATTGCGTTTACATTGTTATAATGATAAACAGATTTCATAGATGGTTCATGAGCAATTTTTTTATTTGAAGCAAAGTGTTTTAAGATTGTGTTTATAAATTATAGGCATTTGTTAGGAATAAATTTGACTTTTGGGAAAAATATAAATTATAAAAAAAAATTATAAAAAAAATATTTATTTTTTCGATTTAACTTTTAAAGATTGGGTTTTTTGTCTATTATAAGATACTTTATCAGGAATCAAGCCTGTATCAATTAATCTTTTTATTCTGTCATTTTCTTTCATAATATTTTTTTGTTTTATTAACTCTTCTAATTGTTTTATTTTTTTTTAATTATCAGCTCTAATTTTATCCATTTATATTTTTTGAAATTATATTTATAATTTTATATTTTTTAAAATTATATTTATACTTTTATATTTTTTAAAATTATATTTAGATATACTTAAAAAAACCTCTATTTTTTTTGTTTGGTATTACAATTAAATCTTTATTATTATTTAATATAACCTTGTTATTTATATTATATCCTTCCGTTTTAACCGTTTTTATGCTATCATAATGATAAATAGGTTTAATAGATGGTACTGGTGACATTCTTTTATTTGATAAAAAATATTTAAGATTGTGTTTATATATTACAGGCATTTTTTATTAACTTTATATTAACGTTTTATATATCTATTTAATTTTTATATTTATTAAATTTATATTAACTTTTTTATATTTTTATGATTCTTATTTTTTAGTAGGGAACAAGGTTCGATTAAGATTTACGTTTGTGAATGTCCAATAACTTCGTGATAACTTTATTAATTTTCCGTTGTACGTTATCTAGTGCGTCAAGTAGCGTGTGATGTACTTTAATTTTTTTTTCAGTCACTTCTAATTTTTTCTCACTTTTTTTTAATTCTGTTTTTAAAGCATTTAATTGAACTTTAAGAACATCTAACTGTTTTTTAACAGCATCTAACTGTTCTTTATTTTCTTTAGCTTTTTCTTGCAAATTTTTCTTTAATTCATTTTCTAAATTGATTTTAAGAGTTTTCATTTTATCAACATTTTCATTAAGTGATTTTACTTCAATTTTCAAATGATTTATTTTTTTCATTTGTTGAGTAATTTTAGAACTTAATTCATCAACACTTTTTTGGAATGTAGTTTGTAACTGCTTTAAATTTTTTTTAATTCTTTCAGGAAGTTTTTCTATTTCATCTTCTAATTGTTCTTTCAATAATTTTATCTGATGTTTATTTTTAATGACTGCAGATTTTAAATTTATAGAAAGTAATATTAAAATTTTTGATTGTTCTGAAATCTTTTTAAAAAGTTTTGCTATATCTGCTTTTAGCTCTCTATCCTTTTTATCAAGTTTTAATAATTTTTCGTTTAATGATTTGTCATTAAGTTTAAGCAACTTTAATTCATTCATCAGTGGAACCAAAACGACGTTTAATTTTTCTTTAAAGTCATTGATTTGTGTATCAACATATTGTTTATTTGTTAACTCTGTATTTTGTTGCGGAAGAATAGAAAGATGCAATGAACCAGATAAAACGTCTCCAGTTTTCATGATATATTTTTCTATTTCTATTTCTGATTCACGATTATTCGGGATATATGCACCTCCACCAACATTTGGTAACATCATTTTTCAACAATAAAAATAAAATTTTTTTTTATATAATGATTAAAAAAATAAAATTTTTTCTAATAAAAATAAAAAATGGAAATGTCTCAAATTTGTCAAGTTTGTAAGACACATTTTTTTGAACCCAACGATGTTGTATACTCATATGAGAAACACACCATGTGGTATGCGTATTAATCAAAGTAAACTTAATAATAATATTCAACCTAATAATAATATTCGACCTAATATTCAATATAATAATATTCAACCGGAGCAACCATTACAAAGATTAAAGCATTTATTTATTTCAGATCAAGGACAAAATCTTTATACTGCTAGAAAAATACACCTAGACAAAATAATTATTTAAAAACAAAAAATAATTATGTAGCTGAATGGATTAATAAATCTGAAAATAGTTATTTACCACATAATAATAATTATGTAGATCATAATAATAATGTAACACAAAATAATAATAATAATAATATAGCACAAAATAATTATGAAGATTAAAATAATTATGTTGCCCAAAAAATTCTGTAGATAATAATAATTATGTAGATGACAAAAATTATGTAGTACAAAATAATTATGTTGATAATAATAAATCTGTGAAAGGTAATACGAAAAAATGTTCTGGTTGTAGTAAAAATATAACATCTAAAAATTTTGCACGTCAGTTAAAATTATGTGAACAACCAGAAGAGGTTAAAAAAGATAAAATGAAAGATCAGCTATGTCGCAATTGTAATAAATATTTTACGAAATTTTAACAAACTTCTATAATATATTTAAGAAATCTTTCAAATGTTATATGAATGTAGAAGTTCTTTATACAAAAACTGGATCCGATGGAATGACTGAAGAAATAATACAAGGACATTTTACACAGACACAAGAAATTCATAATGTAAATGATAGATCATCTGTATTTGAAAAGATGTCAACACAATTAAAAGATGCTATAACTGAAGCTGAGTTACGTGAATCTGGTTGGAGATTTGTTAAAATTGTATCCAAGAAAATAGTAATTGATAAATATAAAAATAATACTGGTGGTAGTCATGTTCCTTTACCTTTCAGTTAACCACAAATAATCAACATAAAAAATGAAGATGAACGTTGTTTTCTGTGGAGTATTATGGCACATTTACATCCTGTAGAATATCACAAAGAAAGACTAAGTCATTATAATGAAGAAGAATATATAAATGAATTTGATCTTTCTGATGGTTTAGATGATAATCAAGATTATAATCAACTAATAAAGTTTCATAAAAAGAATAAAAATTTAATAGAGGTAAATGCTTTTGAATTAAAGGTGAAGTATGTTTCTATTGGTGATATTACTCCCTTATATCCCGGAGATATTGAAGTTAATAACATTGTTTATAACAACTTAAAAGAAATTTATTTGAATAACAAAAATTTATGTCAAACAGAAATAGTATACAATAAAAGAGGAAAGCATCATAATATTTTTTACCAAGGAAAAATAATATGTACTGAAAAATATGAAATTGTTAAAACATTATCACCAATAATGATTAATCATAATAATTATAAAGGATGTGGATTTCCCGATGATTATGAAACAGAATGTTCATCTCTATCATCAGAATATAGTAATAAATTAAAAATATTACCACAACTATATAAACAAAAATTTCAACAAGAATATCAACAAGAGTTACAAATGTTACATAATCAATATCAACCAAAATATCAACTAGAAGAAAATATATTCTTTCAAAAATATATTGAAGATGAAAGGGATCTTGAAGATGAAGCATCTTTAAAATTTTCATACAACATGTACAAACATTTAAATTCTCAAGACATATCCCAAGACAAATTTCAATATAATACATTAGAATATCATCCAACAAATGTACAAAAATATAAAGAATATCGCAAACAAGAAAATCTAAAAGAATATTATATGGGTAAAAATATATTACACAAGGAATATGAAGAACAATATGAAGAACAATGTCAAAAACATTATGAAGAACAATTTCAAAAAAATATAAAAAACAATATCAAGAAAATTTAGAATTATTACAACAAGAATATCAAGAAAAATTAAAAATATTAAAACTTGAATTAATGCAACCAGCACTAGTGAATATACTATATTATCAAGATCATTACATATTATATAAGATATTTCTATATTTACAAAAACTTCAGATAATGCTAATTACCCCTGTCTCCAATGTATGACTAGTTATAAAACTGAACAAACATTGAATAATCACTTGTCAAATTGTCAGCAAAATGATGCAGCTAAAAATACTTTTACTAAAGAAGAATATTTAATTTATAATAAATGGTATTACAAAAATATAGTACCCTTTATTATATATTGTGATTTTGAAGCATATAATGTTAACATGACAGAAAGTTCTGGTAAACATTTGCTCGAACAAAACCATTATGTTGGGGAATGTACATTCATTCAAATTATCCCGAATTAATTAAATCAGAATATTATCAATACTATGGTGAAGATAGTTCAGAAATGTTTACAAAGAAAATAGAAGAATTACAAAATTATTTTTCACAATTGCTTAAAACAAATAAACCAATGCTTCCAATAACGTCTGAACAATTAGTGCAATTTAATAATGAAATAAAATGTTTTTACTGTGGAAAAGAATTAGGATGTGATAGAGTAAAAGATCATGATCATCTAAATGGATTATATAGAGGTGCAGCACATAATTCTTGTAATCTTAATGCTAATAAATTTAAATATAATTTTGTTCCTTTATATTTCTACAATGGTTCTAAATATGATTTCCATTTAATAATAAAAGATTTATTTTCATCTGAAAAATTACAACTAAGAACAAACGTACTATGTATTTGGTTGTATTAGAATTTTAGATGCATTTAGATTTTTTAATCCTTATTCATTAGATCTCATGGGAAAATCTTTGAAACCTGAACAATGTAAAATATTGAATAAATATAATTTTAAAACTTTAAAAGGCATATTTCCATATGAATATATAACCTGCGGTTCACAGTCGAAGACTGGTTTAACTGGAGATTTTAATTCTGTGAATAAAATTATGGAAGAAAAACAACTTCCTCCAATAAATAAATTTAAATCAACATTAAAACAATCACAATTATCTGAATAAGACTATGCAGAAGCTGAAAAAAATTGGAGAGAGTTAAATTGTAGAACAATGTATGATTATAAAATGAAATATCTTAAGATAGATGTGTTAATACTAGCTGATCTATTTGAAAACTTTCGTGACATGAGTGTAGAATATTATGGAATAGATCCATGTTATTGTTATTCTACACCAGGTTTAACATGGTTAGCAGGATTAAAACATACTGGTGTTAAACTTAAACATTATAAAGAAAATACATATGATAAATTATTATTTTTTGAATCTGGGATTAGAGGTGGTGTTTCATCAGTTTTAGGTAATAGATATGTTAATGTTATAATAAGAAAGTAAATCCACAAGAATATGGAATAATGAAACCTTTATCACCAGAAGAAAAAGAAAAAATATTAGAAATTTTTCGAACCAAACGAGAAGGAGTAGAACGTGAAAAAGCAATTGATGAATTCATGAGAGAAAACTATTTGTTATATTATGATTTTAATAGCTTATATTCTTCTTGCATGATACAAGAATTACCAACAGGTGAAATGTCATGGTGTAATATTCTTGATTATCAAAAAACACATGATGGTGAAAATAATTATGGTTATATATATGAAGTTGATTTAGCATACCCAGATTATAAAAAGGCGCAACAAAATATTATGCTTTCTGCCCCGAAAACGAAATTCCCAATATAGAAGAATTTTCAGATTATCAGAAATCTATAATGCCTAAAAAATACAGACCAACAAAAAAACTTATGTTAACACAAAGTAATAAAGGAAAGTATGTTGTTAAAGGAAGAATGCTAGATTGGTATTTAGATCATGGAATGATTCTCACTAAAATACATCGAAAACTAGAGTATAGAAAATCTAAGTGGTTAAAAGATTATATAGAATTTAATATTGAAAAACGTAAAATAGCTAAAAGAAATAAAGATGATTTTAGAAACGTATTCTTTAAATTAATGAATAATTCATTTTATGGTAAGACTTTAGAAAATGTGCGTAATAGACAAAATATTGAAATAGTTTATGATAGAGATAGGTTTCAAAATTTAACAAGGAAACCTACATATAAAAGAACTACTAGATTCAGTGATGAACTATGTGCAGTACATCTAAGACGAAACATTATAAAACAAGATAAGTTTAATTTTATTGGTTTCACTATATTAGAATTAGCTAAACTATTTATGTATAGATTTATATATGATTATTTAGCACCTGCTTATGACGAAGACTATAAATTACACTTTACAGATACCGATTCTGTTTTCTTAGAATTAACAATACCGTATAATTCTTCACTTGATAAAGAAATTAATAAAATAAAAGATATCATTCATCCTTCAAATTTATGTAAAGTAAAAGATGAGTTAGGAAATGAAGATTTCATAACAGAAGCTATATTTTTAAAATCTAAATGTTATTGTTATAATACAAATTCTAACACAGATTCTAAAACATTAAAAGGAATTTCAAAGGCATCAGTGGCTAACCAAATAACATTTGAAGATTATAAAAATGTATTATTTAATAATGAAATAAAAGCAGCATGTAATTATAGACTTAACTCAAAGAAACATAAAATGTATTTAAAAGAAGAACATAAATTAGCATTAGATCCATTTGATGATAAAAGAAAAATTTTACCTGATAGAATAGCTACTTTATCTTTTAAATTTTCTAATTTCTAAAATAGTTCAATTTAATAAAATATAAAATAATATAAAAATATAAAATAGTATAAAATAATATAATATAAAAATATAATATAAAAAATGGATAAAATTAAAGCTGATAATTTTAAAAGAATTCAACAATTAGACAAGTTAATAAAACAAAGAAATATTATGAAAGAAAATCATCTTCAACATAGAATGAAAAAGCTGGTATACAATCTGATGTGTTTCATCAATTAAAATTAACTGAAGAAGTAAAAACTGATTATGAAAAAACTGTCGAACCATTTAAATTTCTTGAAAAACAAATCAATATAGCAGATCCAGTACTTAAAACACTATTAGATGATTATGGTTTGTTAGAAGCAAATATAGATAAAAAATTACCAAAATCTATGTTATCTGAACATTCTACTTTCTTAAATAATAAAAAATTATTTGCAAGATTTTATCTTGGTGGAAAAGAAATATTTCCACAACCTTTTCGAGGTTTAATTTTTTCACCATATAAATCTCTTTTTAGTTTAGATAGAAATTTTGTTGATCTTTTAAGAGGAGCAGATTTAAAAAATTATGCTGTAGAAGATCTCATAAAATATAAAGCTATGTTAGATAGAGTTAAAGCAGGAAAAACTCTTAAACGTTATAGAGAATTAGAAAATATATTATCAACGGGAGTTAAAGTAGGGAAAGGTTTTAAAACAGAAACAACTGTATTTTTACCAGATGATCCACAAGAATTACTAAATAGATTAAATATTTTAATATCGGCAATAAAAGAAGGACATAATTCTAGTTTCAATAAAATTCAAGCTATATTGAAAAGACTGTTAGAAATGAAGATTCTCAAGGAAGAGGATTATAAAAGTATAGCTGAAATATGTTGTTTCTAATTTTTATAAATAAATGTCTATTTAAATTTTTTAGTTAAAAAATGTCTTCTAGAGAATTATCATCAGTAGATTTTGACAAAATTAATAATCATTTAGAAAATTTAACAGAGATTTTGGGTTCATCAAAATTTAGTACGACGTTAAAAATTATAACAACTACTTCATCACACACTTGTAATTTAGAACCCATTCTACATTTGGAACAAAATAAAAATTATCAAATTGCATTGACTAGTTTCTCCACATTTAACACTATTCAAAACGTTATCAAAGATGTGAATGACCAATTTAGATATTCTACTGATAAAGGTGAAACATGGAAAATATTAACTTTTCTTCCTGGTTCTTACGAAGTTGAATCAATATCAAATGAAATTAAGAGACATTTAGGTATACCATTTAAAGATAAGAAACAACTACATTTTGCAGTTGAACCGGCAGTTAATAAATTTTCTCTTACTTTAGACGAAAATCATCAAGTTGATTTTAATCATGATAGATCATTGTCATAGCTATTAGGATTTACTAAACAAACCTATAGTCAAGGTTATCATTTAGGTGAGAAGATTCCAAAAATAACTGAAATAAATTCAATTGTTGTACATTGTGACATTATTGAAGGAGGATATATAAATGGTAAATTGTCAAATTTAATATTCAGTTTTCCAGCTTTTACTGTACCCATTGGTTATAGATTAAATGTATTTCCACAAACATTAATATATTTCCCTATTACAAGAAAAACTATTAACAGTATTAACATTAGAATCACTGATGAGAAAGGACAAGAAATAAATTTTGGAGGTGAAGAGATTATGATAGATCTTTTGGTTCAGGAGGTATAAAATCCCACGCGAAGCTAGAAAAGTTTAATTTTCTCCTTCTTCTTATTCTTTTTATTATTCTTCTTCTTTAAAACCAAAAAATAAAAATAAAATAAAAATAAATTTTTTTTATTAAAAATGAGTGAAGTACCCCCATTAAATAAAAAAACTTAAATTTAATAATCAAACAAATTTATCTAATAAAGTTTTGTCAGTTATTTGTGAAAGATCAGGGTGTGGAAAAACATATTTATTATTTAAAATTTTAACGACTCCAAATTTTTTGGATTATAACAATCTTATAATTTATACAACAGCAGCAGAACAACCCGTCTATCAATTTTTAAAACATGGATTTGAAAATAATCTTTAAAAAAAGCAATTGCTTCCCTATTCAAAGAATACGAAAAATCTGAATATGAAGAAGAAATAAGTTCGTGGTGTGAAGAAGCAGCAAAAAATAATCAGTTAGTAGAATCCAATAAAAATAAACACATAAAGATACAATTAATAGATGATAGTGGTAATATGCAAGATCCTAGTAAACTAGATAAAACAAAGAAACATTGTGTAATTTTTTGATGATTGTGTTAATGATAGAAATCAGTCAGTTCAGAGAAATTATTTCACAAGAGGTGGACATAATAACTGTAGTGTTTTTTATTTAACACAAAGTATGTATTCATTAGACGGAAGTGTTATTAGAAAGAATGCAAATATATTTATACTATTTGAAATAAATGCAAGAAACTTAAGTGATTTGTTAAGAGATTTATGTGTAAGAAATAAAGATGAATTTAAACATTCGTGTAATAATGCTTGGTCAAAAGATTATGGCTTCTTTACAATTAATATTGATAAAAAATTCATGATAGAGTTATAGAAGATTTGTTTACCGAGTGATAAAAATATACAAATATAGTATTATAATATATTTTTTTTGTTATAATTATCAGCTCTAATTTTATCCATTTTTAAAATATAATATTTGAATTTTGTGGTAACATTGGAATACAACAAAAACATTTTACTGAACAAATTATGTTTTTATTTCTTTGTTGTCTAACATCTTTTCGTCTAAAGATTTGTTTAATAAAGTTTTGTCTAATAAAGTTTTTAGTTCTTCTAAAAAAATTTTATCATTTTCTTCATTAGAAATTTTACCATCACTAAAAGTTTTATCATCCTTTTTATTTTTATCACCAACTTTTTCGGTATTTAAATGAAATGTCATTTTATTAGCTTCATTAGCTATTTGATCAAATTTTTCAATCTCATCTAACGTACTAACATTATCATCACAGACTCTTTGAAAATAATAATGTAGTTTATCATAGACTTCTTTAATATGTAAATGTTTAGTTTTTAATGATTTTCGTTTCTTAGTTATTAAAGATTTATCTAACATTGTAATAAGTGAAGTTGTTAAAACACGCGTACCTGTTAAAGCAGTGGCAACAACAGGAAGTACTAAAACACCTGAAGATATAACAATTGTAAACACTCCTAAACTTATTGTTAAGAATATTCCAATTCCTTGTGTTACATTCTTAACTTTAGCCATCTCTTTCTTAATTTTTTATAATGCTCTAATCTTAATAATAATTGAGATTCTTTATCTTTCATATAACGTACTCTATCTTTATGTTTTTCTTTGTTCATTTCATATGATAACGAAGGATATATTTTTGAGGTTTCTTCCACTTTTGTTTCTTCCATTTTCGTCGTCGCCGTCCCCGTTGATGTTTCTTCCACTTTTGTTTCATCCATTTTTAAAGAAATATTTTGAGTACAATCTTCTGATTTTATCCTTAAAATTATTTTTATTTATAAAACTCTTTTTCAATGTATGAAATATTTCCTATACTCATTTTTGAGATATCATATTTTTTTACTTTTATAAGAGTCCGGAGGTCATATTTTTTTACATTTCTGAGGGTACCTTATTTTTTTTTACTTTTATAAGAGTCCGGACGTCATATATATTTTTTTACATTTCTCATTCACAGTGTATGAAAAAATCCCAACGAACTTTTTTTTCTGATTTTATCATTTTATTTTTTATTTTTATAAACCTCTTTTTCAGTGTATGAAATATTTCCTATACTCATTCTCAGTGTATGAAAAAATCCCAACGAACTTAAAACTTTTTTTTCTGATTTTATCATTTCACTTTTTTATTTTTATAAACCTCTTTTTCAGTGTATGGAATATTCCTATACTCATTCTGGAGGTATCTTATTTTTTTTCTTAGTTGTCCTGAATCGGTCATATATTATTTTTTTGGATTTTTGGGGTACCTTTATTTTTTAATTTTATAAGAGTCTGGAGGTGTCCTGGAACAGTTTTTATACCATTACTGGCAACCTCATTGTGACAGTTCAGATATTCGCTTGGTGCCAACTTAGAGCATCCTGTAAGTATGTGAGATACCGTCTCATCTGCTGACATGCACATTCTGCATCTAGCATCATTGCTTATTTTTAGTATGTAAGTGGAATGTGCTTTCGTCTTTATCGCTTGGTCCTGTGCTGCTGTTAGTAACGCCTCAGTTGTCATCTTCAGATTGACAGATTTCAGCCAACCGTAGCAAGCTTTCCTTGACGTTACTTCTTCCATTTTTCTTGCGTATTGACCATGCATTACTTTATCCTTCCATCTTTGGTACCGATCTTCTATCACCTTCCTCTTCCATTCTTCGGAGGTTTCTTACCGTTGCCCGTACAGATCGCCTGATTTAGCCACCGCCAGCAGTGGGTCGTCTTCTTTATCATTGATGTATTCTGCTAGGCTCCGGTCTTCTTGTTCTATAACCTCCCTTAGGTGTTTCAGTCCCCTACCTCCCCGATCCTGCGGTAGGTAGAGGCGGTCAATGTCAGCCTTTGGATGTAATCCTTTATACATTGTTAGTATTTTGCGGGTCTTTCGGTTTAATTCATTGAGCTCTTGCACTGTCCATTTCAGCACACCACCAGTGTACCTAATCACAGGGACAGCATATACATTTATGGCCTCAATTATATTCTTCCCATACAATTTTGATTTCAGTATTTTCTTCAATCTCTTCTTGTACTCTTTGACTGCCCTTGTCTTTGTTACTTTATCAAGGTTCGTATGATGTTGAAGGATTCCGAGATATTCATATCCTTCTTCGGTAACATCCTTTATATGAACTTCTTCGGCTTGATATCCTTCTGTTTGTATGACTTCTCCTCGATGGATGATTAGTCGCGCACATTTTTCGATTCCGAATCTCATATTGATGTCATCGCTGTATGTTTTCACGGTGTTGATTAGGCAGTTGATGTCGCTTTCTGTTTTCCCGTACAGTTTCAAAATCGTCCATATATAGTAGATGGCTGATCTTTTGTCCCTTTGCTAGCTTATATGATCTATCTATGTCGTGCAGGACCTCACTGAGAGGGTTCATTGCAAGGCAGAACATGAGTGGTGACAGCGAGTCCCCTTGGAAGATCCCTCTTTTGATCTTTATGTGTCCAATATCTTCATTTCCATGTGTCAAATTTGTCTCCCACTTTTTCATTGATGCTGTAATTACTTTTTGCATGACTTTGTTAACTTTGTACATGTCAAGGCATTTGACATGAAGATGCGAAACAACGACTTATAGCTATAAGTCATCAACTGAAGAGATATGAAGATAGAAATGAACAAATGCGAATAAACAAGTTGTTTCACCAAGAATGCGGAATGGAATCGAAAGCCTTGCGATAATCGATCCATGCCATTAACAAGTTCTTCTTTCGCTTTCTGCTTTCACTGGTGATCGTTCTGTCTATGGCAAGTTGTTCTTTAGTACCTCTACATCTTGGAAGGCACCCTTTTTGTTCCTTATGCATTATGTTCTTTGATTTGACGTGTTCATTGATCTTGCTTGCAATTATTCCGGTGAATAGCTTCCACAGTGTCGGGAGACATGTTATGGGCCTGAAGTTGTATGGAGTCGGCGGCTTGTTTTCGGATTTTCTTATTAGTACCGTCCTGCCATTGACCAGCCATTTCGGCATCATATCTGGATTTCTAAGAAGCTCATCGTAGTACTTCGCAAGCCTGTCATGTAATTTGCTCATCTTTTTTATCCAGAAAGCTTGTACTTTATCAGGGCCTGCTGCTTTCCACTTTGCCATGCTAGCTAGTTTGTATTTTGTGTCTTCCTCAGATATTGTGACGTTATCTTGATAAGTTAGTCTTTCGCAATTTCTCTCAATTTTCGGTAGCCATTCAGCCTGTGCATTGTACTGCTTTTCGGTTTCCCATATCCCTTTCCAGTACTCCATCATGTCGTCTTTGTTTTCGACTCGGCTATTGTTTGCTGTTTCTTGGCCTCTTATTTGTCTATATGCTTTCTTTGGGTTTTGGTGAAACAACTTGTTTATTCGCATTTGTTCATTTCTATCTTCATATCTCTTCAGTTGATGAGTTATAGCTATAAGTCGTTGTTTCGCATCTTCATACACTGCTTCAATGCATCTATTGTTCATATTGTATTTTCTTATCATGTAGGGAGGCAGTCTTCCATTATACTCCATAGCTGCCCTAATCTGATTAGTTTCTTTTCTAAGGTTCTTAATTTGATTTTGTAGACGCTGCTTCTAAGGAGGCGGGAGCTTCGCACGTCTCGTATCATCCATGACAATTTCTTCCGTAACTTTTGCTGCAGAGTAAATCAGTGTATTCATCTCTGTTATGCTGCTTGTTGGAATATGTTCAGTTATATTGTTTATCTTTTCAATCAACCGATTAGTGTTGTTGTTATTAACTCTTATTTTTCTTATGCCAGTTCGGCTTTCTGCATTCATATAAGTCTCCATATATTGGATTAACCTTTCTTTAAGACATTGCTCTTCTTCAGTGAGCTGCTGAGTTGGAACTGTGTCACTATTTGTTTGTTGTTCATCAGCAAGTGCATTGTTATCTGCTGGATCGTACGTGGTCGGGTCTGTTGTTTCGTTATCAGCTGTATTAGTCTGAAGGCTTTTTGTTCCACTAACTCTGTCGGCAATTGCTTCAATTTCGAGATTTGTCAATAGGCCATTCTTTACGATTGATCGCTTTTGATTAAGCAAGCCTTGTTCACTTATTGTCGTTTGCGGATACTTTTGTTTCCATATCTCATACATGCGTTTTCGAAATCCTCTCTCATTCGGTCGGCTCCTATAGTAGCTATCAATGGCGCTGTCATTATCGGCATGTGTCCACTTTCTTCTATGACGTTGATGTTGTTCATTTGTTCCAGTAGCCCGTCCGCTTGAACACCCTGGTTCCTCAATATTCAACGCAGGCCTTGATAACCCGGGCGACGCCTGTTCCGGCATGGATATTATATTATTCCTACTCTCCATATGTGTATGGGTGTAGGGCGAGGACGAGATTAAGGAAGGAACCACTTCTCCTTCCCGAGTATGCACTTATGTGATTCGAGCGTCTGCAGTCTGGTTAACAGTCAGCCAATGTCTGATCTACTTGCGACCTCCACGTAGCTGGATTACGGGTGTTAGCCACACACCCGGTCGGCTGTAAGGATATAGATGATATTAGAATATAGTTATTAAGGTTCTAATCCACTTTAATGACCTCCAAGTAGCTGGATTACAGGTGCTTGCCAAACACCCGGTCGAAAGCATTATTAATAAGGTTGACTGCGCAAGGAGTCGAACCTGGGCCACCCAGACCACAGGCAGACACTTAAACCACTGTGCCACTCGCTCGTCTCTATGTATCATTCTGGCTACTTCATTGTGGTGATTGAGGTACTCTTTTGATGCCAGTTTTGAGCATCCTGTGAGTATATTACCCCTTATTATTATTATTATTATTAACAAGTCAGGACTATATGAACACAAACATTGTCACTTCAATGGTAGTCTATTTGATCAAATGGTGTGAAAATCTCCCTCATACACGGAGGAGTTGAATGCTTCCGAGTCGTACACATGAAAACTTCAGTCATGATTTGAATACCTGTTCATTCGCTGTGCAAGAGTTAATTGAGCAACTATCGCGCTTCCACCACTGAAGAAGGTCCTACACAGACCGAGATATTTGGTGCATTACAGTGTTCCTCATCAGCAGTCTTTGGTTCCGGGGCAGTGTGTGCTGTGTATGTGTGTTCGTGACATGCGGCGTCAATTTCGTCGATGCTATTTCTATCGTCTCACATTTCTGCATCACTTGCAAATAAAGGTCTAAAGTCGGTACTTCTATTCTTCCCCCCCCCCACATTTTCCAACTTTTTCAAATTCATCAAATTTTGTCAAACTTAGTCACATTGGATTTGTAATAGACTTCACATGTCACTGAGTGACAGTACAACACCACTGAGAAGTCTTACTTGAACCCTGGGATGAATGATTGGTGCCTTGGATACTCAGTCAGACAGAATACAATACACCACGGTTGTGTCTTAAGACATGTTCCCCTTTCAGAAAGTGATCCAAGACCTTTCTGGGGAGTGATTCCATCGATCTGAGATACAATAGGCCGTATCGAGCGTAGTGTGCATGACCAGCGGCGAAGAAGTAGGGCATCATTAAGGCAAACGCTTCGAGATGATGTGGCCAATCTCCTTCTCGCTCTGCTCTGATGAACATCATCATGATGAATACTGGTTTTATCAAAACATCGACCCACAATTTGGCAGTCTTACTGCTACTGCTGAGTTTCTTCAATATGTTCATCAAGTCATTCTTGCATGTTATCGAAGTCTCCCCCATGATGTCTCTCAGTAATTCCTCCACAATAAGTCGTAGCGCCCTCACGTTTTGAGGAAATTTCTTTCCTGATAGCATCTTCTGCACTCCTCCGAACACCTCATTCATGATATCAGAAAGTCCACTTTCAGCCATCAGCGTTCCTACACATCCAACGAAGCTCATGAGGGAATGCATGCCTCCGAGCCTCATAATGACATTTGAGAATCTATCAGGGTAGGTCCATATTATTTGCAGAGCTACACGGTACAACTGCAAGTCACATGTCATTACGACATATTCCTGACCTGTCTACTCAGTGAGACATTGTACTCTTGCTAGTGCTGTCATCATGGTATCCGGGTCAGAGGGCTTCATGTCGATTAGAGGCAGGTATATGAATTTGGTTTTTGGTTGCGGCGATATTCCTGTTTGGCGACTGCTGGCTGTGTTGTACTCATTGTACTCTGGACATCAATCTTGGAGGATGACGTCTCCCAGGAAAGCGGTATCTACTTCTTCAGCCCTTTGACGTGACAACGCCTTCAGAGAGAGCATCTTCAGTGAAAGCACTGGTCTTGTCGTGGGTTCTGGTGGTAATGCAGGTTTCTTCGGTCCTTTGAATCTCTCAATTTCCAGATTGAACTCTACAGACTTGCGCACATCCTCGTTCGTTATGCGTTTGATAATACGTGTATCTTGCTGATCAGACATCATACATTGCTGTTCACTTTGAGTGAACAGCACTGCTAGCGAATGGGTCGACAAGTTACCGTTCTGAGACGATATGTCTGCCTCAAAATTGTCAGCTATGACTAGAATCAGCCCATTATTCGCGTCCGAAATTCCTGACAAATCTAATTCCTCTGCTACTGAAGTAGCGGCTGATTTTTTTGAAGCGGAGTACTTCGTCGTAGGAGCAGGTTACGGCAAATCCATGCATCAAATTAATAAGTTTTTTCGAATCACGAATTCCCAGGTCAATCTGAAGACTCGTCGGATGATTGTGCAATGCAGTTGTGATGATGGAACCGATCAGAATGGCAGGTAGAGTTCTATCTAATTTGGGGGACAGCTTCGAGAGTAAAGCGAGTACATTCTCACTCACGGATTCTGCGTCTATTTCACGACTCATTTCAGTTTCATAATGAAGCTTGTTCTTTGGAATTTCTTGCACTTCCTTCTTGACATTCTTTGAGACTATCGTCAGTGCAGCATTCAGATCGTCCTCGTCCTCGTCGACCACTTTCAGGAGCGTTGATGCAGTACTTCGGAAGATTAGGATATTCGCTATGCCAGGGGAACTCAACACTAGGACTTCCGTCCCGAAGTACTCAGAGAGAGTCGCAACTAGGCTCCTGCGAGAAAGACAAGTACCTTCAAAGCCTTGATATGAATTGAACAGATCTACAGAACTCCACCCGTGCTTTGTGTTCTCTTCAAGAGATCTCACTAGACAATTCAAAGCCTCATCTGTATCATCGCTCGACGTCACGGTTGTAGCACACATAACACATCGGTGTGCCATGAACTTGCATCGGCATGCTACGTGGTATCGTGCGTCAGCTGCATGCAAGTCACTTATGGCTCCCTCTATCCTTGCCTTTACTGCCCAACCCCAGTCGTCAACCCACGAGTCACAAATCTCCAGCAAATATAGCTTCAAAGGCTTTTGTCCTTTCTTGGCAATTTCGCGACACAAATATGCTGGCTTCCATCTACTAGGATGCTTCGGATCCTTGTCCAAAGAACAGTCTTCCCCACAGAAGAGACAATGCTTTCTAAAACTGAAGATTGTACCGCTAGAGTTTCGTGTTCCTACTGGTGGAGGATTCAGAGAGGATTCATCATTTCGTTTCGTTGTTTTCACATGTCTCTCTATGTGCGTTTTTGAGTTAAACGTGCTGACACAGCTCTTATGACACTTAACAATACAGCTATTATCTTCTCGCAACAGGTCTCCAACCAGTTTATGTTTGTCATCAAGATAAATTTTACTGCATCTGATGATGCTTTCAATTCGTTTCGGTCCGGAATCAATCAGTCATTCTCTCTTGTCACCACGCGCATACCTCTACTTGAAGAAACATTCCTCGTCCATCAATTCATGATCTGAAAATGCAAAAGACGAATTCAAATACTTGTCTCAATCAAACTGCACATTACTGACACCAACATTAATTTCTACACCAAGAAGCGTTATGTTATAGCCTACTGAACTTACGAAGACATCGACATTCTCTAAACCAAGAACCATTAAGCAATCAAGCTTAAAAAATACTTACGTTTGGTTATGATAGAATTAGAAGTTTAAATAGATACATGCACAACGGAGTATGGTAGTACCTAATGATAAAACAAAACGTATATTCGAACACAAATCTCCAAAATACGTACGTACGTAAGTTGATTAAGCCTAGCTGTAAAAATGAAAACTGCTTCTGGTAGTGCAGGGGCAGTGAAAGCAAAGAACGATGTTAACTATTTACCAAAAAAGTTGGAATAAAAAGCGAGCCTCGTCTTCCAGTTCGACAGATCACCTTTTCAATGCGATTGACTTGGTTACCAATGAGATTTCCCGTTGATTCAGCTGTGTCGCATTTGAGTCGCATTCGCTAATAGAGGATATACTTCGTATGGTTTCCGAATGACAAAGTAGTACAACGAACTGCAGACAATATAATGATAAATGCACATGCTCATGTAGCCTACGCAGATATATTGCTAAGCAAAGATTCACCACCAACATAAGATGTCCTGTTGACAGGAATCATAATACATGATGTTGAAGAAAAAGGTCAATTTTCTGAAACAAGACATCTATTTTATGATAAAATTTCACAAATTAGACAAATTTCAGTTCACAACTGGGTAAAAATGACAAAGAACGCTCAGTGATGTGTACGGGGTAAGGCAGTTTTATACGCATCACTTCATCAAAAAGTCAGATAAGTCCAAATATTAATTTCATATGTTTCACAGGTCCATTTAGCGCTTGATAAGCACCAGCGCTCATTTCCATCCATTCAGGTATGATACTCCAAAATATTCGGACGAAACACGAAAGGAAGCAGAAATGAATCGTCTGAAAGGAAATATACATTGAAACATGTTTACAATAGGCTGCATCTGCTTCATGCATTCTATCCATATCATCAAAATAATCATCAAAATTATTATTGCAAATATTATTATTATGATTGTAGCATAAATACTACTTATGAATATACTACTATTATCAGAATATGCTAGTAGCCTCACCGAGTCGATTCAACTAAGTTAGAATTATAATCCTGATGTCTAGAAAACTATTTACATGCCTTTGGTTGGCATTTCTACCTCATATACTTCCGAAGACATGACAAAAATGCATTTTTTAGGTTCGGTGGCCGCCATTTTGGATTAGGCCCTCTAGAGAAAATTGCCCAAGGGTGCCAGCTGGGCACCCGGCAGTTTCTGTTCCCAGATGACCCAATGAAGGATTTTCTGCAATAAAAAATCTTTAGACTCCAAAACAAGGTTCGGCAATTTTTGCCATTATTCTGCCGGACTACAAGGTACAGCTGTGATCATGAACTCCGTGGGATTTTTGTCTACAGACAATGACGAACAGTTGTCTAGTTCTGAGGCTGTAAATGTTCTACAAGCTCATTTTACACACTCAACGCTTTTGCGACAGTAGTGAGACTGCCCTAATGAGCAAGCAAAGATCGTGCATCGAGAGACAATGCCAAACTCTCGGGGGTCAATAACAAAAATGTGGGGGGGGGGGAGAATAGAAATACCCTTAAGTCTATTGGATACTCTGGAAGTGCATCAACTCAGCACACCAAATAACAAATGCAAAGCTCAGCCGAATGTAATGCACTATTGTAGATGATGGTAATAATTTCATCATAAATGAGAGATCAGTCCAGGACAGCTGACACTTTCCATTCTAGATTTCCTCCTTATATCAAAGTACCGCATTTAGTCTGATCGTCGTATAACGCAGATTTACACTACGATTAAAAATTATTACGAACAAATAGTGGCGATACACGTCTATCACTCCGTACTCAGAAAATCATCAGCTAATTGTCATATTACAGTCTCGGCCAGTCTAGAGGGAAATAAGCATTGAAAATCGCACGAAATTATGCAACAAAATGAACAGTCAATCAATCCTTTTATTCAATGATAAATGCTCATATTTTCAGACGGAATCATGTCTTTCAATCAATAGACCGCCGCCCTTAAGCGCTGCTTTCAAATATTTTAGGAAAAAATGAGCCAGTAATTTAAAGGAATAATCTTGTTGGCAGTCTCACTCCGAAATAGTCATACGTGCATATAAAGTATTTTCTAGAATATTGCCTATAGTTTATGTGGTGTTCTGTTATTTTAGTGCGTGTTTTATTCGAGGCTGTTGCATTCGAGCCGGGTTGCATAATAAGATATCATAATCAAAGTCAATGATAGTAAAAAAAGCTAATAATACACGTAATGCTTTTCGTGAGATTTCCTTGGTAATTTCGTTTTAACTTGAGGTTCTCATAAGAAAACGTTCTCTCCGACATCTAGTATATCGATTTAATATCTAATAAGCTTCATAATGCTTAGACATTAAAATCTTTAGCATCGAAACGATAGCATTTAAACACAGGAATAATTTGAAATTCACTTTTTCAGCAATTATACTGTCTTAGACCATGGGAACTAATCTCCTCAAAAAAAGCTGAATGTTTTCAGATATTGTTTTCAATGCGTGCGTGCTGACTGACATTTTTAAGTTGACAGCAATCACTTCAGATGGCTTTCAGCGTATAATAGTTGAAATAATAAGCTTCTGTCACCATTTCTTTTGACAGAAATGGTCCAATATACACAATAACAATTATTTCTTACAGTAACTGACGCGCATCAATTTCACCTTCTTCCGTGTTAATAGCTGAACACGACTTCACGTTAAGAAATTGCGACGCCGCAGTGATGACGACAAAAAACCAATCACATTGTAATGTTAGGTGCAACTGGGTTCCTTTCTTCATGCGGCGGAGCATCATTTGAGAAGAAACCAAGAGCTGCGAGAAGTCGCATTCAATCCACTATTCCGAAACCAATCTGTATTGACAGATACAATGATGAAATAGGCGGAATCGACCAAGCAGACCAGGCAATTAATCCGGTACAACTATGATAGTGTGGTCCCGCATACTGCCGACATTACAGGGCTCGTAGAAAACGTGTAACCTCTCTTGCACTTCGTCATCATTGTCATTCGTCATCATCGTCATCATTGCCATGGCAACGCACCCGATGTGCTGAATGTCGCACGCTTGGCGAGCAGCCACTTTGATGACGACAAAGAAGTTGACTGACGCCGCTTCCCTATGTGTTGACGAGGCTACCGCAAATGACTTTCTTCGCCATCATGGTATCATAAGAGCTGATCCTCCAGTACGCTTCGGTAAGCCTCATGATGAGGCCTTTTACAACGCTCTTTTGCACCTCTCGGAGTGGTATGTCTTGTAGTTGAAGAAATATAGACTTAGTTTGGATAAATGTGTATTTTAGATGTCGGGACCACAGGAATTTTAGGGACCACACTGTCATAGTTGTACCATTAATCTATGCATATTCGTGAATCCGAAAAAGTCATGCTTGGTTCATAAGGTCGGAGTGAACATCAGTGAAATTACTATACAATTCTTTCATTCGGCATTGTTTCGGAAAAGATGGTAAGTGCACGATTCTGGACTTCCTCAATAAAACTGCCATTTTCCTAACTGTTGGAATCCACCCCAAAAGTACAACGACGACGAAGTTCGCAACATAGTGAAACGGAGTGGAACACAGTGCATGTCACAGGCAGAATAGCACACCCAGTACTGCAAAATAGCATCCAACAAAACGATGCCGAGCTTGCCGGCGACTTGGTATTCGCGAAGAGACGCGTTACTACCGTAGAAATATGATTAAACTATCCCTGACTCTATAGCAATGAACTTAAATGATTAATGGTGCTGCAAAACACTGTACAAAAAAGACTACAAGCACGATGAATAGTTATTTCAATGTGTCCTAATTCCTAAACATAAATGCTATCGACAGCTTCGTATAAGGTGAAAATAGCATAGATGTAGATATAACGATATTTTTACTAATCGTAAGAAGCAATCATCAAAGAATGTCACTGCATTAAATGATACCGATATCTTTCTATGTCTAATACATGTAGCCTAATAGTAGAATAAGCAATATAGGCCGGCGTTTTTGGCGTTCAAGAGGATATATGAAGCAAGTTAACTACGAATTGTTGTGGGCTACTAATTTAACAACATGAGTGTTGGAGTTGGTTTCATGCATTGTATCTTTTCATTCATTATTTGTTTTATTTCACGCAAAATAATATACCGTATGCAAAATTCTGTCTAACACAATATGCATTACAACTAGTGTAATGGATTAAATTCACAAGGAAGCCATAGGTAATCAAAGCATAGTTTAAAAAGCTAATTAAACAAACTATCAGATAGACATTTACGGTAGGTCTATATCAAAGTTGATGATAGCACAGTTTTATCATAGAAAGACCAATCGTGTGGTTGAAGTAGGTTACATATTTACATGTACATACATTTAAGCTTACATGTAGATGACTTGCTATGACATGATATTATGGTTATATACTTAGGTAGAATATTTCCAAGGAAACCGCATGATCATTCATAATCAATTTCTTTACTCTTGGGTTCTCACTCTTGGAGGGGGGTACCCCAAACCCAAGAGTAACTCGAAGACCCAAGACCCAACCTTGTCTCTTGGCAATAATCAATGCAGTTTTGGCAATATAAAATGCAAAAGGGTTTAGTATTTTACAAATCCTGCGTGTCATGACAAACAAGGAGAGGCAATATTTGTTGAATTAGCAATTCGATCAGTTACTATGACAGATTATTTTAACGCTCGGCCTCTGCAGCGTTTTTTACCTTCCATGAAAGTACAAGACATCATAATGACAGACATCATGATTATAACTTTGAAATATGGAAATGCGGGTCCACGTTGCTAATCAGAATCAAGAAATGGAACATAAATTTAGTGAATCATAAAATCATGCCGATGAAAACTTGAAATTTCAGCCAAGATTCACAAGATCTCAACTTTTGCATGACGAGTTGCATTATAGCGATTTAATGAAATTTCCTTGATCATCAATTTAATTTCCGTTTAATTAAGACATTTGTTAGTAAGTGTTCAATCATTTTGATATCCAATTTTCATGCTACTTATACAGAGGCACCAAATTGCTAGTATACAAACACAGGAATAAATTGCAGAAAATTAGCTTTTTAAAAGTTTATCAGATACTTTTTAGACCGCAAGAGCGAAATATTTTGATATAGAAATTTTCAATATGTGCTGAAATTTTTAATGAAAATCGCATGCTTTTTTGAGGCAGCCTATGCTGTCAAGAAAAACCAATTGAAGTGGATTAGAAAACCCTCAAGGTACACTTCTCTTTGAAGCTCATTTTGACTCTGCAGAGTAACTCAGTCAACTTTGCAGATATCTACAGAGTCATCATAGCGTGATCGATTTTTCTCTTTAGCTTGATGGGCTAGTACTGGCCTTGGGCTGGTTTCCAATGGGTTACGCATCGCACGTCGCAATGCTGTCTTCCGCAATAATGCACTCTGATTGGTCAATGTTTCACGCATGGAGCTGCGATTCAACCCGCAAGACGATTACCAATCAATGTCTGCTGCTCTGGTGACGACGCTTGTAATACAGTGCCCATTGTGACCTCAAATATTGCAGTGCCAAGAACGTCGAGCGTTCTTGTCGCAAGAACACCTACGACTCATTCGAACCCAGCCATTATTCATAGTTACTCGTTTTAATCCACAGATCCGTTCAGAGTGAAGTGTAAACGCACTTTCAGCATTTGGAGTTTTGTGATCTATTCTTTCTCTTAAGTTAATCTAAATTCGAGTCATCTTTTATTTCAGGGTCATGCTGGCTTTACTGTAAATCGAGTGTTGAAATTCTCCTGCACATCTGAAATCAGACAATTCCCGAAGGATACTATGCTTTGTCAATTAGCAGTAAGCACATCAGAATTGCTGACAGACATTCATCTGGTTCCAGGATACATTCAGGGCGATGATCTTAACTGGAGCTTTGAAGAAAACAACGAGTGGAAAATCCATAACATCACTATCTCCCAAGTATCTGGATCCAATAAATTAGGTGGTATCCATTACACAACCGGTGCAACGGTTCTGAATTTCTATCTCCAACGACGACCAAATTACTATGTGAACATGTTGGTCGTTCCTGCATGTATTCTATCGATTATATCTATTGCAATGCCTTTGATACCAATCGAATCAGGAGAGCGAATTGGCTTTTCAACAAGCATCTCCTTTACCTATTTTGTCTTTCTCTTGTTGTTGGACAGTATTTTACCAAAGAGTGGATCTTCGGTGTTGTCTGTCAGCGTATTGACAAGTTTTGCGTTTTCTTCGATCAATGTTCTGGAGTCAGTGTTCATTTGTTTCATCATTCACAAATTTTGTGCGACAGATGAAGTCAAAGGAGTTTCAAACATGTCTTGGAAATGGCCCAGTATTGTTAAATGGATTGATCGCCTACTCTTTGTTATTAATATTTGCGCTAATATACCGGCGGTGATTGTAAATATCAGTGTCATCACCTGAGCTGCATCAAGGTGCAAGTTCATTAACCTCCACATGTTTAATGTACTGTCCTGAAGAGTCATGTGAATGAACTCCTCCAGGGATTACGAAAATTGCCTGAAATTTAATTAATTTTACTATTCAACTATTCCAATTGTCCATTAGTTGATTGTATCAATTCACATGTCAATTAATTGATAGAATCAAATTCAGATTAGCCTATAATATATACTTGCTCACAAAGAGTTTATTGTTTGATGTATTTGTCCGGAGATATGATTTTTGCGCTTCACTAACATCGACTGAAGATTTGAATTGATAGATTACCTTTTTATCTGCCTTCGGCAACAGGACGCGAGAGGTGCGAGCACATCCGTCTATTAACTCTGAGTCAATTAATTATTCACATACTTACAACCGCAGAATAAGACAACCTGCTAGTTCAGTCTTCGCTTCGTAGTAGGGATGATTCGTATATTGCATACTATTCTACATACTATCTGAAATTACGAGTACACTCTCTCAATTTCTCAAACCGTAAGTTGTCAACCTGCTTTTGAGCATCAGTCAGTGCATGTGTTTTGTAGCATCGCTGTCCAGTTTACATTCAGTGAGGAATGCTGAATAGTGGTTGGTGAACCCATTTTCGTGAGCCTTCTATCTTCTTTAATAATAATCGGGAGGACCAACATTATCGAGAAAACTTGTGCGCAATTATCTGAGTTCTTCGAATCTGAAGGAATCGTGGCAATCGAAGTACTTTGATGGAATTTACAGCAATTCGCAAGCGACACACGACTTTTTTCTATCTCTGTATGATATTGGAATTCATTTTCGCCCACTTACTAAGTTCCAGCATGTGCCATCGCTTTGAATTAGTCTGCACTTCTAGAAAACTGAAAGATTTAAACAATCTAATTCTTTAACTACAACAAATGAGAAAACAATCAGGGGTAAGTGTCCAATCTCTTTAGATATTCAATACACTGCGACAGACCTTTGTTGTCAATGTATGTAATAGGACAGTGTACATGTAAGTTCATTGTGTATTGAAACCTATTTTCAACACAAACTCTTGCAATGCTTTTTGTAATATGAAAATGACATCTTGATTAAGACAAGTAGACTGGCAATTGATAAATTTTATCAAATATCAACAGATGTAACCACCACGAGACATATTCGGCCTGTTTCGACATGCTCTCAGCCTGCGTTGAAGCAGTGCCTTCCTGGCTAGTTCTAGCCACTCTCTCAACAGATAGTCCAGTGGCCTTGTGGTAAGAAGGCAGGCTTGCAGGTCCTCTAGCTCCAAAGTCGCTGTTTCGAACCTATCCACGACTGATGAGGCCCAGCAAACCGGAGGATGTCTCGTGGTGGCTACAGCTGTTGAGATCTGATGACATTTTGATTATTGCGAAAGGTTTGTTACATAAGATAAATTGACTTTCCAACAGTTATTCCGCTTGATAGCATTTATTTATAGTCTATTTCTTATAAATTCAATGCACGCAAAACGTGCAGTGTTTTTAATTGTTCCTAAAACTGGGACAGCACATGAAATCCTGAAGTTTTCGAATATCTAAAACTGTACCACCATGAGATTTGCTTTTCCTGAACGTGTTTATTGCTCTTTCATCAAGAGCTGGTACAACCTTTACAAATATTGTAATAGACTAATATAATAGTATATAATATATATAATAGTCTATAATATTATATAGACTAATACACGCAAAATCCCCTTGGGTTTATAACTTTATACAAACTTTGTCATATTGCCATGTGATCTCCGAATATACTCATCTTATTGTCCTGCAACTATTTACTGAATGATGCCAGCACTCACTAAACCTTTGATATTTCTGCTAGAAATAATTATCACATCCACTTTTCCTATGAGTTCAAGGTCTCACACACTGACTAATTATCAGCGTTTCTTTAATGTGATGTTAGATTTGTTTCTACATAGTCTCATATCTATCTAAGAAGACACTTGTCCGTCTTGAAGAATCACATTTCATTTCATTGTCACTTCTGTAGAATATGACATTAACCATTTTGGAGAAGCAGCAGAGGGGAAGATCAAGGGAAGATGAGTCGGCATTGAATTGAGATGAATCATGAATGAGGATAAAGAATTCTACAGAGTACATGCATATACAGTCCTATCCATATAGACAAGCAAATTGACTTCGAATTTGGATATTAAAGCCCAAACCAAACCCGAACACCTTCCACCTGAACCCGAATCCAAGCCACAATTTTGAACCCGGCCCGAAAATTTTCCGAAACTAAAAAACCCAAACACAACCCGAATAAATTCATTGAAAAATCAACTTACTGCAACCATGGAGAATTTTCAATGTACTTCTCAGTTTTTGGACTTTTCCATTTTTTTTTAATTTTTAAATCTTTTTTGGAAATTGCTCCTTTTAACGATCTGCATACAATATTTTACATGTGCACTGGGCTAAATGTTATTTAATCGTGTCCTTACGTCTGTGAAGGCGAACATTACACATTGCCAGAATGCATTGATTGATTAAAACAGCATTTCAAAGCTTTTAAAATTAACTTGATTTAACATTGATTGAAAATTATTCAAAGTAGCTTATATTTTCTAAAAATCAGTTGCAAAACTTGCTTTCGCCTTTTACCTATCGGAACAATGTATCTAAGTCTAATGTAAAGAAACAGACAATAAATAGTACATGCACAAAACAGCGACAGAACTTTTTCAAAATTTAGCAGATTAATTATATTTGTAGATTGATGAAACAATGTTTATATACTTTTGATAATGGTTATGTGATTCAGCATTCTAGAATAAATGAATTTTATGTATATAATGTAATATGTATTAGAGCATGCATGAAAGTTGCAAGTATCCGCATATATGAAAAATATAGCCTGCATGTATTTATATCTTCAGGGGAAGTCAGCAAAAATATAACTATATTTATAAATTTCTAGAAGTGTCTTCAATCATAACCCAAAAATATATCCCGAATATTTCACAATCAACCTGAACCCGTTGCAAATTTTCAAATCTGCCCGAACCGACATTCGGGTCGGCTTTGAACATCTCTAATACACAGAGTGAATGACAAGTATTCAATGGAGCATTGGCACAGGTGACCAAGATTGAAAATAATTGTGAAAAATATATTAGACATGTACATCTAGCTTTAGGTGCCGACTGAGTGTAACATAAAAACCATACTTGCAAGTATTAGGCTTGATTTGTTATCAACTATTGCTATTAATAGAATAATTCAAATCATTCTTAATCTGTTGAAAATGACCTTGGTTAATCATTTTCATTAAGTTGATGTTAGGAAACCAAGTAGATTAGATGGTAATGATTCTTTTTTTGTTATATGCTTTATTAATTTCGGCCTCCTCTTAGGCCATCATCAGAAGCAGAGATTAATTAATTCATTCTTAATCTAATTATTGAAATTAGCATACATATTGAATATGAAATTGACACACAGCATTCTGCCGATAAATAAGCAGTCGGTCTATGACCTACACGCCTGCCACCCTTAATTGTACAGTGTTGTTCGATGAAACTGAATCACTTCTAAATTTTCCGAAAAAATGATCAAAAACAACTATTGTTCGATTCAATTCTGTTGATTAGCACTTGACCATTAACAAAAACATAAAAGAAGGGAAAGACTGACAAAATACATGTCAAACAAGTATCTCAGATGATCAATAGTGAATTGGACCACCTCTTATTCTCATGCATTCCCCGATTCTGGAAGGCATTGAGTCAATCAAGTTGGGACACATTTTCTTCAGATCGTCATCTCTTGCCCATTCTCGCAGCAATGCGTTGATAAGTTCTTGTTTTGTTGTCAACGTTTCTTTTCTAATTTTGCGCTTGAGGATGGCCCAGATGCTCTCAATTGGTGATAGATCTGGAGAGTTCCCAGGCCATTTAAGAACTCTGACGCCGGATTCATTCAAGAGTTGCATCGTTTTTCGTGATGTGTGGCATGGCGCTAAATCTTGCTGAAACCAACAATTTTCAGACGACGAATACCATTCATTTATCTGTGGAAGAAGTCTTCCAGAGATGACGCGTGCATACTGATCAGAGTTCATTGAACCTTCAACCAAGTGAATACGACCAGTTCCATGGAATGAGATGCAGGACCAAATCATCAACGTCACTGGGTGTCTGAAGGATGGCTTGAAGTGCATTCTTGTTGGAGTTTCACCGGAACTTCTCCTCACGAACTGTGACGCTACCGGCTGTATTTCTACCGAGGTCTCGTCGCTGAATATAACTTAGTGCCAATCATCCAGCGTCCAGTCCTTGTATTCACGACACCATGCAAGTCTTCTTTTTTTCATGTCTTCGGTCAGAACCTGGCATTTCAATGGACGATATGCTGGTCTATCGTTTTCTGTTAAGCGTTTTCTTACAGTTAATGGGCTGATGTCAATTTGATAATCATCTTTCAGTTTATGAGAGAGGTCGCTCGATGTTGCACGGGGATTTTCTCTGGAGAGCTTCAGTGGAACTCTATCGCCCCTTTCATCGGTTTTTCTTTCAGATCTGCAGAGAAATCGGTAACTTTCGTATGAATTTGTGCTTCGGTACCGACTAATGATCTGACTTGTGGATGATTGGCTTACACCGACAGCGCCTGCAATCTCACGTGTTGAAAGACCAGCATGCTCATGTAGTGCAACGACCTGGGCTCTGGTTTCGTTGTCTATATCGCCCATTGGCACAGTTTCGTATCCAAACAAATGAATTGTCTTATCAATGTTGTGATCTGCTGCTTTATAAGACACTCGCTACTTCACTACGCAATTCAGCGGCGCCAGTCATGAATAGAATTCAATAGATAGATTGCATGAAGGTCGTCTGATCGAGTGTGAGTCATCCCAACAGCTGCGCTGTGGATGATTTGATTAGCGTTGACACAGAAGCGATAGACAGCGATGATTTTGCGCTGGATCGGGTATGGGCGATAGTCAAGGCCCAGTAAGCAATCAAGTGATCACCAGTTGTTCAGTTTATCGGAATTTCCTAGAGTTACGGAATGATTTTATTGACATATCACATAAAATTCTGTGAAAAATACAGACTATAAAAAGTACTTGCGCGAATGTTTCAACCACTTTAATTGGAAAAGCAAATTCTCCTGTTAATAATTCGATGTTTTGTTTGATGAGACACTTGGTATCGCCATCCAATGGCTCCAGTCATGAATAGAATTCAATAGTTTGATTCCAAAATGTTCTTCTGATCGAGTATGAGCCATAACAACAGTTGTAGCGTGGATAATTTGATTAGCGTTGTGACAAAGCCGATAAACATTGATGATAGTGTGCTGGACCTGGTATAGACGATAGGCCTAGCAAGCAATTGAGTGTTGACCCAGTGTCCTATTTATCGGAATTCTCTGGAGCTACTGAATTAATTTATTGAAAGCTGACATGTCACGTAAATTTATAAGAAAAGTACAGATTGCAAAAACTACTTGCGCGAATTTTTCAGCCACTTTACTTTTACTCCAAATATCAGTAAAATCTGCCGAAGCTTAGTTGTCCTAGTAAGGTCTGTCTTAGACGGAAAACTTGTTGCAGGTTAACTTTTGTCATCATAAAGTTTCAGAACATAACCAATATGAACTAACTGAATGATTGGTGAAGCCTAATTTAGCAATTAATATGCTATGTAGCAAAGAAAAGAAGTTATCAGGAATTTACCTCAATTTTAATGGAGTGATTCATTTTCATCGAACAACACTGTAGGTTACTAATCACAATACTACAACAGTGCTAGCTCATCCTTTTGTTCATCTCTTTTTATAACTCTATTTTATAGTTCATTTTTTTCATTATTACACAGTAGAGCGAAGATTATTCATTGACATCAACAAAGCGAATTTGTGAGTCTAGAAGTATGCATACTTCTTGTGGTGCATGCAGAAAATAATAATGTTCTTAATTCAGCAGGCGAACTTAAGAGCAAAGTTCTGTCATTATAGACAAAGTAAAATATGTTTTGCCCTATTTTTTCACAAATCTCACGAAGAAGCATCTCGACCGATTTTATTCAAGATTGATTGGAGAACATTTAAATGTACTGTGCCTAGAACATATTCACACAAGTTTGTTTGTTTCTTGGCATATTTTTCAATGTTTAGAAAGTGCAAGGACATTTGAATGTACCTACATGTATAACATATTCACACAAGTTTGGCTCTTAGGTTGTTTTCTAATATTCAGGCAGCCTTTTTGTCGCAGTTGATCGGTCGTAATCATGAAACTGAATCTGAGATCAATAATCCTGAGATAGCAATTTAATTTTCAAGAAGTAAAAAATTGCTCAAAGTATGAAGAAATGAAAATGGAAACGCTGAGTTGTATCGTAAGCTTAAATAATGGGAACAAGCATGAATAGCTGACATTTCATTCATTATCAGGAATCATCAGTAGGCCTAGTTCACTTCATCAACAAAACTCCCTATTTGAAGTTGCTATCTTTAGTGAATACCCGCCGAATTAAATTTTGATGTAGAGAATCATAGAATTAGCACTGTTTTGACTTAGAAACATGAATGATATCTATTATGCGTAGAATGGAAAGATATCTAGGCACATAATACTGTATCTGTAGATGCAATTTTTATGTATTTCGCAGTGAATTTTTGGCTGTGAGGTTGGGGAGAGATTGGTTAGCAGCACATTTCTGCTGCCACTCTTTCCACTCTACGCATAATAGCAGAGTTGCCAACTCTCACGCATTGAGCATGAGTCTCACGCATGCAGACCTCTTCTCACGCTCTCATGCTGGAGGCAAAATTTCTCACGCATGCAAAGCTCGATAGGTTTTCTTTAAGATATGAATGCTCTATCCAAAACGCATTTCACTTTGTCGATGGATTCAAAATACTTTGGCCGCTCTACAATCTTGATTCCATCTCATGATTGGAAAACGAAATTATTGAGCACCAGCAGCTAATGAAGGAGCCAATAAATAGCATCAGTTATTGTCAGAAAAACTGATTGAAACATTAAAATGAATGCAATATTTATAGGTATTATAGGTAACAATAGAAGACTGTTTAAAAATCTGAAACTTTCCTGTTGAAAGACTTTGCGCCCAAGAATTAGTTGTTTTAATGCAATTGCTGTACTAGGCCTAATGTACATCTAGAGGCTTCATTAAAAGTGAATTGCATTTTGATGTGATTTGTTCAATGCGCATGAAAAGTACACCATCAGAGAAATCAAGAAATAATTTCCCCTACATGCCTCAGAAAATTTGAAATCTACAATTAGAAATATTTGTTCATCGCTCTAATTTCCAATACACGCGTAGGCCTATATCTGATGGCTCTGATGGGTGAATATTTCTAAGTACCGTGACCTTCCGCTTTTACTATTAGTAGCGTGTAGACCCAGGGGCCTGTTGCATATAACTTTTATAACCTAATTATTATTGAAAGTAATAAGTATATTGAAGTTTTGCGTTGCATATAACTCAAACTGAAATGTCATAAGCTTGAAAAAGTTCATAAGTGCACCAGATAGAAATTTTCAGTGAAAGTCATAAGTGTGCGTTGCAAAAACATTTACTTATGAATCCTTTCGAGGGAAATCCAATGGATTTCCTTCAATATTTGCTTTTGATTTTCATTAAATCGGAACGGCCTATGAATAAGTGATTGCAAAGCGAAAGGACATGGCAGATTTTAACAGCTCTTTCAAGTGACGATGACGACTCATATACATGGAATCATTTGAATTATTTCAGCGACGACCTCGGATTTTTCGTGAGCGTATTAACTTTAATAGACTTCCCGACGAGAACATATCCCGATTCAGGCTCAATGATGATACATTGAATTCAATCATCGATCGCGTTCATATATATCTTGAGCATCCCACCAGTCGGAATTATGCACTTACATCGAAACAGCAAGTTATGGTTGCTTTGAGATTCCTTTCTACGGGAGATAATTTCACCACAATAACTGATTCTCACAGAATACACAAATCGACGGTTTCTAGAACTATTCATCGATTTGTTGACGCTGTTAACAAATCTTTTCAACGATATCATAAGTTTTGCGATAGAGTCTGAAACCCAAACAAGTACAGAAAGTACAGAAATTTTTCAATATAGCTGAACTTCCGGCCGTCGTGGGAGCAATTGACGGAAACATCAAGATACCAGTTGAAAATGAGCACTATGGTAGTCGCCAGACCGGACCTCCGCATTCTATACCTGTCAGCGAAGTGGCCGGGCAGTGTTTCCGATTCTCGTGTATTCCGCAACAGCCAACTGTATAATTGGCTGAACTCTGGTTGGCGACCTCATCCATTGGGCTACCTAATGCTACCTAATACAAGCTTTTTGTTGACACCACTTTTGAATACTGTCAGTGATCAGCAAGTTCGATTTGATCGAGCTAACAAGAAAACCAGTCGCGTTGTAGAATGCACATTTTGAGTAGTGAAACACAGATTTCGATGCTTATTTGGTCGCCTTCCTTTCGAACTACAGTTTTCTTGTGAAGTTATTAAATGTTGCGCTATACTACATAATATGGCTTTATCGTGTAATGCACCATTTAATATTGAAGAAGATATCCATGGAAGCGATGATTCTGAGAACTTTATCGAGGAAGATGGAATGGATTTTCCAGGAGAAAATGAAGATGACGTTGAGAATCCTGATCTGCAATCTCGTCGAAATGAAGAGATACAACTCATGTAATATTGTGGATATATTTTTTGCATCTTTTACTGTGTGTAGTGTGCGCTATGCTTTCATAGGAGTTTCAGTTTGGCTGCAATAAACAGTTTTTTATAATTTGAAAATGTCTTGACTAAAAAAGCATATTTTGTTGATAGGGAAGAGTCAATAATAATTTGATGTTATTTCATTTATTTTATGATGCTATCAATTTCAATCACTTTTCAGTGATCATCTTCAGGCAAAAAGGAATTTTAACGCTGACTTTTACATAAGATTCAAAATATGTTGTACAATGATATCATAAAAATATGACATGGAAGGGATGATATAGGAAATAAGGAATAGAGATGTGCATGAGGCAGGTAGTACTGGGTTACATAGTATCAGTAGCATAGAAACAATGACCTGACTGAAAAGTTAGTGGTACATAAGTAAATTTTGAATTACAAGTATCAGAAAAAGAGAAAATCTCTGTACCTGCTCAGTTCATGCTTGTTGTTGATTGATGGTTTAAACCTGTTGATATAAAAAGCTTCTCTTAGACGTTGCTTGCATCGTTGTCATGTGCCAGAATTGATGTTATGATGTTTTCTCTTGACAGCTGTTCAAATGCCTTCTGGTGAAGAATCAGCAGATAACCAAATTAAAAGTGTCTTTCGACGAGAAAAAATGAATATTCGGCTAACAAGAAAAAGTAAAACACTAAGATATGCGAACTCACAACAAGATGAACGCTGCAACTTATCGAATTGTCCTGTGCTTTACTCTAAGAAGTGCAAGAAGAAAAGCATTGTTTATCAGTTCTCTTGCTCTAAATGCCACCAATTTTACATCGGCAGCACTGTGCGATTTTTCCATATTCGCTGCAAAGAGCATATGACAACTGAGGTACATTCTGAGGTACTTCCAGCCTTTACCGTTAGATGAGTCACTTCCATATAGGCGCTTGAAATCTTTCAGGATTTCTTCCCACGCGTTGTTTTTATCTTTTTACGTAAGAGTTGCTGAGAATGTACCAAAGAGAGCGCTCTTCTGTTCGAGAATGAGTGTCAAAAGATGGATATTTATCTGCGACATCGCTAGGGTATTACAGACTCAGTTCAGCACAGCAATAAATGATAAGACTCGTACTCGTTGTACTCGCGGTTTCTGAGAAATTGGTGTCTGTCAGCGCTAAAAATAGATCGGTAGCGATGGATGGACTGACAAAAGTAGTGACTGCTACTTGTAACGTACTGAAGATTTTCATAAGTGTCATGAAATCGCCTATGAAAATGAACTTATATTTATAAGTCTATGCAACAAGTTGTCATAAGGCTGATGAACATTTTCGATGGTTATGACTTATGAAAGTCATAAGCAGCTGACAATCATATGAAACAGGCCCCTGCACCGATATATTTTTCATCGGCGGTGGCGTCTGCTTCCGCCGAAGTCATCGGCGGCGGCGTTTTCGGCGCGCTGATAACTTTTAATCGGCGGCGGCGTTTCTCGGCGTACATCTGTTGAGTTCATGATAATAGAAGTTGGATCTCTCCTTAGTATCCAAGTATAGGCCTATTCTTCGTTATCCTTCGCTTAATCGAAAAAACCGGATAGTTTAAATCTCATTACTGATTAAAATTAGTACAGAAGATTTCGGTAAATATTCACAATCAGTAGTAAGTAAAACTCCAATTCTGGACCGCGCAAGATGGCCGCCATCGAAAAATGGTCGCTGACGTCCCCCCCCTCTGGAACGACAGAGGTTCTGGTCTGTCGTGGTGTGCCGGCCAGGTTGGTCCACGTGAACAAAATGTTCGCTGACGTCCCCCCCCTCTCTGGAACGACAGAGTGTCGTGGTGGACTTGGGCGACCGCCAGGTTTTGTCTTGAGGCTATAGTGTGTGATGTTTTTCGTGAAATCTGATGAATGTTGGGTTGTAAAATGGGCTGTTTCGAGTGGAAGCAGTGCTCGGATGGGAAAACGGAGGCCAGATTTGGATTCAGCGTGAAATTCTGCATCGGTATGGTGAATTTGAAAGCAATCCGAGAGAAAAATTTTCGCTGACGTCCCCCCCCCCCCCCGGCACCGACCTTCCAACTTTGCTTCTAGTGGATGGATTTTCTCGTGCAATAGCTCGTTTGAAAGCTAAGAGTGAGACAAATTCACTGAAAGAAACGGCTTGTTCCTATCTGTCTGTGTTTAGATGTGAGACGCCATTTAAGAATTTGGGAGATTGGCGAAAAACGACAGAGTTAGAATTTGGGACGTTTTGGGCTGTAGCTTCAAAACGAAGCATCGGATAGGAAAACGGATTTCAGATTTGGAATCAGCGTCAAATTCTCTATCAACATGGTGAGTTTCAAGTCAATCGGAGAGAAAAAATTTTCGCAGACGTCCCCCCCCCATCCCCCGGCACCGATCTTCCACTTTCGCTTTCAGTGGACGGATTTTGTCGTGCAATAGCTCGTTTGAAAGCTAAGAGTGAGACAAATTCACTGAAAGAAGCGGCTTGTTCCTATCTGTCTTCGTTTAGATGTGAGACGCCATTTAAGATTTTGGGAGATTGACGAAAAACGACAGAGTTAGAATTTTGGACGTTTTCGGCTGTAGCGCCAAAACGAAGCATCGGATGGGAAAACGGATTTCAGATTTGGATTCAGCGTGAAATTCTGCATCTGAATGGTAGATTTGAAAGCAATCGGAGAGAAAAATTTTCGCTGACGTCCCCCCCTCCCCCGGCACCGATCTTCCACTTTCGCTTCCAGTGGACGGATTTTGTCGTGCAATAGCTCGTTTGAAAGCTAAGAGTGAGACAAATTCACTGAAAGAAGCGGCTTGTTCCTATCTGTCTTCGTTTAGATGTGAGACGCCATTTAAGATTTTGGGAGATTGGTGAAAAAACAACAGAGTCAGAATTTTGGACGTTTTCGGCTGTAGCGCCAAAACGAAGCATCGGATGGGAAAACGGATTTCAGATTTGGAATCAGCGTCAAATTCTCTATCAACATGGTGAGTTTCAAGTCAATCGGAGAGAAAAAATTTTCGCTGACGTCCCCCCCCCATCCCCCGGCACCGATCTTCCACTTTCGCTTCCAGTGGACGGATTTTGTCTTGCAATAGCTCGTTTGAAAGCTAAGAGTGAGACAAATTCACTGAAAGAAGCGGCTTGTTCCTATCTGTCTTCGTTTAGATGTGAGACGCCATTTAAGATTTTGGGAGATTGGCGAAAAACGACAGAGTTAGAATTTTGGACGTTTTCGGCTGTAGCGCCAAAACGAAGCATCGGATGGGAAAACGGATTTCAGATTTGGAATCAGCGTCAAATTCTCTATCAACATGGTGAGTTTCAAGTCAATGGGAGAGAAAAAATTTTCGCTGACGTCCCCCCCCCCATCCCCCGGCACCGATCTTCCACTTTCGCTTCCAGTGGACGGATTTTGTCTTGCAATAGCTCGTTTGAAAGCTAAGAGTGAGACAAATTCACTGAAAGAAGCGGCTTGTTCCTATCTGTCTTCGTTTAGATGTGAGACGCCATTTAAGATTTTGGGAGATTGGTGAAAAAACAACAGAGTCAGAATTTTGGACGTTTTCGGCTGTAGCGCCAAAACGAAGCATCGGATGGGAAAACGGATTTCAGATTTGGAATCAGCGTCAAATTCTCTATCAACATGGTGAGTTTCAAGTCAATCGGAGAGAAAAAATTTTCGCTGACGTCACCCCCCATCCCCCGGCACCGATCTTCCACTTTCGCTTCCAGTGGACGGATTTTGTCTTGCAATAGCTCGTTTGAAAGCTAAGAGTGAGACAAATTCACTGAAAGAAGCGGCTTGTTCCTATCTGTCTTCGTTTAGATGTGAGACGCCATTTAAGATTTTGGGAGATTGGCGAAAAACGACAGAGTTAGAATTTTGGACGTTTTCGGCTGTAGCGCCAAAACGAAGCATCGGATGGGAAAACGGATTTCAGATTTGGAATCAGCGTCAAATTCTCTATCAACATGGTGAGTTTCAAGTCAATCGGAGAGAAAAAATTTTCGCTGACGTCACCCCCCATCCCCCGGCACCGATCTTCCACTTTCGCTTCCAGTGGACGGATTTTGTCTTGCAATAGCTCGTTTGAAAGCTAAGAGTGAGACAAATTCACTGAAAGAAGCGGCTTGTTCCTATCTGTCTTCGTTTAGATGTGAGACGCCATTTAAGATTTTGGGAGATTGGCGAAAAACGACAGAGTTAGAATTTTGGACGTTTTCGGCTGTAGCGCCAAAACGAAGCATCGGATGGGAAAACGGATTTCAGATTTGGATTCAGCGTGAAATTCTGCATCTGAATGGTGAATTTGAAAGCAATCGGAGAGAAAAATTTTCGCTGACGTCCCCCCCCTCCCCCGGCACCGATCTTCCACTTTCGCTTCCAGTGGACGGATTTTGTCGTGCAATAGCTCGTTTGAAAGCTAAGAGTGAGACAAATTCACTGAAAGAAGCGGCTTGTTCCTATCTGTCTTCGTTTAGATGTGAGACGCCATTTAAGATTTTGGGAGATTGGCGAAAAACGACAGAGTTAGAATTTTGGACGTTTTCGGCTGTAGCGCCAAAACGAAGCATCGGATGGGAAAACGGATTTCAGATTTGGATTCAGCGTGAAATTCTGCATCTGAATGGTGAATTTGAAAGCAATCGGAGAGAAAAATTTTCGCTGACGTCCCCCCCCTCCCCCGGCACCGATCTTCCACTTTCGCTTCCAGTGGACGGATTTTGTCGTGCAATAGCTCGTTTGAAAGCTAAGAGTGAGACAAATTCACTGAAAGAAGCGGCTTGTTCCTATCTGTCTTCGTTAAGATGTGAGACGCCATTTAAGATTTTGGGAGATTGGTGAAAAAACGACAGAGTCAGAATTTTGGACGTTTTCGGCTGTAGCGCCAAAACGAAGCATCGGATGGGAAAACGGATTTCAGATTTGGATTCAGCGTGAAATTCTGCATCTGAATGGTGAATTTGAAAGCAATCGGAGAGAAACATTTTCGCTGACGTCCCCCCCCTCCCCCGGCACCGATCTTCCACTTTCGCTTCCAGTGGACGGATTTTGTCGTGCAATAGCTCGTTTGAAAGCTAAGAGTGAGACAAATTCACTGAAAGAAGCGGCTTGTTCCTATCTGTCTTCGTTTAGATGTGAGACGCCATTTAAGATTTTGGGAGATTGGCGAAAAAACGACAGAGTTAGAATTTTGGACGTTTTCGGCTGTAGCGCCAAAACGAAGCATCGGATGGGAAAACGGATTTCAGATTTGGAATCAGCGTCAAATTCTCTATCAACATGGTGAGTTTCAAGTCAATCGGAGAGAAAAAATTTTCGCTGACGTCCCCCCCTCCCCCGGCACCGATCTTCCACTTTCGCTTCCAGTGGACGGATTTTGTCGTGCAATAGCTCGTTTGAAAGCTAAGAGTGAGACAAATTCACTGAAAGAAGCGGCTTGTTCCTATCTGTCTTCGTTTAGATGTGAGACGCCATTTAAGATTTTGGGAGATTGGCGAAAAACGACAGAGTTAGAATTTTGGACGTTTTCGGCTGTAGCGCCAAAACGAAGCATCGGATGGGAAAACGGATTTCAGATTTGGAATCAGCGTCAAATTCTCTATCAACATGGTGAGTTTCAAGTCAATCGGAGAGAAAAAATTTTCGCTGACGTCCCCCCCCCTCCCCCGGCACCGATCTTCCACTTTCGCTTCCAGTGGACGGATTTTGTCGTGCAATAGCTCGTTTGAAAGCTAAGAGTGAGACAAATTCACTGAAAGAAGCGGCTTGTTCCTATCTGTCTTCGTTTAGATGTGAGACGCCATTTAAGATTTTGGGAGATTGACGAAAAACGACAGAGTTAGAATTTTGGACGTTTTCGGCTGTAGCGCCAAAACGAAGCATCGGATGGGAAAACGGATTTCAGATTTGGATTCAGCGTCAAATTCTGCATCTGAATGGTGAGTTTCAAGTCAATCGGAGAGAAACATTTTCGCTGACGTCCCCCCCTCCCCCGGCACCGATCTTCCACTTTCGCTTCCAGTGGACGGATTTTGTCGTGCAATAGCTCGTTTGAAAGCTAAGAGTGAGACAAATTCACTGAAAGAAGCGGCTTGTTCCTATCTGTCTTCGTTTAGATGTGAGACGCCATTTAAGATTTTGGGAGATTGACGAAAAAACGACAGAGTTAGAATTTTGGACGTTTTCGGCTGTAGCGCCAAAACGAAGCATCGGATGGGAAAACGGATTTCAGATTTGGATTCAGCGTGAAATTCTGCATCTGAATGGTGAATTTGAAAGCAATCGGAGAGAAAAAATTTTCGCTGACGTCCCCCCCTCCCCCGGCACCGATCTTCCACTTTCGCTTCCAGTGGACGGATTTTGTCGTGCAATAGCTCGTTTGAAAGCTAAGAGTGAGACAAATTCACTGAAAGAAGCGGCTTGTTCCTATCTGTCTTCGTTTAGATGTGAGACGCCATTTAAGATTTTGGGAGATTGACGAAAAACGACAGAGTTAGAATTTTGGACGTTTTCGGCTGTAGCGCCAAAACGAAGCATCGGATGGGAAAACGGATTTCAGATTTGGAATCAGCGTCAAATTCTCCATCAACATGGTGAGTTTCAAGTCAATCGGAGAGAAAAAATTTTCGCTGACGTCCCCCCCCTCCCCCGGCACCGATCTTCCACTTTCGCTTCCAGTGGACGGATTTTGTCGTGCAATAGCTCGTTTGAAAGCTAAGAGTGAGACAAATTCACTGAAAGAAGCGGCTTGTTCCTATCTGTCTTCGTTTAGATGTGAGACGCCATTTAAGATTTTGGGAGATTGGTGAAAAAACGACAGAGTCAGAATTTTGGACGTTTTCGGCTGTAGCGCCAAAACGAAGCATCGGATGGGAAAACGGATTTCAGATTTGGAATCAGCGTCAAATTCTCCATCAACATGGTGAGTTTCAAGTCAATCGGAGAGAAAAAATTTTCGCTGACGTCACCCCCCATCCCCCGGCACCGATCTTCCACTTTCGCTTCCAGTGGACGGATTTTGTCGTGCAATAGCTCGTTTGAAAGCTAAGAGTGAGACAAATTCACTGAAAGAAGCGGCTTGTTCCTATCTGTCTTCGTTTAGATGTGAGACGCCATTTAAGATTTTGGGAGATTGACGAAAAACGACAGAGTTAGAATTTTGGACGTTTTCGGCTGTAGCGCCAAAACGAAGCATCGGATGGGAAAACGGATTTCAGATTTGGATTCAGCGTCAAATTCTGCATCTGAATGGTGAATTTGAAAGCAATCGGAGAGAAACATTTTCGCTGACGTCCCCCCCTCCCCCGGCACCGATCTTCCACTTTCGCTTCCAGTGGACGGATTTTGTCGTGCAATAGCTCGTTTGAAAGCTAAGAGTGAGACAAATTCACTGAAAGAAGCGGCTTGTTCCTATCTGTCTTCGTTTAGATGTGAGACGCCATTTAAGATTTTGGGAGATTGACGAAAAACGACAGAGTTAGAATTTTGGACGTTTTCGGCTGTAGCGCCAAAACGAAGCATCGGATGGGAAAACGGATTTCAGATTTGGAATCAGCGTCAAATTCTGCATCTGAATGGTGAATTTGAAAGCAATCGGAGAGAAACATTTTCGCTGACGTCCCCCCCCTCCCCCGGCACCGATCTTCCACTTTCGCTTCCAGTGGACGGATTTTGTCGTGCAATAGCTCGTTTGAAAGCTAAGAGTGAGACAAATTCACTGAAAGAAGCGGCTTGTTCCTATCTGTCTTCGTTTAGATGTGAGACGCCATTTAAGATTTTGGGAGATTGGTGAAAAAACAACAGAGTCAGAATTTTGGACGTTTTCGGCTGTAGCGCCAAAACGAAGCATCGGATGGGAAAACGGATTTCAGATTTGGAATCAGCGTCAAATTCTCCATCAACATGGTGAGTTTCAAGTCAATCGGAGAGAAAAAATTTTCGCTGACGTCCCCCCCCCATCCCCCGGCACCGATCTTCCACTTTCGCTTCCAGTGGACGGATTTTGTCGTGCAATAGCTCGTTTGAAAGCTAAGAGTGAGACAAATTCACTGAAAGAAGCGGCTTGTTCCTATCTGTCTTCGTTTAGATGTGAGACGCCATTTAAGATTTTGGGAGATTGGTGAAAAAACGACAGAGTCAGAATTTTGGACGTTTTCGGCTGTAGCGCCAAAACGAAGCATCGGATGGGAAAACGGATTTCAGATTTGGAATCAGCGTCAAATTCTCCATCAACATGGTGAGTTTCAAGTCAATCGGAGAGAAAAAATTTTCGCTGACGTCCCCCCCCTCCCCCGGCACCGATCTTCCACTTTCGCTTCCAGTGGACGGATTTTGTCGTGCAATAGCTCGTTTGAAAGCTAAGAGTGAGACAAATTCACTGAAAGAAGCGGCTTGTTCCTATCTGTCTTCGTTTAGATGTGAGACGCCATTTAAGATTTTGGGAGATTGGCGAAAAACGACAGAGTTAGAATTTTGGACGTTTTGGGCTGTAGCGCCAAAACGAAGCATCGGATGGGAAAACGGAGGCCAGATTCGGATTCAGCGTGAAATTCTGCATCTGTATGGTGAATTTGAAAGCAATCGGAGAGAAACATTTTCGCTGACGTCCCCCCCTCCCCCGGCACCGATCTTCCACTTTCGCTTCCAGTGGACGGATTTTGTCGTGCAATAGCTCGTTTGAAAGCTAAGAGTGAGACAAATTCACTGAAAGAAGCGGCTTGTTCCTATCTGTCTTCGTTTAGATGTGAGACGCCATTTAAGATTTTGGGAGATTGACGAAAAACGACAGAGTTAGAATTTTGGACGTTTTCGGCTGTAGCGCCAAAACGAAGCATCGGATGGGAAAACGGATTTCAGATTTGGATTCAGCGTCAAATTCTGCATCTGAATGGTGAATTTGAAAGCAATCGGAGAGAAACATTTTCGCTGACGTCCCCCCCCTCCCCCGGCACCGATCTTCCACTTTCGCTTCCAGTGGACGGATTTTGTCGTGCAATAGCTCGTTTGAAAGCTAAGAGTGAGACAAATTCACTGAAAGAAGCGGCTTGTTCCTATCTGTCTTCGTTTAGATGTGAGACGCCATTTAAGATTTTGGGAGATTGGCGAAAAACGACAGAGTTAGAATTTTGGACGTTTTCGGCTGTAGCGCCAAAACGAAGCATCGGATGGGAAAACGGATTTCAGATTTGGAATCAGCGTCAAATTCTCCATCAACATGGTGAGTTTCAAGTCAATCGGAGAGAAAAAATTTTCGCTGACGTCCCCCCCCCATCCCCCGGCACCGATCTTCCACTTTCGCTTCCAGTGGACGGATTTTGTCGTGCAATAGCTCGTTTGAAAGCTAAGAGTGAGACAAATTCACTGAAAGAAGCGGCTTGTTCCTATCTGTCTTCGTTTAGATGTGAGACGCCATTTAAGATTTTGGGAGATTGGTGAAAAAACGACAGAGTTAGAATTTTGGACGTTTTCGGCTGTAGCGCCAAAACGAAGCATCGGATGGGAAAACGGATTTCAGATTTGGAATCAGCGTCAAATTCTCCATCAACATGGTGAGTTTCAAGTCAATCGGAGAGAAAAAATTTTCGCTGACGTCCCCCCCCCATCCCCCGGCACCGATCTTCCACTTTCGCTTCCAGTGGACGGATTTTGTCGTGCAATAGCTCGTTTGAAAGCTAAGAGTGAGACAAATTCACTGAAAGAAGCGGCTTGTTCCTATCTGTCTTCGTTTAGATGTGAGACGCCATTTAAGATTTTGGGAGATTGGCGAAAAACGACAGAGTTAGAATTTTGGACGTTTTCGGCTGTAGCGCCAAAACGAAGCATCGGATGGGAAAACGGATTTCAGATTTGGAATCAGCGTGAAATTCTGCATCTGAATGGTGAATTTGAAAGCAATCGGAGAGAAACATTTTCGCTGACGTCCCCCCCTCCCCCGGCACCGATCTTCCACTTTCGCTTCCAGTGGACGGATTTTGTCGTGCAATAGCTCGTTTGAAAGCTAAGAGTGAGACAAATTCACTGAAAGAAGCGGCTTGTTCCTATCTGTCTTCGTTTAGATGTGAGACGCCATTTAAGATTTTGGGAGATTGACGAAAAACGACAGAGTTAGAATTTTGGACGTTTTCGGCTGTAGCGCCAAAACGAAGCATCGGATGGGAAAACGGATTTCAGATTTGGATTCAGCGTGAAATTCTGCATCTGAATGGTGAATTTGAAAGCAATCGGAGAGAAACATTTTCGCTGACGTCCCCCCCTCCCCCGGCACCGATCTTCCACTTTCGCTTCCAGTGGACGGATTTTGTCGTGCAATAGCTCGTTTGAAAGCTAAGAGTGAGACAAATTCACTGAAAGAAGCGGCTTGTTCCTATCTGTCTTCGTTTAGATGTGAGACGCCATTTAAGATTTTGGGAGATTGGCGAAAAAACGACAGAGTTAGAATTTTGGACGTTTTCGGCTGTAGCGCCAAAACGAAGCATCGGATGGGAAAACGGATTTCAGATTTGGAATCAGCGTCAAATTCTCTATCAACATGGTGAGTTTCAAGTCAATCGGAGAGAAAAAATTTTCGCTGACGTCCCCCCCCTCCCCCGGCACCGATCTTCCACTTTCGCTTCCAGTGGACGGATTTTGTCGTGCAATAGCTCGTTTGAAAGCTAAGAGTGAGACAAATTCACTGAAAGAAGCGGCTTGTTCCTATCTGTCTTCGTTTAGATGTGAGACGCCATTTAAGATTTTGGGAGATTGGCGAAAAAACGACAGAGTTAGAATTTTGGACGTTTTCGGCTGTAGCGCCAAAACGAAGCATCGGATGGGAAAACGGATTTCAGATTTGGATTCAGCGTGAAATTCTGCATCTGAATGGTGAATTTGAAAGCAATCGGAGAGAAACATTTTCGCTGACGTCCCCCCCTCCCCCGGCACCGATCTTCCACTTTCGCTTCCAGTGGACGGATTTTGTCGTGCAATAGCTCGTTTGAAAGCTAAGAGTGAGACAAATTCACTGAAAGAAGCGGCTTGTTCCTATCTGTCTTCGTTTAGATGTGAGACGCCATTTAAGATTTTGGGAGATTGGTGAAAAAACGACAGAGTTAGAATTTTGGACGTTTTGGGCTGTAGCGCCAAAACGAAGCATCGGATGGGAAAACGGATTTCAGATTTGGATTCAGCGTGAAATTCTGCATCGGTATGGTGAATTTCAAAGCAATCGGAGAGAAACATTTTCGCTGACGTCCCCCCCTCCCCCGGCACCGATCTTCCACTTTCGCTTCCAGTGGACGGATTTTGTCGTGCAATAGCTCGTTTGAAAGCTAAGAGTGAGACAAATTCACTGAAAGAAGCGGCTTGTTCCTATCTGTCTTCGTTTAGATGTGAGACGCCATTTAAGATTTTGGGAGATTGGCGAAAAAACGACAGAGTTAGAATTTTGGACGTTTTCGGCTGTAGCGCCAAAACGAAGCATCGGATGGGAAAACGGATTTCAGATTTGGAATCAGCGTCAAATTCTCTATCAACATGGTGAGTTTCAAGTCAATGGGAGAGAAAAAATTTTCGCTGACGTCCCCCCCCTTCCCCGGCACCGATCTTCCACTTTCGCTTCCAGTGGACGGATTTTGTCGTGCAATAGCTCGTTTGAAAGCTAAGAGTGAGACAAATTCACTGAAAGAAGCGGCTTGTTCCTATCTGTCTTCGTTTAGATGTGAGACGCCATTTAAGATTTTGGGAGATTGGTGAAAAAACGACAGAGTTAGAATTTTGGACGTTTTCGGCTGTAGCGCCAAAACGAAGCATCGGATGGGAAAACGGATTTCAGATTTGGAATCAGCGTCAAATTCTCCATCAACATGGTGAGTTTCAAGTCAATCGGAGAGAAAAAATTTTCGCTGACGTCCCCCCCCTCCCCCGGCACCGATCTTCCACTTTCGCTTCCAGTGGACGGATTTTGTCGTGCAATAGCTCGTTTGAAAGCTAAGAGTGAGACAAATTCACTGAAAGAAGCGGCTTGTTCCTATCTGTCTTCGTTTAGATGTGAGACGCCATTTAAGATTTTGGGAGATTGGCGAAAAACGACAGAGTTAGAATTTTGGACGTTTTCGGCTGTAGCGCCAAAACGAAGCATCGGATGGGAAAACGGATTTCAGATTTGGAATCAGCGTCAAATTCTCCATCAACATGGTGAGTTTCAAGTCAATCGGAGAGAAAAAATTTTCGCTGACGTCCCCCCCTCCCCCGGCACCGATCTTCCACTTTCGCTTCCAGTGGACGGATTTTGTCGTGCAATAGCTCGTTTGAAAGCTAAGAGTGAGACAAATTCACTGAAAGAAGCGGCTTGTTCCTATCTGTCTTCGTTTAGATGTGAGACGCCATTTAAGATTTTGGGAGATTGGCGAAAAACGACAGAGTTAGAATTTTGGACGTTTTCGGCTGTAGCGCCAAAACGAAGCATCGGATGGGAAAACGGATTTCAGATTTGGAATCAGCGTCAAATTCTCTATCAACATGGTGAGTTTCAAGTCAATCGGAGAGAAAAAATTTTCGCTGACGTCCCCCCCTCCCCCGGCACCGATCTTCCACTTTCGCTTCCAGTGGACGGATTTTGTCGTGCAATAGCTCGTTTGAAAGCTAAGAGTGAGACAAATTCACTGAAAGAAGCGGCTTGTTCCTATCTGTCTTCGTTTAGATGTGAGACGCCATTTAAGATTTTGGGAGATTGGTGAAAAAACAACAGAGTTAGAATTTTGGACGTTTTCGGCTGTAGCGCCAAAACGAAGCATCGGATGGGAAAACGGATTTCAGATTTGGATTCAGCGTGAAATTCTGCATCTGAATGGTGAATTTGAAAGCAATCGGAGAGAAACATTTTCGCTGACGTCCCCCCCTCCCCCGGCACCGATCTTCCACTTTCGCTTCCAGTGGACGGATTTTGTCGTGCAATAGCTCGTTTGAAAGCTAAGAGTGAGACAAATTCACTGAAAGAAGCGGCTTGTTCCTATCTGTCTTCGTTTAGATGTGAGACGCCATTTAAGATTTTGGGAGATTGGTGAAAAAACAACAGAGTCAGAATTTTGGACGTTTTCGGCTGTAGCGCCAAAACGAAGCATCGGATGGGAAAACGGATTTCAGATTTGGAATCAGCGTCAAATTCTCCATCAACATGGTGAGTTTCAAGTCAATCGGAGAGAAAAAATTTTCGCTGACGTCCCCCCCCTCCCCCGGCACCGATCTTCCACTTTCGCTTCCAGTGGACGGATTTTGTCGTGCAATAGCTCGTTTGAAAGCTAAGAGTGAGACAAATTCACTGAAAGAAGCGGCTTGTTCCTATCTGTCTTCGTTTAGATGTGAGACGCCATTTAAGATTTTGGGAGATTGGCGAAAAACGACAGAGTTAGAATTTTGGACGTTTTCGGCTGTAGCGCCAAAACGAAGCATCGGATGGGAAAACGGATTTCAGATTTGGAATCAGCGTCAAATTCTCCATCAACATGGTGAGTTTCAAGTCAATCGGAGAGAAAAAATTTTCGCTGACGTCCCCCCCCTCCCCCGGCACCGATCTTCCACTTTCGCTTCCAGTGGACGGATTTTGTCGTGCAATAGCTCGTTTGAAAGCTAAGAGTGAGACAAATTCACTGAAAGAAGCGGCTTGTTCCTATCTGTCTTCGTTTAGATGTGAGACGCCATTTAAGATTTTGGGAGATTGGCGAAAAACGACAGAGTTAGAATTTTGGACGTTTTGGGCTGTAGCGCCAAAACGAAGCATCGGATGGGAAAACGGAGGCCAGATTCGGATTCAGCGTGAAATTCTGCATCTGTATGGTGAATTTGAAAGCAATCGGAGAGAAACATTTTCGCTGACGTCCCCCCCTCCCCCGGCACCGATCTTCCACTTTCGCTTCCAGTGGACGGATTTTGTCGTGCAATAGCTCGTTTGAAAGCTAAGAGTGAGACAAATTCACTGAAAGAAGCGGCTTGTTCCTATCTGTCTTCGTTTAGATGTGAGACGCCATTTAAGATTTTGGGAGATTGGCGAAAAACGACAGAGTTAGAATTTTGGACGTTTTCGGCTGTAGCGCCAAAACGAAGCATCGGATGGGAAAACGGATTTCAGATTTGGAATCAGCGTCAAATTCTCCATCAACATGGTGAGTTTCAAGTCAATCGGAGAGAAAAAATTTTCGCTGACGTCCCCCCCCTCCCCCGGCACCGATCTTCCACTTTCGCTTCCAGTGGACGGATTTTGTCGTGCAATAGCTCGTTTGAAAGCTAAGAGTGAGACAAATTCACTGAAAGAAGCGGCTTGTTCCTATCTGTCTTCGTTTAGATGTGAGACGCCATTTAAGATTTTGGGAGATTGGTGAAAAAACGACAGAGTCAGAATTTTGGACGTTTTCGGCTGTAGCGCCAAAACGAAGCATCGGATGGGAAAACGGATTTCAGATTTGGAATCAGCGTCAAATTCTCCATCAACATGGTGAGTTTCAAGTCAATCGGAGAGAAAAAATTTTCGCTGACGTCCCCCCCTCCCCCGGCACCGATCTTCCACTTTCGCTTCCAGTGGACGGATTTTGTCGTGCAATAGCTCGTTTGAAAGCTAAGAGTGAGACAAATTCACTGAAAGAAGCGGCTTGTTCCTATCTGTCTTCGTTTAGATGTGAGACGCCATTTAAGATTTTGGGAGATTGGTGAAAAAACGACAGAGTTAGAATTTTGGACGTTTTCGGCTGTAGCGCCAAAACGAAGCATCGGATGGGAAAACGGATTTCAGATTTGGATTCAGCGTGAAATTCTGCATCTGAATGGTGAATTTGAAAGCAATCGGAGAGAAACATTTTCGCTGACGTCCCCCCCTCCCCCGGCACCGATCTTCCACTTTCGCTTCCAGTGGACGGATTTTGTCGTGCAATAGCTCGTTTGAAAGCTAAGAGTGAGACAAATTCACTGAAAGAAGCGGCTTGTTCCTATCTGTCTTCGTTTAGATGTGAGACGCCATTTAAGATTTTGGGAGATTGGTGAAAAAACGACAGAGTCAGAATTTTGGACGTTTTCGGCTGTAGCGCCAAAACGAAGCATCGGATGGGAAAACGGATTTCAGATTTGGAATCAGCGTGAAATTCTGCATCAACATGGTGAGTTTCAAGTCAATCGGAGAGAAACATTTTCGCTGACGTCCCCCCCTCCCCCGGCACCGATCTTCCACTTTCGCTTCCAGTGGACGGATTTTGTCGTGCAATAGCTCGTTTGAAAGCTAAGAGTGAGACAAATTCACTGAAAGAAGCGGCTTGTTCCTATCTGTCTTCGTTTAGATGTGAGACGCCATTTAAGATTTTGGGAGATTGGCGAAAAACGACAGAGTTAGAATTTTGGACGTTTTCGGCTGTAGCGCCAAAACGAAGCATCGGATGGGAAAACGGATTTCAGATTTGGAATCAGCGTCAAATTCTCCATCAACATGGTGAGTTTCAAGTCAATCGGAGAGAAAAAATTTTCGCTGACGTCCCCCCCTCCCCCGGCACCGATCTTCCACTTTCGCTTCCAGTGGACGGATTTTGTCGTGCAATAGCTCGTTTGAAAGCTAAGAGTGAGACAAATTCACTGAAAGAAGCGGCTTGTTCCTATCTGTCTTCGTTTAGATGTGAGACGCCATTTAAGATTTTGGGAGATTGGCGAAAAACGACAGAGTTAGAATTTTGGACGTTTTCGGCTGTAGCGCCAAAACGAAGCATCGGATGGGAAAACGGAGGCCGGATTCGGATTCAGCGTGAAATTCTGCATCTGTATGGTGAGTTTCAAGTCAATCGGAGAGAAAAAATTTTCGCTGACGTCCCCCCCTCCCCCGGCACCGATCTTCCACTTTCGCTTCCAGTGGACGGATTTTGTCGTGCAATAGCTCGTTTGAAAGCTAAGAGTGAGACAAATTCACTGAAAGAAGCGGCTTGTTCCTATCTGTCTTCGTTTAGATGTGAGACGCCATTTAAGATTTTGGGAGATTGGCGAAAAACGACAGAGTTAGAATTTTGGACGTTTTCGGCTGTAGCGCCAAAACGAAGCATCGGATGGGAAAACGGATTTCAGATTTGGAATCAGCGTCAAATTCTCCATCAACATGGTGAGTTTCAAGTCAATCGGAGAGAAAAAATTTTCGCTGACGTCCCCCCCCTCCCCCGGCACCGATCTTCCACTTTCGCTTCCAGTGGACGGATTTTGTCGTGCAATAGCTCGTTTGAAAGCTAAGAGTGAGACAAATTCACTGAAAGAAGCGGCTTGTTCCTATCTGTCTTCGTTTAGATGTGAGACGCCATTTAAGATTTTGGGAGATTGGTGAAAAAACGACAGAGTTAGAATTTTGGACGTTTTCGGCTGTAGCGCCAAAACGAAGCATCGGATGGGAAAACGGATTTCAGATTTGGATTCAGCGTGAAATTCTGCATCTGAATGGTGAATTTGAAAGCAATCGGAGAGAAACATTTTCGCTGACGTCCCCCCCTCCCCCGGCACCGATCTTCCACTTTCGCTTCCAGTGGACGGATTTTGTCGTGCAATAGCTCGTTTGAAAGCTAAGAGTGAGACAAATTCACTGAAAGAAGCGGCTTGTTCCTATCTGTCTTCGTTTAGATGTGAGACGCCATTTAAGATTTTGGGAGATTGGTGAAAAAACAACAGAGTCAGAATTTTGGACGTTTTCGGCTGTAGCGCCAAAACGAAGCATCGGATGGGAAAACGGATTTCAGATTTGGAATCAGCGTCAAATTCTCCATCAACATGGTGAGTTTCAAGTCAATCGGAGAGAAAAAATTTTCGCTGACGTCCCCCCCCCTTCCCCGGCACCGATCTTCCACTTTCGCTTCCAGTGGACGGATTTTGTCGTGCAATAGCTCGTTTGAAAGCTAAGAGTGAGACAAATTCACTGAAAGAAGCGGCTTGTTCCTATCTGTCTTCGTTTAGATGTGAGACGCCATTTAAGATTTTGGGAGATTGGTGAAAAAACGACAGAGTTAGAATTTTGGACGTTTTCGGCTGTAGCGCCAAAACGAAGCATCGGATGGGAAAACGGATTTCAGATTTGGATTCAGCGTGAAATTCTGCATCTGAATGGTGAGTTTCAAGTCAATCGGAGAGAAAAATTTTCGCTGACGTCCCCCCCCCCTCCCCGGCACCGATCTTCCACTTTCGCTTCCAGTGGACGGATTTTGTCGTGCAATAGCTCGTTTGAAAGCTAAGAGTGAGACAAATTCACTGAAAGAAGCGGCTTGTTCCTATCTGTCTTCGTTTAGATGTGAGACGCCATTTAAGATTTTGGGAGATTGGTGAAAAACGACAGAGTTAGAATTTTGGACGTTTTCGGCTGTAGCGCCAAAACGAAGCATCGGATGGGAAAACGGATTTCAGATTTGGAATCAGCGTCAAATTCTCCATCAACATGGTGAGTTTCAAGTCAATCGGAGAGAAAAAATTTTCGCTGACGTCCCCCCCTCCCCCGGCACCGATCTTCCACTTTCGCTTCCAGTGGACGGATTTTGTCGTGCAATAGCTCGTTTGAAAGCTAAGAGTGAGACAAATTCACTGAAAGAAGCGGCTTGTTCCTATCTGTCTTCGTTTAGATGTGAGACGCCATTTAAGATTTTGGGAGATTGGTGAAAAAACGACAGAGTCAGAATTTTGGACGTTTTCGGCTGTAGCGCCAAAACGAAGCATCGGATGGGAAAACGGATTTCAGATTTGGATTCAGCGTCAAATTCTGCATCTGAATGGTGAATTTGAAAGCAATCGGAGAGAAACATTTTCGCTGACGTCCCCCCCTCCCCCGGCACCGATCTTCCACTTTCGCTTCCAGTGGACGGATTTTGTCGTGCAATAGCTCGTTTGAAAGCTAAGAGTGAGACAAATTCACTGAAAGAAGCGGCTTGTTCCTATCTGTCTTCGTTTAGATGTGAGACGCCATTTAAGATTTTGGGAGATTGGTGAAAAAACAACAGAGTCAGAATTTTGGACGTTTTCGGCTGTAGCGCCAAAACGAAGCATCGGATGGGAAAACGGATTTCAGATTTGGAATCAGCGTCAAATTCTCCATCAACATGGTGAGTTTCAAGTCAATCGGAGAGAAAAAATTTTCGCTGACGTCCCCCCCCTCCCCCGGCACCGATCTTCCACTTTCGCTTCCAGTGGACGGATTTTGTCGTGCAATAGCTCGTTTGAAAGCTAAGAGTGAGACAAATTCACTGAAAGAAGCGGCTTGTTCCTATCTGTCTTCGTTTAGATGTGAGACGCCATTTAAGATTTTGGGAGATTGGTGAAAAAACAACAGAGTTAGAATTTTGGACGTTTTCGGCTGTAGCGCCAAAACGAAGCATCGGATGGGAAAACGGATTTCAGATTTGGATTCAGCGTCAAATTCTCTATCTGTATGGTGAATTTGAAAGCAATCGGAGAGAAAAAATTTTCGCTGACGTCCCCCCCTCCCCCGGCACCGATCTTCCACTTTCGCTTCCAGTGGACGGATTTTGTCGTGCAATAGCTCGTTTGAAAGCTAAGAGTGAGACAAATTCACTGAAAGAAGCGGCTTGTTCCTATCTGTCTTCGTTTAGATGTGAGACGCCATTTAAGATTTTGGGAGATTGGCGAAAAACGACAGAGTTAGAATTTTGGACGTTTTCGGCTGTAGCGCCAAAACGAAGCATCGGATGGGAAAACGGATTTCAGATTTGGAATCAGCGTCAAATTCTCCATCAACATGGTGAGTTTCAAGTCAATGGGAGAGAAAAAATTTTCGCTGACGTCCCCCCCCTTCCCCGGCACCGATCTTCCACTTTCGCTTCCAGTGGACGGATTTTGTCGTGCAATAGCTCGTTTGAAAGCTAAGAGTGAGACAAATTCACTGAAAGAAGCGGCTTGTTCCTATCTGTCTTCGTTTAGATGTGAGACGCCATTTAAGATTTTGGGAGATTGGCGAAAAACGACAGAGTTAGAATTTTGGACGTTTTCGGCTGTAGCGCCAAAACGAAGCATCGGATGGGAAAACGGATTTCAGATTTGGATTCAGCGTGAAATTCTGCATCTGAATGGTGACTTTGAAAGCAATCGGAGAGAAACATTTTCGCTGACGTCCCCCCCTCCCCCGGCACCGATCTTCCACTTTCGCTTCCAGTGGACGGATTTTGTCGTGCAATAGCTCGTTTGAAAGCTAAGAGTGAGACAAATTCACTGAAAGAAGCGGCTTGTTCCTATCTGTCTTCGTTTAGATGTGAGACGCCATTTAAGATTTTGGGAGATTGGTGAAAAAACAACAGAGTCAGAATTTTGGACGTTTTCGGCTGTAGCGCCAAAACGAAGCATCGGATGGGAAAACGGATTTCAGATTTGGAATCAGCGTCAAATTCTCCATCAACATGGTGAGTTTCAAGTCAATCGGAGAGAAAAAATTTTCGCTGACGTCCCCCCCCTCCCCCGGCACCGATCTTCCACTTTCGCTTCCAGTGGACGGATTTTGTCGTGCAATAGCTCGTTTGAAAGCTAAGAGTGAGACAAATTCACTGAAAGAAGCGGCTTGTTCCTATCTGTCTTCGTTTAGATGTGAGACGCCATTTAAGATTTTGGGAGATTGGCGAAAAACGACAGAGTTAGAATTTTGGACGTTTTCGGCTGTAGCGCCAAAACGAAGCATCGGATGGGAAAACGGATTTCAGATTTGGAATCAGCGTCAAATTCTCTATCTGTATGGTGAGTTTCAAGTCAATCGGAGAGAAAAATTTTCGCTGACGTCCCCCCCTCCCCCGGCACCGATCTTCCACTTTCGCTTCCAGTGGACGGATTTTGTCGTGCAATAGCTCGTTTGAAAGCTAAGAGTGAGACAAATTCACTGAAAGAAGCGGCTTGTTCCTATCTGTCTTCGTTTAGATGTGAGACGCCATTTAAGATTTTGGGGGATTGTTGAAAAACGACAGAGTTAGAATTTTGGACGTTTTCGGCTGTAGCGCCAAAACGAAGCATCGGATGGGAAAACGGATTTCAGATTTGGAATCAGCGTCAAATTCTCCATCAACATGGTGAGTTTCAAGTCAATCGGAGAGAAAAAATTTTCGCTGACGTCCCCCCCTCCCCCGGCACCGATCTTCCACTTTCGCTTCCAGTGGACGGATTTTGTCGTGCAATAGCTCGTTTGAAAGCTAAGAGTGAGACAAATTCACTGAAAGAAGCGGCTTGTTCCTATCTGTCTTCGTTTAGATGTGAGACGCCATTTAAGATTTTGGGAGATTGGTGAAAAAACGACAGAGTCAGAATTTTGGACGTTTTCGGCTGTAGCGCCAAAACGAAGCATCGGATGGGAAAACGGATTTCAGATTTGGAATCAGCGTGAAATTCTGCATCTGAATGGTGAATTTGAAAGCAATCGGAGAGAAAAAATTTTCGCTGACGTCCCCCCCTCCCCCGGCACCGATCTTCCACTTTCGCTTCCAGTGGACGGATTTTGTCGTGCAATAGCTCGTTTGAAAGCTAAGAGTGAGACAAATTCACTGAAAGAAGCGGCTTGTTCCTATCTGTCTTCGTTTAGATGTGAGACGCCATTTAAGATTTTGGGAGATTGGTGAAAAACGACAGAGTTAGAATTTTGGACGTTTTCGGCTGTAGCGCCAAAACGAAGCATCGGATGGGAAAACGGATTTCAGATTTGGAATCAGCGTCAAATTCTCTATCAACATGGTGAGTTTCAAGTCAATCGGAGAGAAACATTTTCGCTGACGTCCCCCCCTCCCCCGGCACCGATCTTCCACTTTCGCTTCCAGTGGACGGATTTTGTCGTGCAATAGCTCGTTTGAAAGCTAAGAGTGAGACAAATTCACTGAAAGAAGCGGCTTGTTCCTATCTGTCTTCGTTTAGATGTGAGACGCCATTTAAGATTTTGGGAGATTGGCGAAAAACGACAGAGTTAGAATTTTGGACGTTTTCGGCTGTAGCGCCAAAACGAAGCATCGGATGGGAAAACGGATTTCAGATTTGGAATCAGCGTCAAATTCTCCATCAACATGGTGAGTTTCAAGTCAATCGGAGAGAAAAAATTTTCGCTGACGTCCCCCCCTCCCCCGGCACCGATCTTCCACTTTCGCTTCCAGTGGACGGATTTTGTCGTGCAATAGCTCGTTTGAAAGCTAAGAGTGAGACAAATTCACTGAAAGAAGCGGCTTGTTCCTATCTGTCTTCGTTTAGATGTGAGACGCCATTTAAGATTTTGGGAGATTGGTGAAAAAACGACAGAGTTAGAATTTTGGACGTTTTCGGCTGTAGCGCCAAAACGAAGCATCGGATGGGAAAACGGATTTCAGATTTGGATTCAGCGTCAAATTCTGCATCTGAATGGTGAATTTGAAAGCAATCGGAGAGAAACATTTTCGCTGACGTCCCCCCTCCCCCGGCACCGATCTTCCACTTTCGCTTCCAGTGGACGGATTTTGTCGTGCAATAGCTCGTTTGAAAGCTAAGAGTGAGACAAATTCACTGAAAGAAGCGGCTTGTTCCTATCTGTCTTCGTTTAGATGTGAGACGCCATTTAAGATTTTGGGAGATTGGTGAAAAAACAACAGAGTCAGAATTTTGGACGTTTTCGGCTGTAGCGCCAAAACGAAGCATCGGATGGGAAAACGGATTTCAGATTTGGAATCAGCGTCAAATTCTCTATCAACATGGTGAGTTTCAAGTCAATCGGAGAGAAAAAATTTTCGCTGACGTCCCCCCCTCCCCCGGCACCGATCTTCCACTTTCGCTTCCAGTGGACGGATTTTGTCGTGCAATAGCTCGTTTGAAAGCTAAGAGTGAGACAAATTCACTGAAAGAAGCGGCTTGTTCCTATCTGTCTTCGTTTAGATGTGAGACGCCATTTAAGATTTTGGGAGATTGGTGAAAAAACGACAGAGTTAGAATTTTGGACGTTTTCGGCTGTAGCGCCAAAACGAAGCATCGGATGGGAAAACGGATTTCAGATTTGGAATCAGCGTGAAATTCTGCATCTGAATGGTGAGTTTCAAGTCAATGGGAGAGAAAAAATTTTCGCTGACGTCCCCCCCTCCCCCGGCACCGATCTTCCACTTTCGCTTCCAGTGGACGGATTTTGTCGTGCAATAGCTCGTTTGAAAGCTAAGAGTGAGACAAATTCACTGAAAGAAGCGGCTTGTTCCTATCTGTCTTCGTTTAGATGTGAGACGCCATTTAAGATTTTGGGAGATTGGTGAAAAAACGACAGAGTTAGAATTTTGGACGTTTTCGGCTGTAGCGCCAAAACGAAGCATCGGATGGGAAAACGGATTTCAGATTTGGAATCAGCGTCAAATTCTCTATCAACATGGTGAGTTTCAAGTCAATCGGAGAGAAAAAATTTTCGCTGACGTCCCCCCCCTCCCCCGGCACCGATCTTCCACTTTCGCTTCCAGTGGACGGATTTTGTCGTGCAATAGCTCGTTTGAAAGCTAAGAGTGAGACAAATTCACTGAAAGAAGCGGCTTGTTCCTATCTGTCTTCGTTTAGATGTGAGACGCCATTTAAGATTTTGGGAGATTGACGAAAAACGACAGAGTCAGAATTTTGGACGTTTTCGGCTGTAGCGCCAAAACGAAGCATCGGATGGGAAAACGGATTTCAGATTTGGAATCAGCGTCAAATTCTGAATCTGAATGGTGAGTTTCAAGTCAATCGGAGAGAAAAAATTTTCGCTGACGTCCCCCCCTCCCCCGGCACCGATCTTCCACTTTCGCTTCCAGTGGACGGATTTTGTCGTGCAATAGCTCGTTTGAAAGCTAAGAGTGAGACAAATTCACTGAAAGAAGCGGCTTGTTCCTATCTGTCTTCGTTTAGATGTGAGACGCCATTTAAGATTTTGGGAGATTGGTGAAAAAACGACAGAGTCAGAATTTTGGACGTTTTCGGCTGTAGCGCCAAAACGAAGCATCGGATGGGAAAACGGATTTCAGATTTGGAATCAGCGTCAAATTCTCTATCAACATGGTGAGTTTCAAGTCAATCGGAGAGAAAAAATTTTCGCTGACGTCCCCCCCTCCCCCGGCACCGATCTTCCACTTTCGCTTCCAGTGGACGGATTTTGTCGTGCAATAGCTCGTTTGAAAGCTAAGAGTGAGACAAATTCACTGAAAGAAGCGGCTTGTTCCTATCTGTCTTCGTTTAGATGTGAGACGCCATTTAAGATTTTGGGAGATTGGTGAAAAAACAACAGAGTCAGAATTTTGGACGTTTTCGGCTGTAGCGCCAAAACGAAGCATCGGATGGGAAAACGGATTTCAGATTTGGAATCAGCGTCAAATTCTGCATCTGAATGGTGAATTTGAAAGCAATCGGAGAGAAACATTTTCGCTGACGTCCCCCCCTCCCCCGGCACCGATCTTCCACTTTCGCTTCCAGTGGACGGATTTTGTCGTGCAATAGCTCGTTTGAAAGCTAAGAGTGAGACAAATTCACTGAAAGAAGCGGCTTGTTCCTATCTGTCTTCGTTTAGATGTGAGACGCCATTTAAGATTTTGGGAGATTGGTGAAAAAACGACAGAGTTAGAATTTTGGACGTTTTCGGCTGTAGCGCCAAAACGAAGCATCGGATGGGAAAACGGATTTCAGATTTGGAATCAGCGTCAAATTCTCTATCAACATGGTGAGTTTCAAGTCAATCGGAGAGAAAAAATTTTCGCTGACGTCCCCCCCCTCCCCCGGCACCGATCTTCCACTTTCGCTTCCAGTGGACGGATTTTGTCGTGCAATAGCTCGTTTGAAAGCTAAGAGTGAGACAAATTCACTGAAAGAAGCGGCTTGTTCCTATCTGTCTTCGTTTAGATGTGAGACGCCATTTAAGATTTTGGGAGATTGGTGAAAAAACGACAGAGTTAGAATTTTGGACGTTTTCGGCTGTAGCGCCAAAACGAAGCATCGGATGGGAAAACGGATTTCAGATTTGGAATCAGCGTCAAATTCTCTATCAACATGGTGAGTTTCAAGTCAATCGGAGAGAAAAAATTTTCGCTGACGTCCCCCCCCTCCCCCGGCACCGATCTTCCACTTTCGCTTCCAGTGGACGGATTTTGTCGTGCAATAGCTCGTTTGAAAGCTAAGAGTGAGACAAATTCACTGAAAGAAGCGGCTTGTTCCTATCTGTCTTCGTTTAGATGTGAGACGCCATTTAAGATTTTGGGAGATTGGTGAAAAAACAACAGAGTCAGAATTTTGGACGTTTTCGGCTGTAGCGCCAAAACGAAGCATCGGATGGGAAAACGGATTTCAGATTTGGATTCAGCGATAAATTCTGCATCTGAATGGTGAATTTGAAAGCAATCGGAGAGAAAAAATTTTCGCTGACGTCCCCCCCTCCCCCGGCACCGATCTTCCACTTTCGCTTCCAGTGGACGGATTTTGTCGTGCAATAGCTCGTTTGAAAGCTAAGAGTGAGACAAATTCACTGAAAGAAGCGGCTTGTTCCTATCTGTCTTCGTTTAGATGTGAGACGCCATTTAAGATTTTGGGAGATTGGTGAAAAAACAACAGAGTCAGAATTTTGGACGTTTTCGGCTGTAGCGCCAAAATGAAGCATCGGATGGGAAAACGGATTTCAGATTTGGAATCAGCGTCAAATTCTCCATCAACATGGTGAGTTTCAAGTCAATCGGAGAGAAAAAATTTTCGCTGACGTCCCCCCCCTCCCCCGGCACCGATCTTCCACTTTCGCTTCCAGTGGACGGATTTTGTCGTGCAATAGCTCGTTTGAAAGCTAAGAGTGAGACAAATTCACTGAAAGAAGCGGCTTGTTCCTATCTGTCTTCGTTTAGATGTGAGACGCCATTTAAGATTTTGGGAGATTGGTGAAAAAACGACAGAGTTAGAATTTTGGACGTTTTCGGCTGTAGCGCCAAAACGAAGCATCGGATGGGAAAACGGATTTCAGATTTGGAATCAGCGTCAAATTCTCTATCAACATGGTGAGTTTCAAGTCAATCGGAGAGAAAAAATTTTCGCTGACGTCCCCCCCTCCCCCGGCACCGATCTTCCACTTTCGCTTCCAGTGGACGGATTTTGTCGTGCAATAGCTCGTTTGAAAGCTAAGAGTGAGACAAATTCACTGAAAGAAGCGGCTTGTTCCTATCTGTCTTCGTTTAGATGTGAGACGCCATTTAAGATTTTGGGAGATTGGTGAAAAAACAACAGAGTCAGAATTTTGGACGTTTTCGGCTGTAGCGCCAAAACGAAGCATCGGATGGGAAAACGGATTTCAGATTTGGAATCAGCGTCAAATTCTGCATCTTCATGGTGAGTTTCAAGTCAATCGGAGAGAAAAAATTTTCGCTGACGTCCCCCCCCCTCCCCCGGCACCGATCTTCCACTTTCGCTTCCAGTGGACGGATTTTGTCGTGCAATAGCTCGTTTGAAAGCTAAGAGTGAGACAAATTCACTGAAAGAAGCGGCTTGTTCCTATCTGTCTTCGTTTAGATGTGAGACGCCATTTAAGATTTTGGGAGATTGGTGAAAAAACAACAGAGTCAGAATTTTGGACGTTTTCGGCTGTAGCGCCAAAATGAAGCATCGGATGGGAAAACGGATTTCAGATTTGGAATCAGCGTCAAATTCTCCATCAACATGGTGAGTTTCAAGTCAATCGGAGAGAAAAAATTTTCAACATTTTTCGAAAAAACGACAGAGTTAGAATTTTGGACGTTTTCGGCTGTAGCGCCAAAACGAAGCATCGGATGGGAAAACGGATTTCAGATTTGGAATCAGCGTCAAATTCTCTATCAACATGGTGAGTTTCAAGTCAATCGGAGAGAAAAAATTTTCGCTGACGTCACCCCCCATCCCCCGGCACCGATCTTCCACTTTCGCTTCCAGTGGACGGATTTTGTCGTGCAATAGCTCGTTTGAAAGCTAAGAGTGAGACAAATTCACTGAAAGAAGCGGCTTGTTCCTATCTGTCTTCGTTTAGATGTGAGACGCCATTTAAGATTTTGGGAGATTGGCGAAAAAACGACAGAGTTAGAATTTTGGACGTTTTCGGCTGTAGCGCCAAAACGAAGCATCGGATGGGAAAACGGATTTCAGATTTGGAATCAGCGTCAAATTCTCTATCAACATGGTGAGTTTCAAGTCAATCGGAGAGAAAAAATTTTCGCTGACGTCCCCCCCCCTTCCCCGGCACCGATCTTCCACTTTCGCTTCCAGTGGACGGATTTTGTCGTGCAATAGCTCGTTTGAAAGCTAAGAGTGAGACAAATTCACTGAAAGAAGCGGCTTGTTCCTATCTGTCTTCGTTTAGATGTGAGACGCCATTTAAGATTTTGGGAGATTGGTGAAAAAACGACAGAGTTAGAATTTTGGACGTTTTGGGCTGTAGCGCCAAAACGAAGCATCGGATGGGAAAACGGATTTCAGATTTGGAATCAGCGTGAAATTCTGCATCTGTATGGTGAGTTTCAAGTCAATCGGAGAGAAAAAATTTTCGCTGACGTCCCCCCCCTCCCCCGGCACCGATCTTCCACTTTCGCTTCCAGTGGACGGATTTTGTCGTGCAATAGCTCGTTTGAAAGCTAAGAGTGAGACAAATTCACTGAAAGAAGCGGCTTGTTCCTATCTGTCTTCGTTTAGATGTGAGACGCCATTTAAGATTTTGGGAGATTGGTGAAAAAACGACAGAGTCAGAATTTTGGACGTTTTCGGCTGTAGCGCCAAAACGAAGCATCGGATGGGAAAACGGATTTCAGATTTGGAATCAGCGTCAAATTCTGCATCTGAATGGTGAGTTTCAAGTCAATCGGAGAGAAAAAATTTTCGCTGACGTCCCCCCCCTCCCCCGGCACCGATCTTCCACTTTCGCTTCCAGTGGACGGATTTTGTCGTGCAATAGCTCGTTTGAAAGCTAAGAGTGAGACAAATTCACTGAAAGAAGCGGCTTGTTCCTATCTGTCTTCGTTTAGATGTGAGACGCCATTTAAGATTTTGGGAGATTGGTGAAAAAACAACAGAGTTAGAATTTTGGACGTTTTCGCCTGTAGCGCCAAAACGAAGCATCGGATGGGAAAACGGATTTCAGATTTGGAATCAGCGTCAAATTCTCTATCAACATGGTGAGTTTCAAGTCAATCGGAGAGAAACATTTTCGCTGACGTCCCCCCCTCCCCCGGCACCGATCTTCCACTTTCGCTTCCAGTGGACGGATTTTGTCGTGCAATAGCTCGTTTGAAAGCTAAGAGTGAGACAAATTCACTGAAAGAAGCGGCTTGTTCCTATCTGTCTTCGTTTAGATGTGAGACGCCATTTAAGATTTTGGGACATTGGCGAAAAAACGACAGAGTTAGAATTTTGGACGTTTTGGTGTGTAGCGCCCAAACGAACCATCGGATGAGAAAACGGAGGCCAGATTCGGATTCAGCGTGAAATTCTGCATCGGTATGGTGAATTTGAACGCAATCGGAGAGAAAAATTTTCGCTGACGTCCCCCCCTCCCCCGGCACCGATCTTCCACTTTCGCTTCCAGTGGACGGATTTTGTCGTGCAATAGCTCGTTTGAAAGCTAAGAGTGAGACAAATTCACTGAAAGAAGCGGCTTGTTCCTATCTGTCTTCGTTTAGATGTGAGACGCCATTTAAGATTTTGGGAGATTGGCGAAAAACGACAGAGTTAGAATTTTGGACGTTTTCGGCTGTAGCGCCAAAACGAAGCATCGGATGGGAAAACGGATTTCAGATTTGGAATCAGCGTCAAATTCTCCATCAACATGGTGAGTTTCAAGTCAATCGGAGAGAAAAAATTTTCGCTGACGTCCCCCCCCTCCCCCGGCACCGATCTTCCACTTTCGCTTCCAGTGGACGGATTTTGTCGTGCAATAGCTCGTTTGAAAGCTAAGAGTGAGACAAATTCACTGAAAGAAGCGGCTTGTTCCTATCTGTCTTCGTTTAGATGTGAGACGCCATTTAAGATTTTGGGAGATTGACGAAAAACGACAGAGTTAGAATTTTGGACGTTTTCGGCTGTAGCGCCAAAACGAAGCATCGGATGGGAAAACGGATTTCAGATTTGGATTCAGCGATAAATTCTGCATCTGAATGGTGAATTTGAAAGCAATCGGAGAGAAAAAATTTTCGCTGACGTCCCCCCCCTTCCCCGGCACCGATCTTCCACTTTCGCTTCCAGTGGACGGATTTTGTCGTGCAATAGCTCGTTTGAAAGCTAAGAGTGAGACAAATTCACTGAAAGAAGCGGCTTGTTCCTATCTGTCTTCGTTTAGATGTGAGACGCCATTTAAGATTTTGGGAGATTGGTGAAAAAACAACAGAGTCAGAATTTTGGACGTTTTCGGCTGTAGCGCCAAAATGAAGCATCGGATGGGAAAACGGATTTCAGATTTGGAATCAGCGTCAAATTCTCCATCAACATGGTGAGTTTCAAGTCAATCGGAGAGAAAAAATTTTCAACATTTTTCGAAAAAACGACAGAGTTAGAATTTTGGACGTTTTCGGCTGTAGCGCCAAAACGAAGCATCGGATGGGAAAACGGATTTCAGATTTGGAATCAGCGTCAAATTCTCTATCAACATGGTGAGTTTCAAGTCAATCGGAGAGAAAAAATTTTCGCTGACGTCACCCCCCATCCCCCGGCACCGATCTTCCACTTTCGCTTCCAGTGGACGGATTTTGTCGTGCAATAGCTCGTTTGAAAGCTAAGAGTGAGACAAATTCACTGAAAGAAGCGGCTTGTTCCTATCTGTCTTCGTTTAGATGTGAGACGCCATTTAAGATTTTGGGAGATTGGCGAAAAAACGACAGAGTTAGAATTTTGGACGTTTTGGGCTGTAGCGCCAAAACGAAGCATCGGATGGGAAAACGGATTTCAGATTTGGAATCAGCGTCAAATTCTGCATCGGTATGGTGAGTTTCAAGTCAATCGGAGAGAAAAAATTTTCGCTGACGTCCCCCCCCTCCCCCGGCACCGATCTTCCACTTTCGCTTCCAGTGGACGGATTTTGTCGTGCAATAGCTCGTTTGAAAGCTAAGAGTGAGACAAATTCACTGAAAGAAGCGGCTTGTTCCTATCTGTCTTCGTTTAGATGTGAGACGCCATTTAAGATTTTGGGAGATTGACGAAAAACGACAGAGTCAGAATTTTGGACGTTTTCGGCTGTAGCGCCAAAACGAAGCATCGGATGGGAAAACGGATTTCAGATTTGGAATCAGCGTCAAATTCTGCATCTGTATGGTGAATTTGAAAGCAATCGGAGAGAAAAAATTTTCGCTGACGTCCCCCCCCTCCCCCGGCACCGATCTTCCACTTTCGCTTCCAGTGGACGGATTTTGTCGTGCAATAGCTCGTTTGAAAGCTAAGAGTGAGACAAATTCACTGAAAGAAGCGGCTTGTTCCTATCTGTCTTCGTTTAGATGTGAGACGCCATTTAAGATTTTGGGAGATTGGTGAAAAAACAACAGAGTCAGAATTTTGGACGTTTTCGGCTGTAGCGCCAAAACGAAGCATCGGATGGGAAAACGGATTTCAGATTTGGAATCAGCGTCAAATTCTCTATCAACATGGTGAGTTTCAAGTCAATCGGAGAGAAAAAATTTTCGCTGACGTCCCCCCCCTCCCCCGGCACCGATCTTCCACTTTCGCTTCCAGTGGACGGATTTTGTCGTGCAATAGCTCGTTTGAAAGCTAAGAGTGAGACAAATTCACTGAAAGAAGCGGCTTGTTCCTATCTGTCTTCGTTTAGATGTGAGACGCCATTTAAGATTTTGGGAGATTGGTGAAAAAACAACAGAGTCAGAATTTTGGACGTTTTCGGCTGTAGCGCCAAAATGAAGCATCGGATGGGAAAACGGATTTCAGATTTGGAATCAGCGTCAAATTCTCCATCAACATGGTGAGTTTCAAGTCAATCGGAGAGAAAAAATTTTCAACATTTTTCGAAAAAACGACAGAGTTAGAATTTTGGACGTTTTCGCCTGTAGCGCCAAAACGAAGCATCGGATGGGAAAACGGATTTCAGATTTGGAATCAGCGTCAAATTCTCTATCAACATGGTGAGTTTCAAGTCAATGGGAGAGAAAAAATTTTCGCTGACGTCCCCCCCCATCCCCCGGCACCGATCTTCCACTTTCGCTTCCAGTGGACGGATTTTGTCTTGCAATAGCTCGTTTGAAAGCTAAGAGTGAGACAAATTCACTGAAAGAAGCGGCTTGTTCCTATCTGTCTTCGTTTAGATGTGAGACGCCATTTAAGATTTTGGGAGATTGGCGAAAAAACGACAGAGTTAGAATTTTGGACGTTTTCGGCTGTAGCGCCAAAACGAAGCATCGGATGGGAAAACGGATTTCAGATTTGGAATCAGCGTCAAATTCTCTATCAACATGGTGAGTTTCAAGTCAATCGGAGAGAAAAAATTTTCGCTGACGTCCCCCCCCGTCCCCGGCACCGATCTTCCACTTTCGCTTCCAGTGGACGGATTTTGTCGTGCAATAGCTCGTTTGAAAGCTAAGAGTGAGACAAATTCACTGAAAGAAGCGGCTTGTTCCTATCTGTCTTCGTTTAGATGTGAGACGCCATTTAAGATTTTGGGAGATTGGTGAAAAAACAACAGAGTCAGAATTTTGGACGTTTTCGGCTGTAGCGCCAAAACGAAGCATCGGATGGGAAAACGGATTTCAGATTTGGAATCAGCGTCAAATTCTCCATCAACATGGTGAGTTTCAAGTCAATCGGAGAGAAAAAGTTTCGCTGACGTCCCCCCCCTTCTGGAGAGCTCGCTTCGATCTTGGCTTCCAGTGGACGGATTTTGTCGTGCAATAGCTCGTTTGAAAGCTAAGAGTGAGACAAATTCACTGAAAGAAGCGGCTTGTTCCTATCTGTCTTCGTTTAGATGTGAGACGCCATTTAAGATTTTGGGAGATTGGTGAAAAAACGACAGAGTTAGAATTTTGGACGTTTTCGGCTGTAGCGCCAAAACGAAGCATCGGATGGGAAAACGGATTTCAGATTTGGAATCAGCGTCAAATTCTCTATCAACATGGTGAGTTTCAAGTCAATCGGAGAGAAAAAATTTTCGCTGACGTCCCCCGCCGTCCCCGGCACCGATCTTCCACTTTCGCTTCCAGTGGACGGATTTTGTCGTGCAATAGCTCGTTTGAAAGCTAAGAGTGAGACAAATTCACTGAAAGAAGCGGCTTGTTCCTATCTGTCTTCGTTTAGATGTGAGACGCCATTTAAGATTTTGGGAGATTGGTGAAAAAACGACAGAGTCAGAATTTTGGACGTTTTCGGCTGTAGCGCCAAAATGAAGCATCGGATGGGAAAACGGATTTCAGATTTGGAATCAGCGTCAAATTCTCCATCAACATGGTGAGTTTCAAGTCAATCGGAGAGAAACATTTTCGCTGACGTCCCCCCCTCCCCCGGCACCGATCTTCCACTTTCGCTTCCAGTGGACGGATTTTGTCGTGCAATAGCTCGTTTGAAAGCTAAGAGTGAGACAAATTCACTGAAAGAAGCGGCTTGTTCCTATCTGTCTTCGTTTAGATGTGAGACGCCATTTAAGATTTTGGGAGATTGGTGAAAAAACGACAGAGTTAGAATTTTGGACGTTTTCGGCTGTAGCGCCAAAACGAAGCATCGGATGGGAAAACGGATTTCAGATTTGGAATCAGCGTGAAATTCTGCATCTGTATGGTGAGTTTCAAGTCAATCGGAGAGAAAAATTTTCGCTGACGTCCCCCCCCTCCCCCGGCACCGATCTTCCACTTTCGCTTCCAGTGGACGGATTTTGTCGTGCAATAGCTCGTTTGAAAGCTAAGAGTGAGACAAATTCACTGAAAGAAGCGGCTTGTTCCTATCTGTCTTCGTTTAGATGTGAGACGCCATTTAAGATTTTGGGAGATTGGTGAAAAAACGACAGAGTCAGAATTTTGGACGTTTTCGGCTGTAGCGCCAAAACGAAGCATCGGATGGGAAAACGGATTTCAGATTTGGAATCAGCGTCAAATTCTCCATCAACATGGTGAGTTTCAAGTCAATGGGAGAGAAAAAATTTTCGCTGACGTCCCCCCCCCTTCCCCGGCACCGATCTTCCACTTTCGCTTCCAGTGGACGGATTTTGTCGTGCAATAGCTCGTTTGAAAGCTAAGAGTGAGACAAATTCACTGAAAGAAGCGGCTTGTTCCTATCTGTCTTCGTTTAGATGTGAGACGCCATTTAAGATTTTGGGAGATTGGTGAAAAAACGACAGAGTTAGAATTTTGGACGTTTTCGGCTGTAGCGCCAAAACGAAGCATCGGATGGGAAAACGGATTTCAGATTTGGAATCAGCGTCAAATTCTCTATCAACATGGTGAGTTTCAAGTCAATCGGAGAGAAAAAATTTTCGCTGACGTCCCCCCTTCCCCGGCACCGATCTTCCACTTTCGCTTCCAGTGGACGGATTTTGTCGTGCAATAGCTCGTTTGAAAGCTAAGAGTGAGACAAATTCACTGAAAGAAGCGGCTTGTTCCTATCTGTCTTCGTTTAGATGTGAGACGCCATTTAAGATTTTGGGAGATTGGTGAAAAAACGACAGAGTTAGAATTTTGGACGTTTTCGGCTGTAGCGCCAAAACGAAGCATCGGATGGGAAAACGGATTTCAGATTTGGAATCAGCGTCAAATTCTCTATCAACATGGTGAGTTTCAAGTCAATGGGAGAGAAAAAATTTTCGCTGACGTCCCCCCCCTTCCCCGGCACCGATCTTCCACTTTCGCTTCCAGTGGACGGATTTTGTCGTGCAATAGCTCGTTTGAAAGCTAAGAGTGAGACAAATTCACTGAAAGAAGCGGCTTGTTCCTATCTGTCTTCGTTTAGATGTGAGACGCCATTTAAGATTTTGGGAGATTGGCGAAAAACGACAGAGTTAGAATTTTGGACGTTTTCGGCTGTAGCGCCAAAACGAAGCATCGGATGGGAAAACGGATTTCAGATTTGGAATCAGCGTCAAATTCTCTATCAACATGGTGAGTTTCAAGTCAATGGGAGAGAAAAAATTTTCGCTGACGTCCCCCCCTTCCCCGGCACCGATCTTCCACTTTCGCTTCCAGTGGACGGATTTTGTCGTGCAATAGCTCGTTTGAAAGCTAAGAGTGAGACAAATTCACTGAAAGAAGCGGCTTGTTCCTATCTGTCTTCGTTTAGATGTGAGACGCCATTTAAGATTTTGGGAGATTGGTGAAAAAACAACAGAGTCAGAATTTTGGACGTTTTCGGCTGTAGCGCCAAAACGAAGCATCGGATGGGAAAACGGATTTCAGATTTGGATTCAGCGTGAAATTCTGCATCTGAATGGTGAATTTAAAAGCAATCGGAGAGAAACATTTTCGCTGACGTCCCCCCCTCCCCCGGCACCGATCTTCCACTTTCGCTTCCAGTGGACGGATTTTGTCGTGCAATAGCTCGTTTGAAAGCTAAGAGTGAGACAAATTCACTGAAAGAAGCGGCTTGTTCCTATCTGTCTTCGTTTAGATGTGAGACGCCATTTAAGATTTTGGGAGATTGGTGAAAAAACGACAGAGTCAGAATTTTGGACGTTTTCGGCTGTAGCGCCAAAACGAAGCATCGGATGGGAAAACGGATTTCAGATTTGGAATCAGCGTCAAATTCTCCATCAACATGGTGAGTTTCAAGTCAATCGGAGAGAAAAAATTTTCGCTGACGTCCCCCCCCCCTTCCCCGGCACCGATCTTCCACTTTCGCTTCCAGTGGACGGATTTTGTCGTGCAATAGCTCGTTTGAAAGCTAAGAGTGAGACAAATTCACTGAAAGAAGCGGCTTGTTCCTATCTGTCTTCGTTTAGATGTGAGACGCCATTTAAGATTTTGGGAGATTGGCGAAAAAACGACAGAGTTAGAATTTTGGACGTTTTCGGCTGTAGCGCCAAAACGAAGCATCGGATGGGAAAACGGATTTCAGATTTGGAATCAGCGTCAAATTCTCTATCAACATGGTGAGTTTCAAGTCAATCGGAGAGAAAAAATTTTCGCTGACGTCCCCCCCTCCCCCGGCACCGATCTTCCACTTTCGCTTCCAGTGGACGGATTTTGTCGTGCAATAGCTCGTTTGAAAGCTAAGAGTGAGACAAATTCACTGAAAGAAGCGGCTTGTTCCTATCTGTCTTCGTTAAGATGTGAGACGCCATTTAAGATTTTGGGAGATTGGTGAAAAAACGACAGAGTCAGAATTTTGGACGTTTTCGGCTGTAGCGCCAAAACGAAGCATCGGATGGGAAAACGGATTTCAGATTTGGAATCAGCGTAAAATTCTCTATCAATATGGTGAGTTTCAAGTCAATCGGAGAGAAAAAATTTTCGCTGACGTCACCCCCCTTCCCCGGCACCGATCTTCCACTTTCGCTTCCAGTGGACGGATTTTGTCGTGCAATAGCTCGTTTGAAAGCTAAGAGTGAGACAAATTCACTGAAAGAAGCGGCTTGTTCCTATCTGTCTTCGTTTAGATGTGAGACGCCATTTAAGATTTTGGGAGATTGGTGAAAAAACAACAGAGTCAGAATTTTGGACGTTTTCGGCTGTAGCGCCAAAACGAAGCATCGGATGGGAAAACGGATTTCAGATTTGGAATCAGCGTCAAATTCTCCATCAACATGGTGAGTTTCAAGTCAATCGGAGAGAAAAAATTTTCGCTGACGTCCCCCCCTCCCCCGGCACCGATCTTCCACTTTCGCTTCCAGTGGACGGATTTTGTCGTGCAATAGCTCGTTTGAAAGCTAAGAGTGAGACAAATTCACTGAAAGAAGCGGCTTGTTCCTATCTGTCTTCGTTTAGATGTGAGACGCCATTTAAGATTTTGGGAGATTGGCGAAAAAACGACAGAGTTAGAATTTTGGACGTTTTCGGCTGTAGCGCCAAAACGAAGCATCGGATGGGAAAACGGATTTCAGATTTGGAATCAGCGTCAAATTCTCTATCAACATGGTGAGTTTCAAGTCAATCGGAGAGAAAAAATTTTCGCTGACGTCCCCCCCTCCCCCGGCACCGATCTTCCACTTTCGCTTCCAGTGGACGGATTTTGTCGTGCAATAGCTCGTTTGAAAGCTAAGAGTGAGACAAATTCACTGAAAGAAGCGGCTTGTTCCTATCTGTCTTCGTTTAGATGTGAGACGCCATTTAAGATTTTGGGAGATTGGTGAAAAAACAACAGAGTCAGAATTTTGGACGTTTTCGGCTGTAGCGCCAAAACGAAGCATCGGATGGGAAAACGGATTTCAGATTTGGATTCAGCGTGAAATTCTGCATCTGAATGGTGAATTTGAAAGCAATCGGAGAGAAACATTTTCGCTGACGTCCCCCCCTCCCCCGGCACCGATCTTCCACTTTCGCTTCCAGTGGACGGATTTTGTCGTGCAATAGCTCGTTTGAAAGCTAAGAGTGAGACAAATTCACTGAAAGAAGCGGCTTGTTCCTATCTGTCTTCGTTTAGATGTGAGACGCCATTTAAGATTTTGGGAGATTGGTGAAAAAACAACAGAGTCAGAATTTTGGACGTTTTCGGCTGTAGCGCCAAAACGAAGCATCGGATGGGAAAACGGATTTCAGATTTGGAATCAGCGTCAAATTCTCCATCAACATGGTGAGTTTCAAGTCAATGGGAGAGAAAAAATTTTCGCTGACGTCCCCCCCCCTTCCCCGGCACCGATCTTCCACTTTCGCTTCCAGTGGACGGATTTTGTCGTGCAATAGCTCGTTTGAAAGCTAAGAGTGAGACAAATTCACTGAAAGAAGCGGCTTGTTCCTATCTGTCTTCGTTTAGATGTGAGACGCCATTTAAGATTTTGGGAGATTGGTGAAAAAACGACAGAGTTAGAATTTTGGACGTTTTCGGCTGTAGCGCCAAAACGAAGCATCGGATGGGAAAACGGATTTCAGATTTGGATTCAGCGTGAAATTCTGCATCTGAATGGTGAATTTGAATGCAATCGGAGAGAAACATTTTCGCTGACGTCCCCCCCTCCCCCGGCACCGATCTTCCACTTTCGCTTCCAGTGGACGGATTTTGTCGTGCAATAGCTCGTTTGAAAGCTAAGAGTGAGACAAATTCACTGAAAGAAGCGGCTTGTTCCTATCTGTCTTCGTTTAGATGTGAGACGCCATTTAAGATTTTGGGAGATTGGTGAAAAAACGACAGAGTTAGAATTTTGGACGTTTTCGGCTGTAGCGCCAAAACGAAGCATCGGATGGGAAAACGGATTTCAGATTTGGAATCAGCGTCAAATTCTCTATCAACATGGTGAGTTTCAAGTCAATCGGAGAGAAAAAATTTTCGCTGACGTCCCCCCCTTCCCCGGCACCGATCTTCCACTTTCGCTTCCAGTGGACGGATTTTGTCGTGCAATAGCTCGTTTGAAAGCTAAGAGTGAGACAAATTCACTGAAAGAAGCGGCTTGTTCCTATCTGTCTTCGTTTAGATGTGAGACGCCATTTAAGATTTTGGGAGATTGGTGAAAAAACGACAGAGTTAGAATTTTGGACGTTTTCGGCTGTAGCGCCAAAACGAAGCATCGGATGGGAAAACGGATTTCAGATTTGGAATCAGCGTCAAATTCTGCATCAACATGGTGAGTTTCAAGTCAATCGGAGAGAAAAAATTTTCGCTGACGTCCCCCCCCTCCCCCGGCACCGATCTTCCACTTTCGCTTCCAGTGGACGGATTTTGTCGTGCAATAGCTCGTTTGAAAGCTAAGAGTGAGACAAATTCACTGAAAGAAGCGGCTTGTTCCTATCTGTCTTCGTTTAGATGTGAGACGCCATTTAAGATTTTGGGAGATTGGCGAAAAAACGACAGAGTTAGAATTTTGGACGTTTTCGGCTGTAGCGCCAAAACGAAGCATCGGATGGGAAAACGGATTTCAGATTTGGAATCAGCGTCAAATTCTCTATCAACATGGTGAGTTTCAAGTCAATCGGAGAGAAAAAATTTTCGCTGACGTCCCCCCCCATCCCCGGCACCGATCTTCCACTTTCGCTTCCAGTGGACGGATTTTGTCGTGCAATAGCTCGTTTGAAAGCTAAGAGTGAGACAAATTCACTGAAAGAAGCGGCTTGTTCCTATCTGTCTTCGTTTAGATGTGAGACGCCATTTAAGATTTTGGGAGATTGGCGAAAAACGACAGAGTTAGAATTTTGGACGTTTTCGGCTGTAGCGCCAAAACGAAGCATCGGATGGGAAAACGGATTTCAGATTTGGATTCAGCGTGAAATTCTGCATCTGAATGGTGAATTTGAAAGCAATCGGAGAGAAACATTTTCGCTGACGTCCCCCCCTCCCCCGGCACCGATCTTCCACTTTCGCTTCCAGTGGACGGATTTTGTCGTGCAATAGCTCGTTTGAAAGCTAAGAGTGAGACAAATTCACTGAAAGAAGCGGCTTGTTCCTATCTGTCTTCGTTTAGATGTGAGACGCCATTTAAGATTTTGGGAGATTGGTGAAAAAACGACAGAGTCAGAATTTTGGACGTTTTCGGCTGTAGCGCCAAAACGAAGCATCGGATGGGAAAACGGATTTCAGATTTGGAATCAGCGTCAAATTCTCTATCAACATGGTGAGTTTCAAGTCAATCGGAGAGAAAAAATTTTCGCTGACGTCCCCCCCTCCCCCGGCACCGATCTTCCACTTTCGCTTCCAGTGGACGGATTTTGTCGTGCAATAGCTCGTTTGAAAGCTAAGAGTGAGACAAATTCACTGAAAGAAGCGGCTTGTTCCTATCTGTCTTCGTTTAGATGTGAGACGCCATTTAAGATTTTGGGAGATTGGCGAAAAAACGACAGAGTTAGAATTTTGGACGTTTTCGGCTGTAGCGCCAAAACGAAGCATCGGATGGGAAAACGGATTTCAGATTTGGAATCAGCGTCAAATTCTCTATCAACATGGTGAGTTTCAAGTCAATCGGAGAGAAACATTTTCGCTGACGTCCCCCCCTCCCCCGGCACCGATCTTCCACTTTCGCTTCCAGTGGACGGATTTTGTCGTGCAATAGCTCGTTTGAAAGCTAAGAGTGAGACAAATTCACTGAAAGAAGCGGCTTGTTCCTATCTGTCTTCGTTTAGATGTGAGACGCCATTTAAGATTTTGGGAGATTGGCGAAAAAACGACAGAGTTAGAATTTTGGACGTTTTCGGCTGTAGCGCCAAAACGAAGCATCGGATGGGAAAACGGATTTCAGATTTGGATTCAGCGTGAAATTCTGCATCTGAATGGTGAATTTGAAAGCAATCGGAGAGAAACATTTTCGCTGACGTCCCCCCCTCCCCCGGCACCGATCTTCCACTTTCGCTTCCAGTGGACGGATTTTGTCGTGCAATAGCTCGTTTGAAAGCTAAGAGTGAGACAAATTCACTGAAAGAAGCGGCTTGTTCCTATCTGTCTTCGTTTAGATGTGAGACGCCATTTAAGATTTTGGGAGATTGGTGAAAAAACAACAGAGTCAGAATTTTGGACGTTTTCGGCTGTAGCGCCAAAACGAAGCATCGGATGGGAAAACGGATTTCAGATTTGGAATCAGCGTCAAATTCTCTATCAACATGGTGAGTTTCAAGTCAATGGGAGAGAAAAAATTTTCGCTGACGTCCCCCCCCTTCCCCGGCACCGATCTTCCACTTTCGCTTCCAGTGGACGGATTTTGTCTTGCAATAGCTCGTTTGAAAGCTAAGAGTGAGACAAATTCACTGAAAGAAGCGGCTTGTTCCTATCTGTCTTCGTTTAGATGTGAGACGCCATTTAAGATTTTGGGAGATTGGCGAAAAACGACAGAGTTAGAATTTTGGACGTTTTCGGCTGTAGCGCCAAAACGAAGCATCGGATGGGAAAACGGATTTCAGATTTGGAATCAGCGTCAAATTCTCTATCAACATGGTGAGTTTCAAGTCAATCGGAGAGAAAAAATTTTCGCTGACGTCCCCCCCCTCCCCCGGCACCGATCTTCCACTTTCGCTTCCAGTGGACGGATTTTGTCGTGCAATAGCTCGTTTGAAAGCTAAGAGTGAGACAAATTCACTGAAAGAAGCGGCTTGTTCCTATCTGTCTTCGTTTAGATGTGAGACGCCATTTAAGATTTTGGGAGATTGGTGAAAAAACGACAGAGTTAGAATTTTGGACGTTTTCGGCTGTAGCGCCAAAACGAAGCATCGGATGGGAAAACGGATTTCAGATTTGGAATCAGCGTCAAATTCTGCATCAACATGGTGAGTTTCAAGGCAATCGGAGAGAAAAAATTTTCGCTGACGTCCCCCCCTCCCCGGTACCGATCTTCCACTTTCGCTTCCAGTGGACGGATTTTGTCGTGCAATAGCTCGTTTGAAAGCTAAGAGTGAGACAAATTCACTGAAAGAAGCGGCTTGTTCCTATCTGTCTTCGTTAAGATGTGAGACGCCATTTAAGATTTTGGGAGATTGGTGAAAAAACAACAGAGTCAGAATTTTGGACGTTTTCGGCTGTAGCGCCAAAATGAAGCATCGGATGGGAAAACGGATTTCAGATTTGGAATCAGCGTCAAATTCTCTATCAACATGGTGAGTTTCAAGTCAATGGGAGAGAAAAATTTTCGCTGACGTCCCCCCCCTCTGGACAGCTCGCTTCGATTTTGGCTTCCAGTGGACGGATTTTGTCTTGCAATAGCTCGTTTGAAAGCTAAGAGTGAGACAAATTCACTGAAAGAAGCGGCTTGTTCCTATCTGTCTTCGTTTAGATGTGAGACGCCATTTAAGATTTTGGGAGATTGGCGAAAAACGACAGAGTTAGAATTTTGGACGTTTTCGGCTGTAGCGCCAAAACGAAGCATCGGATGGGAAAACGGATTTCAGATTTGGAATCAGCGTCAAATTCTCTATCAACATGGTGAGTTTCAAGTCAATGGGAGAGAAAAAATTTTCGCTGACGTCCCCCCCCCTTCCCCGGCACCGATCTTCCACTTTCGCTTCCAGTGGACGGATTTTGTCGTGCAATAGCTCGTTTGAAAGCTAAGAGTGAGACAAATTCACTGAAAGAAGCGGCTTGTTCCTATCTGTCTTCGTTTAGATGTGAGACGCCATTTAAGATTTTGGGAGATTGGTGAAAAAACAACAGAGTCAGAATTTTGGACGTTTTCGGCTGTAGCGCCAAAATGAAGCATCGGATGGGAAAACGGATTTCAGATTTGGAATCAGCGTCAAATTCTCCATCAACATGGTGAGTTTCAAGTCAATCGGAGAGAAAAAATTTTCAACATTTTTCGAAAAAACGACAGAGTTAGAATTTTGGACGTTTTCGGCTGTAGCGCCAAAACGAAGCATCGGATGGGAAAACGGATTTCAGATTTGGAATCAGCGTCAAATTCTCTATCAACATGGTGAGTTTCAAGTCAATGGGAGAGAAAAAATTTTCGCTGACGTCCCCCCCCCTTCCCCGGCACCGATCTTCCACTTTCGCTTCCAGTGGACGGATTTTGTCGTGCAATAGCTCGTTTGAAAGCTAAGAGTGAGACAAATTCACTGAAAGAAGCGGCTTGTTCCTATCTGTCTTCGTTTAGATGTGAGACGCCATTTAAGATTTTGGGAGATTGGTGAAAAAACGACAGAGTTAGAATTTTGGACGTTTTCGGCTGTAGCGCCAAAACGAAGCATCGGATGGGAAAACGGATTTCAGATTTGGAATCAGCGTCAAATTCTCTATCAACATGGTGAGTTTCAAGTCAATCGGAGAGAAAAAATTTTCGCTGACGTCACCCCCCCCCCCCCCCACCGGCATCTTCGATTTTGGCTTCCAGTGGACGGATTTTGTCGTGCAATAGCTCGTTTGAAAGCTAAGAGTGAGACAAATTCACTGAAATAAGCGGCTTGTTCCTATCTGTCTTCGTTAAGATGTGAGACGCCATTTAAGATTTTGGGAGATTGGTGAAAAAACAACAGAGTCAGAATTTTGGACGTTTTCGGCTGTAGCGCCAAAATGAAGCATCGGATGGGAAAACGGATTTCAGATTTGGATTCAGCGTGAAATTCTGCATCTGAATGGTGAATTTGAACGCCATCGGAGAGAAAAAGTTTCGCTGACGTCCCCCCCCTTCCCCCGGCACCGATCTTCCACTTTCGCTTCCAGTGGACGGATTTTGTCTTGCAATAGCTCGTTTGAAAGCTAAGAGTGAGACAAATTCACTGAAAGAAGCGGCTTGTTCCTATCTGTCTTCGTTTAGATGTGAGACGCCAATTAAGATTTTGGCAGATTGGTGAAAAAACGACAGAGTCAGAATTTTGGACGTTTTCGGCTGTAGCGCCAAAACGAAGCATCGGATGGGAAAACGGATTTCAGATTTGGAATCAGCGTCAAATTCTCTATCAACATGGTGAGTTTCAAGTCAATCGGAGAGAAAAAATTTTCAACATTTTTCGAAAAAACGACAGTTAGAATTTTGGCGATGGAATTGGGCTGTAGAGCCAAAACGAAGCATCGGATGGGAAAACAGAGGACAGATTCGGATTCAGTGTCAAATTCTACATTGAAATGGTATATTTCCAGCTCAATCGGACCTCCAGAATCGATGATAGAAGCGTTTTAAGTTTTTGGATGATGGGTATTACGTCATCAGCTGATCGCCACACACTATATAAGCTGGGAGCCGACAGAGACTTGTCATTAAGACGAGAGCGATTGTCATAGGTAGGTCGTCTCTCTCAGCTCCGATGATAGCTTCGGACATTCCAAATTCCGGGTCACTATCAGAAACCGACTTAGAAAATTTCATTGCTGATATCAGCTAAGGCGTCAGACTTAGAGGTTCGCCAGGAGATGGCCTTCGTCTCCAGGCCATAAAAGACTCCAAAACTTTAATGGCTTGTAACTTTGCTTCTACAAGTCCGTTTGACTCGATTCAAAAAAGGTTCGGTCGCTATTGACCTGCCCTAAGTGATAAACTAGTTATAAAATTTCATAAGTAGTGCTAAAAAGTTGAAAAATTTAAATTCACTACTTTTGGAGGTTTTCTGGGGTCTTCGACCCTGCTGAAGTCAATGACAGCATTTTTAATGATGTCTGAGCCAGTCTTCTCATGGTATAAGCGGCTTTTCACTGAAAGCGAGCAAGACACGGAGAGTTTTGCTGTAATATTCCACTGACAGGGTGTTCCTTCGGGACGGCGGACGATGCCGTAGTGATAAGTGTGGCAAGGGAGTGTGTCGTAGTTTAGACCGAAACCGCTGGGGCAACTCATGTCTCATGTTGGGCATTTGACACAGTTCTCAACGTAGCACTTTGAACGCCAATCGGTTGAGTCTTAGATATCTTGTCATGGGTGGCCTCTAAACATCTCCATTGCAAAACGCTGGTGAATCAAGCTCTCTACGGCTTGCTATCAAGCTGCTCAAAGTCTGTCCACCTCTTACCAACTCTACAGGTTTTCATGTCTGAGCCAGTCTTCTCATGGTATAAGCGGCTTTTCACTGAAAGCGAGCAAGACACGGAGAGTTTTGCTGTAATATTCCACTGACAGGGTGTTCCTTCGGGACGGCGGACGATGCCGTAGTGATAAGTGTGGCAAGGGAGTGTGTCATAGTTTAGACCGAAACCGATGGGGCAACTCATGTCTCATGTTGGGCATTTGACACAGTTCTCAACGTAGCACTTTGAACGCGAATCGGTTGAGTCTTAGATATCTTGTCATGGGTGGCCTCTAAACATCTCCATTGCAAAACGCTGGTGAATCAAGCTCTCTACGGCTTGCTATCAAGCTGCTCAAAGTCTGTCCACCTCTTACCAACTCTACAGGTTTTCATGTCTGAGCCAGTCTTCTCATGGTATAAGCGGATTTTCACTTAAAGCGAGCAAGACACGGAGAGTTTTGCTGTAATATTCCACTGACAGGGTGTTCCTTCGGGACGGCGGACGATGCCGTAGTGATAAGTGTGGCGAGGGAGTGTGTCATAGTTTAGACCGAAACCGCTGGGGCAACTCATGTCTCATGTTGGGCATTTGACACAGTTCTCAACGTAGCACTTTGAACGCCAATCGGTTGAGTCATAGCTATCTTGTCATGGGTGGCCTGCTCAAAGTCTGTCCACCTCTTACCAACTCTACAGGTTTTCATGTCTGAGCCAGTCTTCTCATGGTATAAGCTGCTTTTCACTGAAAGCGAGCAAGACACGGAGAGTTTTGCTGTAATATTCCACTGACAGGGTGTTCCTTCGGGACGGCGGACGATGCCGTAGTGATAAGTGTGGCAAGGGAGTGTGTCATAGTTTAGACCGAAACCGCTGGGGCAACTCATGTCTCATGTTGGGCATTTGACACAGTTCTCAACGTAGCACTTTGAACGCCAATCGGTTGTCATGGGTGGCCTGCTCAAAGTCTGTCCACCTCTTACCAACTCTACAGGTTTTCATGTCTGAGCCAGTCTTCTCAGTCCGCTGCATCCGCTCCTTTTGGAGTAAAGATAAATTTGAAACTCACTATGAATGGTGCAAGCGAGGTAAATTACAAATGGAACGCATGCCCAAAGATAAAATATTTTCACATAGGGATAATGGTGACGAATTAAGTCCCCTGCGTGTCATTTACGCAGACATAGAATGCAACATTGATGATATCATCCACAAGCCAGCAGCCATATCCTGCTATGAAGTATGGCATGACCACTTTAGAAATAGGTAAAACAAAATGCATACTTGGCAAGGTGAAGATTGTATTTCAAAATTTCTAGAATTTCTCGATAAAGCTGCTAAATTTCAACAATCATATGATTCCCAATTGCAGCGTAAGTCACTACATATGTCAGATGAAGACAAACAGAAATTTGAAAGTTGCACATCGTGCCCTAAATGTCATAAAACGTTTGATGACGATAAAATTAAGAAAGTGCGTGATCATGATCACATCACTGGTAAATTTAGAAACGCACTCTGCTCCAAATGTAACTTTTCACTTAGGTTGAGACGTCGTGTACTACCCGTCATTTTTCATGACTTTAAGGGCTATGACAGTCGTATGCTCATAAAAGGAGGGTTGAGCCAGATGAAATCGTGGCAGTTTAATGTAATAGCGCAAACGAGAGAAAAATTCATGGCAATGACAGCAAAAGTACCAGTAGATAAAACTAAAGAAAATAAGACAGTCTTCTTCGAAATAAAATTTTTAGATTCATTCAAATTCATGTCAGCGTCACTAGCTTCTCTCGTTCGTAATCTCAAGTTTCTTCCCCATAGTCAAACTTTGAAGAAACACTATCCAAACTTAACGGATGAAATAATCACTCGCAAAGGAGTCTTTCCCTATGCGTATTTTAGCTCAATGTCTAAACTAAATGAAACAACCCTTCCTTCCATTGACAAATTCCAAAACGATTTGACGGGTGAAGATTGTCCAGTAGAGGACTATGAACATGCTCAAGAGGCATGGTTAAAATTTGATCGTAAAACGTTTGGCGATTACATGATCGCTTACTTAGAATTAGATGTCATTTTGCTGGCTGATGTCTTTCAGGAATTTCGACGAGTGGCATTAGAAGAAGACAAATTAGATCCTGTCCACTTTGTCAGTCTACCAGCTATGTCCTTTAAATCAGCCTTAAAATGACTGGTGAGACCATCCATCTCTTACAAGACCCGGAGATGTATAATATATTTGAGCGCGGAATACGCGGTGGTCTCACATTTGTGAATAAACATCACATAAAATCTAAAACAGTAGGTAATGATCATATTCACCTAAAGTACTATGACCAAAATAATTTATATGGCAGTTCACTGTCTAAACCACTACCTCATTCCGAGTTTAGTTGGTTAAATCAAGATGAGCTTGCGTATTACTCCAACCCTTCAAACATTCTGAACATTCCAGATGAAGGTGATTGAGGATATTATTTTGAAGTGGATTTGATTTATCCAAATAGTATTAAAAATAAAAATGCTGATTTCCCACTCGCACCTGAATCTAGTGAAGTGACTGAAGATATGTTTTCACCATTCATGTCACAATTTCATAATAACTTAACAGAGTGTGGACAGCCAAGGTACAAACCATGCCGCAAGCTTTTGCTCACCCAATATGATAAGAAAAATTATCTCGTGCACTTCTGCATACTAAAATTCTATTTAGAAATGGGCATCCTTCTAAAGTCAGTTCACCGCATTATCAAATTTAGACAGAAAGCCTTCCTCAAACCCTACATAGATAGTAACAGTCAAAAACGTGCACTCGCCCAAAATAATTTTGAAAAGGATTTTTATAAATATAAGAATAAAAGTCTTTTCGGAAAGACCATGGAGGATGTTAGAAAACGCATGAACTACAAACTAGTCATTGATGATCAAAAATATCACAAATTGACCTCATCACCTCTCTTCATTGATAGAGACATTATCGATGAGGACCTTGTAGGTGTTAAAATGATAAAATCTCAAGTTGAGTTGTGTAAGCCCATCTATATTGGCCAAGCTGTACTAGATTATTCCAAGCTTGAAATGTATCAACTCTTCTACAAAATATTAAAACCATGCCCTCTCGTAAAAGAGGTTCGCTTGCTGGGTGGTGATACAGATAGTTTCTTTTTTAGGAATTACCACTCAAAAAGATTTGAATTTTAATGAAGTAGGTAAGTCATTAGAAAAATATTTCGATACATCTAACTACAATCCCACTCATCCACTCTATTCCATACAGAATAAAACCAAACTTGGTTGTTTTAAGGATGAAACAGCAGGAAAGGAAATAGATGAAATGATTCTCCTCCGTCCTAAAATGTATTCCATGAAATTAAAAGAATGTGCAGATAGTATTAAGCGTGCTAAAGGTATATCAAAATTCATTGTTCACAAAATGAAACATCGGTCCTATAAGAAGGCCTATAAAAATAAAACTATAACGTTTGTCAATATGACACTCTTAAAATCTCAAGTTCATACTGTGAAAACGCACACGTTCAAGAAACGAGCGCTTTCAGCATGGGAGGATAAGAGGTGTTCGATAGGACATAACACATCTCTTCCACATGGACATCCTGACACAAACATACCTCCACCCAAAAGAATAAAACTCACGCTACCACATTCAGATGTATTGACATAATCAACTTTAACTCAATATTTTGATGTTGCTTTTTGTAGATATACATGGTTGTTTTATGTATCGCATGAGATCGTTTCTTCCTTGTGAATATATGCCTACAGTCAGCTCATTCCCCCTATATCTGTGAAAAGACTTTTTCATACACATATTTTTATTTCAATAAACATATCACAAGGACTTCACTTTGTTTTCCAAAACACTTAAGTTACGAGGGATTTAGTATCTTTCACATGGATGCACTCTTGTAAACCATTGGTAATTTTGATAGCAATAGAGGGTATAGTTTGTTTGACGACGGGATGATAGAAAATAGATTCAAACATCTTCTCGACTATTCCATATGAAGCGTCTTTATCATGAATGAAATCACGTAAAATGTATTCTTTTTTCTCACCAACAGAAATAGGAAGAATCAAATCACTTTGAATGTAAAGGTGCTGTTCATGTTTATCAAGTGTCATTGGTGTTTCTATGCCAATCGTATGCGCAGCAGTAAACACAGTTTGTAGCATTGAAAAACCAAAGAGTTTTTTCAAATTTTTACTCAATTGACATTGAATGTCATCACCCAGTTTCAGAACAAAGCGTTGATTTTCAATTGAAAACGAAATGTGGTGTGTCTTTACATCATATTTACTTTTCATCACATGCTTCAACTTCTGTTGTATATAAGGATTTACTACATGAATGAAGCTTTCAACTGTACGATATAGACGCGGCATTATATTGATAGCAACTTTAGATTCTTGATAAGACTGGTAAATTTTCTTGATGCGATCACCATAGATGTCCACCCACCATTCATCATTAACTGAATCAGCTTTAGTGTGATATTCATGAGAAGCATACACCAGACCGCTTCCAATAATAGGGGTTGGATGTCTTACAAAATGACGCAAGGTTGGAGAGAAATAAACTGTAAGTTTGTCATTATATTTCTGAATGACCAACTTATTTTTGTCCGCCATAATTTTCTCTCCATACTTCTTACCCACAGTCTCATTCCATCGTTTTACTAACTCAATAAGTGATAAAGGTTGAACACCACGCTTTTTCAAAATGATGCGTTCTTCGCATTCTACAACATCTTCATCAAATATTTTAAATTTATAATGAAATTTGTTGATTCGATTTGAATAAACTTTTTTAACATTTGCAGTAGCAATTGACGTTAGATGTAGTCCATGACCAAAACCGAGATGTGGATAGAATTCATTATCCAACCTCAGTGTAAGACCTTTAGTAAAAGAATGAAAGCGAAGGAACTGTTTCCCACTCCAATGATAGATAGTAAACTCATAAACTTTCTGATCCTTATTCTTCATGATGGAAGTATTACCACTGTTGAATGCCTTAATAATTTTCTCATTCCCAAATGGACCATAATAACCTGATTTTATCTGAATCCATTCATAGTTCCACTTTCCATCTGACGTTAAATTGTATGGGAACTGGAATGCATTATTCATCGTTATTCCATCATGGGTGCGAGGAGTCAATATCATTTCTTCCAAATCATTCACATTCTGAATATTGTTATCATAGCAAATACTAGAAACGCCAACCTCCCATTCACCTTCTAAATGTAGTGGGCGATTTAATTCTACTCGATAGTCTGATGGTTTATTTTTGGGAAATTTATTCATAGAAGCATTACTGGGCAAGTAGATTAGAAACGAGTCCTTATTTTCACTTTCCATATTATTCACATTGGAAAAATATATTAGCATACTTTTGCATTAACTCTTCATTCGGAAATGGAGTGTGATACTTGTCACAGCATCTTTATGAAAAGGAATCAACGCACCAGCATCGTCATAAATTGCAATATCAATTTGTGGGATGTAGTTTGATTTCAGCTTAGTATAATGCACTTTCTTGAAAGTATGCTCAGATAAAATACTGCAGCTTTTTGGCTGGTATGGTATCATTGCCAGCAATGGAGCTTCAACATCTCCCACACGTACATCTTCACCAATATTGGAATATATATAAAAATAGTTAATACGACGCGATAGTGACATGTCTGCGCTAGCTTTGGTTACAGTACCACTTTTAAAGATATTTTGATCAAAACCCAAAATGTCCATTAGAGTTTTATCCATAATTAGTTCAATACCTTTTCCACTTATAGTGAGAGACAAAGTACCTTCTTTTTCAGAAAATGAAATTTGTTGGTCATTAATCACTTCATTTAAATAATCTACAACCAATTTAACTGAAGTAATAATGCGAGGCATCAACACTCTTGTTTCATGTAAGACACCACCGAAAAGGCTCTACACACTTTCTGTATAAAGATACGGTCCATTCTGTATCAAATTGATTTGACCTTTCACATGGTAAATGTTGCATATCAAATTTTCCATGAACAGCTGCAGAACGATGTCGTAAGAACTGATGAAAATCTTTTGAACAAACTAATACTAGATCATCATCACTTAATTTACTTATTGCAATATGATTAGATGATTTGATATAAGTCAATGTTGCCACTTGTTTACCATCAACTCGAAGGAGAAAATTAAATTTCTTCAATAATGTTTCAGGAGTCATGTTTGTCTTTCTTGGCTTAATCACAATCTTCTTCACCAACGTCTTCTCATTTTTTGGAATAAGATCTACATAATAAGCTTCCTCTCGATATATTAACTGTTTATGACCACTTGGGTGGTAATTAACGTTATAATTATCATAGCTTGTTAAGGCGCTAGCGAGGTAACCTAAATCATTTCTTAAACTTGGACTTAAACCAACAATCCAATCTTTCTCAACTACATGATGTACATAATTATGATCATCATTGTGCGGAGTAAATTGGATGATGTGTCTACCCTCTTTATTCAGGAAATCATATATAAACTTTTTACATGATAAGATATATTTCTTTGGCCACTGTGGAATGTATACTCGGCACCCCTTTTCACATTGGTAAGCAGCTGTACGTCTCATATTAATAGTCATCACCTCATGATCAAAAGTATAGACACAGTTGCTATAAACAAGTTGAGTGACACCTACACTTTCCATTTAGCTGTTGTGCATGATCAATGGGAGTAGAAAAGAGTGCGGCTCGATTACTAGCAAATCTCTTTGTAGCCGCATTGCTAAGCAAAATATGACAAAACGACATTTTTATATTGCTAATCTGCAACTTTGCATAACATCATGAAGACTTGGATTTTGGACTCTCTACAATATATCAGAGTTGATCGTGATGGAAACGTACACTTCAAAAATTCTCATGGTCATACATCAAGAGGTATTACATTAACATGGCGACAATTTGTCAACCTCAATGATATCATGAGGGATTTGGAATATTTTGAAACATTAAGATTCATCTCCTTGGGTGATCAAGTTTGGCTTCAACATTACAGAAATGAAATTCAAATCTACCATTCTCATTCCGCAAACTGTTTCTCATTTCGCAAATACAATTGGGAGAAGTATAGAAGATACATACATCGCTCCATCATGACATTTATTCGTCGTGAGTTCATCGCCCTACTATGCAAATCTTAATCAGACATGACTACCACGCACCATGAGTTGGAAATTAGATTCCCTACAACGTATTGAAACGGATCATGATCGAAACGTCTATTTCAAAGATTCAACTGGAAATGTGAGAAGAGAGTTTGCTTTATCTTATCGTCATTTTCAATCTCTACATCATATCATGAAGGATTTGAAATACTTCTATATGAAAAGACATTCACGTATTGGAAATCGCATCTGGTTGCGCGTCAACAAACGGCGAATTCAACTCTATCATTCCCGACTCCATACTAACTTCACATTTCATCAAGGTAGTTGGGAAAAGTATAAAAGGAAGGTACATCACTCAATTTACTCATTTTTTCATCATGAAGCGCCATCGCTACACCATCGTCAACATTCTCCGTCGCTTCAGACTCTACACCAAAATCGATCTCACAACATTACAGCAACACCTTCCAAACAGCAAGTATTACCCGGGTCGTCCTCAAATGTTAGTGGTGAAGATGAACAATTCACGGAATCTTCAACTCTTCCCAAATGGGACTGTACAGATTCTCGGCGCCCTTTCTCATTCATCGGCGCAGTCAATGCGCTTAGAGCTACAAAGACTACTACGTCGGATATGGAAGAGGGAGAGGTGTGTGATGTCGAATCTGACTGTGGACAATATGGTGATCTCTACTCAATTGAGTGAAAGTGTATCATTTTTGAAGATTCGTACCAGCAGTTACAATTTGTGTTATGAAACCGAACTTTTTCCTGCAGCTCTCATTAGTTGTTGGTTACCTGTGCATGTTGCAATCTTTCATAATAGTAAAGTGATCATTACTGGATTGAAATCTCATGTACAAGCAAATGTGATCCTATACTATCTCATTGAGTATGTACGTACCCAGCGGATTGTAAAATAAAAAACAATTTTTCCAACATGATGTTTCTATTTCAAATCATGATAGAACTTACAAATCATTTTTTCATTAGAGGATGGATTACATGAAAAGTTTTGAATAACAGATACAAATCGAGATACATGTAAACGTTTTAAGATGAAGTACAGTACAAAAGCACCACACGTTGATGACAGTGGATGTTGTAGTATGCGTTCATTTCGCTGATATTGACGCGTATGTTTTCTCAACCACTGCTGTGTTGGTATATTTGGAGGTTGAGCAAGAGAGTCAAATAGTTCACCACGTCGGTCTTCTCCAATAAAGATCGCTTTCCAATGCTCACCGCCTAAATTCTGCGAATGAGTGTTTAGCACAATAAAGATGGGATAGTGATTTACTGCAGGTGGTAAGGTATCGAGCGAATAGACATTATCGAAAGCTTTCAACGTCGCTTCGTCTGCATTACGCTGTACTTTAGTTTTAATATCGTCAGCAGTCAACCAACTCATTAACGATTATACTGAAGAATCACGTCACGATACTTTGTAATTTCAATATTTGAATCGAAGACTGCATAAATTAATACATTGATCGTCTCAGGTACTGTTCTTTTGAACGTCAAATCCAAACGAATATTATGAGGCACGTTCGCTTGACGATAGGGTGCACTAATATCGCTGTCAGCAGTCAAATCAAATGCATAAATAGTATATCCACTCTTAAACTCTTTCATAGTAAGTCCGTTGGTGTCATCCGTATTGTAAAAGCCAAAGACATCCATAAAATCAACATAACTGCGCATAAATTGATCCGCAGCAAAATCTGGTTTGTAGGGTGGACCAAGATGACTCACACCATTTACAGGTAAAGCAATTTCACTTAACTGATTGTGTTTAAAATTGAAAGGATTCTTCTTTATATTACCATTAAATGCATCATTTTCAACCATTGCCACCATGAAGAGCTTCGGTGCTTCCGATGGAAAGAGGCCATCTTTCATGGAACTCTTTTGATCTTTCGGAATTGTAAAGGTGAGAAGCTTTGTATGCTGAATGGGGTAAATGGCATTTTGGCGGTTAAGACCTTCAGCATGCCCTCTAATGACACTTGGATTCGGTACTACTCGACGAATGTAAAGTGCAATATCTTCCACATGAATTCTAAAATTGTCAACTTTAGCAAATGCATTCAGCGCAAATTCAGGCTTATTCAATGTCAGCTTGAGTCGCATGCTGGTATTACAGAGTAAAAACTTTGACTGTCGAAAGAAGTCTAAATTCAGCGGACCATATAGCTGACATACTTTACTATCTTTAATCATAGCAGATCGTTTTACAAAGCCACTGTTTGTTTCAACATCAAATTTTCCTGCTTCATCTCTGTACCATCCCATGGCTTCCATATGACTTTTTGTGCTGCTGGATGAAACTGTGATATATGATTGAAATATGATTTATAGGGATAATCGCTTTGGCCACCTTCCACCTGCTGCTCTCCAATCGTTAGAGAAACATCGCGAAGTAATGTAGTCAATGGTAAATTGTTCAGTTCAACTTTATGTGTATCGTCAATAGCAGTTCCATCTGCTTGCTGAATTCTAAACCTCAAATGAACCATCGCATAACTCAAATCTATGTAGTCATCACTACCACCAGGAATAACAAATTCAATGGGGCCAGCATTCTCAGCTGTTCGAGGATGATAATCTACAATACTTGAACTAAGAATATCTGTCTGTATGGCTTGTTGATCAAACAAACAAAAACCGGAAGTTTTACACTCCATGATTAGAAGTTATGGCAGCGTCGTCGTTTAGCGCCTGATGAATGATTAGAGCCTCTGCGACGTTTGCGTGAATGCCTTTTGACTGAAGATCGCACCTTACCAGCTCCGCGATGTTTCCTCCTTCCTTTATTCATTCGTTTAGGTGATTTCTTTCCTTGAGTAACACCAGCAAAGGTCTGCTTCAATGTTTTTAAACCGCGTTCCTTCCCACGATTCAACATACTGCTCTCAAAAATCCTACCTCTTGAAAGATCACTAGCAACATCACCAGCAAAGCCAACGGCATCACTTAAAACATTTCGTTTTAAAGATCTACCGACGTTGGAAATGAGAGGTGCTACAACAGATTTCAGTGCACAAAGTATGCTACCTCCACGTTGGCGGCGAGCGCCGCTGTAAATTTGTCCTCCACCACTTACATAGGAGGGTCGTGAATAAAATGAGGCAGTTGGATTCATAGTTCAAACCCTAAACATTGTTAGTTACATTTTTGCATGAATCACTGTCGATCACTTAGATGAAAGATGTCGGCACGACGCATCCAAGAGTTCATACTTGAAGGATAACCAGTCCATTTAACAAGACACCATTCTTCACCTTGTCGTTTTTTACATCGAATGATTTTCTCTACCAAATATGTTTCACTTTCAATGACTACCTCAATCTCATCGCGGTAAAAGCTACCCTCAATTTCTTCATTATCGTAATTTTTCAACTTGTAGGTGGTGGGAGAGTCTTTTTGATCAATCCTTGATACTGTAAATACCTCCTCTGTCCAATTCGGAAGGTACCCTTCAGCAAAAACACTTTTCACTTTTGAGATACGAACTTTATCACCAATTTTCACATCAATTTTCACAGAGTGCGTTTACGTTCGAATGATTCGCGCACTTCAACTACATTGTCAGCATTTACATCTACTGGTCTGAGTCCAATAGAACGATGGATAGAGTGATTGTAGGCATGGAGTGTATCTTGTAGAACCTTTGTCCAATTTTGTGTCAAGTTGGCAGTAAAATGTCGCCACAAGCGATTTTTTAATGTGCGATTAAAACGTTCAACGAGTGCAGCTTTATAGGCACTCTTTACACTAAACAACTCAATGTCATGCCTCTCAAATAATCTTCTCACATGCTGATTTTCAAACTCTTTTTCTTGATCACTCTGAATTCTTTTTGGAATGCGACCTTCTTGAAAAATTGTTTGGAATGCTTTTGCTACTCCTTTCCCTTCTTTAATTTTTAAAGGTAGAGCCCACGCATAACGCGAGAAAATATCAATGACGGTTAAAATAAAATTATTGCCCGAGTTATGTTTTGAAATGGAGGCAACATCACACAAATCTGCTTGCCACTGTTCATCGATGTCATGAACAATATAATGGCGGGTGCGGTACTTCTTTTTCGCTTGTTTGTGGAGTGTATAGGTAGCCTGACCCTTTAACCATCGTTTCACTTGTGATTGTGGAAGACCACTCGCTTTTGATAATTTCTTGATAGATGCAAATCCTGCCGGATGTTTTACATCATAATAGATTGACTTCAAACGTTCAGTCGATGACGACTGACTCTTTTTCCTCCTTCTCATCTTTTTGTTTTCTTGCCTTTCTACATTTACAACAACTGCAGCATTTAGCTTTAGCGGTTTTGCGATCGTGTTCACATTGCTTAGGGGTTTCATTGTGAGAGCTGGCGCACCAAGTGCAAGTGACAACGACATTCACCTCTGGCGGCTCATTACATGGCAAGCAACACATCTGCTTCATATCAATAGTCTGGGAACATGTATTTCTTGGGAGGAGCTGTTTTACGTTTTCCTTTTACTAGTTTTAGTGGTGGCATAGATCTACGACGAGTTCTTCCTCTTGTTTGCTTAGTGAGTGTGGGAGGGGATGTAGCAGGTGACGTCTTAAACCAATTTGTTGGCATTTTCATCGTCTGAAGCATTGGAGCAGTAGCCACTGTTGAATCAAGTTCTTTCAATGTCTCATTATTCAAAGCAAATTTTGGCACATTATGCTTTTTCAATAGTTTAAGAAAGTATGACCAACCAGGTGGAACATAGCCCTGACGGCGCTTTCTACGTGTCGCATACTGAATCAAGTCTTCATAACGTGAAGCATCAATCACTTTATTTTCATCTGTAATGATTTCTCCGCTATCATTTACATTGAGATGGGGTTCAATACTGTTGAAAAGAGATATGGCATGTGCGCGAGATGCTAAAGGTGTAGCAGTCGATACAAAGTCACGCATCTTATTCTTCAAGTTTTTTAATTGCTCAACAGTTTCCAATTGTAATAATACAGCACGATGTGGATCTTTGATGTGAACATTTTGCTGATAATTTATTTCTTTCCTATACATTTGATTTGCAAGAGGTTGCTTTACTTGCTGCATGGCAGTCAATTGTACATATTCATCCTGAGGAATAACAATCATGCGAGAATAAGAACTCATAGTTTGTAGATAATCATGGGAGTTTTCAAAATATCACTTCGAAATCTAAATTCTTCCGGACACTCTTGCGTAAAGTCAATGAATAAGTAACCGTGTGGTTTTTCAGTAGCTGCTTGAAAAATTTCAATTAAGGCTTTTGATCCTCTGGGTGCAACTTGTCGCGCTAAAATTTCAAATTGACTTTTATCTCGCGGATTCTTGAAAATAGCATAATAGTGTGTATTCAGGTTTCGTGTACGAGCTTCTTTTCCATCAGGAAACAAATTTTGTGTGATATAGATGATAAAGCACCTTTTATGATGTGCTGCGCGAGTGAACATATCTGTAACATCTTTTGAATTCTTACTTTCTTTTAATAAATCATCCAATACAACAACATCATTAGACTGAAGTTTATCCACTGGAATAATTCCTTCATGTCGAATAAAGTTGCGACTTTGCAATTCCTGAAACAGCGACGGTTGATAAATACCATAATACCAAATCACTCGATTGATAGGTTCCTTAAACAACTCCCTTCTTTTATCCAATAAATTCAGCGTGAAAACAGTTTTACCTGCATAAGATGGACCTGATACAGTCAGAACTTTATCACATTGAAGTCTGAAATCCATTTTAATACTTTGAGATTTAACATTTGCATAATTAACGTCTAGAGCCAAAGATATTACCCAATACGTTGCCCACGACAGGAGCTAGCATCGGTAGTAACGCTGGAAGGAAACCGCCCTTTTGTGTTAAAGTTTTCCTCTTTCTTTGAAGGGTGACTTTAGGATTGTAGATGAAACGCAATTTCGTAGCATATCGCTTAAGTAACTTTCGTTGTTTTGGTGCTAATTTCATCGTCCTCAACTTTCTCACATGAGAAATAATTTCACGAATGAATTTATCGTTAGCATGTCGTATAGCATTGTATCGCTGATTTGCTTTCATTCGTCGGAGAGGTTGAATGGCTGAAGAAAACTTTGAAGACTTTTGACTTTTACGTTTCGTCATTTTACGTTTCGCCATTTTCCGTGTTAGTCTTTGCTGAAAACCTGTCTTTACCACATTTGCATAGGTACTAACTATTACGGCATAAGTGACACTCGAAATGAGCAATATCACAGTGGTTACATTTGCAAAGTTGAATGCAATTACGTATGAAACAGCGTTGACAAAAAGCATGCTTACATCTCTTGAAGATGCGCTTTTCATTTCCATCCTTTCGCTTACATACATCGCAACACATAGTTTCACCGTTACTGATGTCTATAGCAAGTCTTTTTGAAGATATGAATTTGCTAGCCTTTTCTAAATAATAGACGCATGTGCAGAAGGAATATACTTCGAGAGTGAGCAGACATAGCTCGAAAACCAGTTGTGCTACAATCAAGTACCACTGCATTTTCAATTTTTCTTTATAGAAAGTTGAATGTGAATGTCTGAAATCGCTTCAATCACTAGACTGCTGCCATGATGGTTAAATGCGTTAAGACGTTCAGCAATTTTTATCATATGTCTTTTAAAAAATTCTTCGGGGTGATCTACCACTTCCATTGAATAAGAAGCAAAAAGGAAAGAGCGACTTTCCACCTCTTCCTTTCCAAAATGACTAAACTTAATTTTCGCAACTAATCGCGCCATGACAATGCCATCAGAGAATGTATTCATTAACTCTAGAAATAGAGTGCTAGCATCATCGACCACTGCTTCGATGTCGGTCTCATCTTTATGAAAATTTATCACATAATCTTGAACAGCTCCTTTTAAACTTTGCCTATGAAAATGTAATGTTCCGCAGTCGTTTGAGAAAGATATGATCGCCCTTCATCTAACCCATCCATTGCATGAAAACAACTCTTCTCATAGTAACATTTATTGAATAACGGTAACAAGCGTGCATTATAAATCAATGGTTTGAAACAGATAAAATAGATACAGCTGGTAACTATCATACATCGAGCAATGATGACCATACAGGACTTTGGCAGTGTTGAGGTAAGGAGGAAAGAAGCATTGGTTATGAACGTAGCTACTACAACGAACAGACAAAATAGGAACACACAAATCCTCAAAACGTTTCGTGACTTCATGGTAGTGTTGATTCACTCTACTATCCCAAGGCGGGAGCAAAATATCATCAATGATTAGATTGGCAAATACTTTCCTCTCCTTACCAGGATTATTACAAAAGATGCGTATAACATTGAAAGCAGCTAACCATCGTTTAAAGTCAATAAGAAGAGCACTCTCACAAGAAAAGCCATAGTCTTACAAATATTTCAGATTAAGTCCATGAATGTGTTTTCTCGCCCATTGATCAACATTGGGATCGCAGTTGGCATGTTGATGATAGACACTAACAATCTGATATGTCCAATAGTTCATAGCAATAGCACTGAGGTCCTGTACAGGTTCACTCTCACAATCTATAAAAATGATGATAGAAGCCTAAAACGTAAATTACACATCTAAGGAAACGTTCTATAACATATTACAAAATGAAGAATTACATCGATGCTTTTCACGACAAAATACACAAATGATATGATGGCAACGAAGAAGTAAAATGTATCTAATAAGACCACGTCTACGACACTCAAAGCACATAAGCGAATTGTCATAGGGTAGAGTTAGGAAAGGACTAGTAATTCTCCTTCTTTGATTTGCGTTTTGAGGCAGCATTCTTCTCCGACTTGCGCTTCGTACCACTGCTGTTAAGGATTTGATCAATTATGTCGTCCACGTTGGGTGGTTTTGGAATATATAGGATGGATTCCATATGCATGGAGAGAGGCTATTTTATTATCCTTGTGTCGACCATAATATAGCCCATTCACTTTGAAAAGGATATCCCAAGTACCTTCTCCGAGCTCATCACATATGATGGGTGTTGATTGATCTCCCTCCTTCTTATAGTAAGTACACCAATGTGATACCGGTAGGCAAATTTGATTACCATCCCAAATCTTTCTATAGGGAGTATCCTTGTCATCTCTCGCCTTCCACTCTTGAGCAAGAGGAGTAGGAATGTCCATATTTAATGTCACGTACTCCTCAATAATATCAAGTTGGTGGCGAATGTACGGACACATGGGGATCAGTATGTAGTCCCCATACTGATTGTGCATTATCTTGACATCCGTGGAAGGGAGCATTCCCGTTTGGAGTACTACGCCATGATCGTCATAACGCAAGGCTTGTTTAAATTTACGCTGTAGCGGTGTAGGATTATGTACCTTGGTTGTTTCTTCCACTGGCCTCAGTTGTAGATGATCTGATCGTAGCGAACCTTGTAACGTTTGACCGCCATTTTGTCCTACTAGTGCAGCAGATGGAGTAGATGCCTGAAAATGAAAAAGATTGTATTAAGTTTACGTTCAAGGGAGGAGAGGGAGGAAAGTAGCGACTTACCATTTTAGTTGGATAATAGAATAGAGAGAGAGAGAAAATGTGCGTCCGTCACTCGTGTGATTCAACGATAGAATGATTCTCACTGTGGAAGGCTCGCTATTTATATAGAAATGCTTGATTCTCATTGGATGATGATCCTCACTGGACAATAACATCAAGCTGATTCCAAATCTGGCCTCCGTTTACCAATCCGAGCCTTCATTCGACCGCTGGAGCTGTTTCTTGGGAAATTCTAACTCTGTCGTTTTTCGCCAATCTCCCAAAATCTTAAATGGCGTCTCACATCTAAACGAAGAAAGATATGAACAAGCCGTTTCTTTCACTGAATTTGTCTCACTCTTAGCTTTCAAACGAGCTATTGCACGACAAAATCCGTCCACTGGAAGCCAAAATCGAAGGTAGCTCTCCCGAGGGGGGGGGACGTCAGCGAAACTTTTTCTCTCCCATTGACTTGAAACTCACCATGTTGATAGAGAATTTGACGCTGATTCCAAATCTGAAATCCGTTTTCCCATCCGATGCTTCGTTTTGAAGCTACAGCCCAAAACGTCCAAAATTCTAACTCTGTCGTTTTTCGCCAATCTCCCAAAATCTTAAATGGCGTCTCACATCTAAACACAGACAGATAGGAACAAGCCGTTTGTTTCACTGAATTTGTCTCACTCTTAGCTTTCAAACGAGCTATTGCACGAGAAAATCCATCCACTAGAAGCAAAGTTGGAAGGTCGGTGTCGGGGGGGGGGGGGACGTCAGCGAAAATGTTTCTCTCCGATTGCTTTCAAATTCACCATACCGATGCAGAATTTCACGCTGAATCCAAATCTGGCCTCCGTTTTCCCATCCGAGCACTGCTTCCACTCGAAACAGCCCATTTTACAACCCAACATTCATCAGATTTCACGAAAAACATCACACACTATAGCCTCAAGACAAAACCTGGCGGTCGCCCAAGTCCACCACGACACTCTGTCGTTCCAGAGAGGGGGGGACGTCAGCAAAAATTTTTCTCTCCGATTGCTTTCAAATTCACCATACCGATGCAGAATTTCACGCTGAATCCAAATCTGGCCTCCGTTTTCACATCCGAGCACTGCTTCAACTCGAAACAGCCCATTTTACAACCCAACATTCATCAGATTTCACGAAAAACATCACACACTATAGCCTCAAGACAAAATCTGGCGGTCGCCCAAGTCCACCACGACACTCTCTCGTTCCAGATGGGGGGGAGGTCAGCGAACATTTTGTTCATGTGGACCAACCTGGCCGGCATACCACGACAGACCACAACCTCTGTCGTTCCAGAGGGGGGGACGTCAGCGACCATTTTTCGATGGCGGCCATCTTGCGCGGTCCAGAAGTGGAGTTTTACTTACTACTACCATCTGAAAATGTTGTGATGCATGTAGTCCACCCAGTCGGCACAATTCACAGACCTACATATACATGTAGTTAACCTATGCATTAAACATCACTGAAACATGGGCACAAAATTGCAAAATATAGCCTTAGGTTGAAAGCACAAACACCACTAAAATATTAGTAGTATAAGCCTTCGCTCATATTGCATAAAAGCGAGAATGAATTGATAAAAGATATCAATTGTCTATATTCTGCATGTAAGGACTGCGAATCATTATCGAGGTTAAAATTGAAGAAATCCAAGTCTATTCTATTGAATATTGTCTTCACAGAGCTTATAATTGCCATGAATAAAAATTATTTTGTTGATGCGGTCTGGTCTAATAGAAGATCGTTTTGCATCAACAAGTAATCCACCAAGGAGGTTCCCAGTCGAGACAGTCTTCGGTGCAACTATGATAGTGTGGTCCCTAAAATTCCTGTGGTCCCGACATCTAAAATACACATTTATCCAAACTAAGTCTATATCTCTTCAACTACAAGACATACCACTCCGAGAGGTGCAAAAGAGCGCTGTAAAAGGCCTCATCATGAGTCTTACCGAAGCGTTGACGCCACATGAATTCGTCAAGGTGACCGGGGAGCATTGTTGAGTGAACACCTAGCATTCCCTTGAATTTTCGCTTGGCATTGCGCCACATGTTCTCGATGTTGTTGGTGTGAGCACTGGTATCGGGATCAACAAAATTCTGACTATGATTGACAGTCACGTGTGTATATGGTAGATTCAGAAGAGGTCCATATGCACTCCATTGGTCAGAATGAATGATGCTGCCACTGACGATATGTCGCTGTATAAGAGGTGTATAAGAGGTTTTTTTTCGTTTTTATGTAAAGTGCCCTTGAAGTCTTCGGACAAAATGTCACTGTAAACAGTTTCGTTCAATAATAAATAAGAGGAATTAAGGTATTCGACGATCGGTTATCGGCGAAACACAAGAATCCGATTTTTGAAATTGAATCGATTCCTCCGAACACCCAGCGCTCTGGAACGAGGCGACCTTGATTATATTTTCGCCTGGTCATCACCGACTCGTCAATTTGAACGATGACACCAGGTCCTCCAATTTGTATTGGGTGAGTCACCAGATGATGGGAGCAAATACGGTATCCCTAAAGTAGCTGTACCATTGCACAGAAGTTTGAATACAAACGCCGACTAACTCAGATGCGGTGGTCACTGAAATCTCGTGAGACCAAAGATACAAAAGTAGAATAAAGTCCTTCGACGACAGCTTGTGATCTTCCAACAAACTCCCTTTTCGAATGGAGACTTTGTAGCTCTTATGCGATGGACATCTCCATATGACATTGTCACTCCTGCCAGTCTTGACACAGGTCATCGTACGAGTTTCAATACTCCATCTGGCATACTGGGGGATCAGCTCTTATGATACCATGATGGCGAAGAAAGTCATTTGCGGTAGCCTCGTCAACACATAGGGAAGCGGCGTCAGTCAACTTCATGGTCGGCGAAAAAGTGGCTGATCGCCAAGCGTGCGACATTCAGCACACCGGGTGCGTTGCCATGGCAATGATGACGATGATGACGAATGACGATGATGACGAAGTGCAAGAGAGGTTACACGTTTACTACGAGCCCTGTAATGTCGGCAGTATGAGGGACCACACTATCATAGTTGTACCCAGTCTTCTTATATTTTGGCTCATCACTAAGTATTGAAGACGATGAGGTTTCTTTCAAACAGGCGTCACAAAAAACGAATTCAGTGAATTCTTTAACGTCAACATCTTCGAAAGACGATAAGGTTCCAAAATAATTCCATACAAATGATGATTTGGAGCTTTTTTTGCAGAGTTTGATCCTATACTTGATGTCGAGTCCTTGAGGCATTTTCGAGTCTTTGAAACAGATGTACTGAACAATCGGTATTCACTTCTCTAAACGTGCATTGCGTGGAGAAATCCTCATTCCTCATAGGCCAGTTTCCAGAATCTCATCGATTCGGTAAGATTCGGTACTCGGTGGTAGACGCAGAGACAAAAAGGGCTAAAAATAGGTCTGAGGTTGAACCTGGCTGAGCAATTCCTTGAGCAAAGCCACCGAGCGTCAAAATGATAACTTAGGGGAAGTTTGCTCGATCGACATATGAACAAGCTTACCGTCAGCTACCGTCCGGTGCGATGCATCACTTATTGTTTAAATCGGGTGGCGAAATGATTGCTGGACGCATAGGCTGGACGCAAGTTTAGAAGCAAAAATATGAGAATTTAACAAAACAACGAAAGCAAACTACTTTAGCATTATTTCAACGAGCGGAAGTTAAAGTTGCTTATTATGATTGTGATTTTTGTGTAATTAACAGAAATACGACAACCTTATCGAAAGTTGAGTAACCGATGAATTATTTGTATGACATCACGGCCTCATTAATGTACAGTACACGTAATATACATGTACATCATGCACTTGAATTCTAGCAAAGTGAAGATGATATAGCGTGACCGATCGACACCCATACAAGCTTATTCACCGACAACTTTGTTCCTGTCAGAATGTAGGACTAATCTCTTGGTTATACCCTACTAGAAAGTATATTTGGACTTTTCCTCAGGAACAGACGATATGTTCCTAAGTTCCAGTTAAAAATGCAGTGGAGGCAGTTAAACCATAAAATAAAACGAAAAATGTCTCCGAATGAATTGTCTTCTGAATGAATGAATGAACGGTAAATCAGCAATTTACGTCTTTCTAATGTAGCTGATTAAGTGCTTTCTTGAAATTTCCTGCTATTTAACCTTAGCTGCACAGGACTTGTGCTGACTTTAGTGCTTGCTTTAAATGACCCCAGATAATTGCGCAATGGACATGTTGACTGTACTTATGTGTACTTATATTAGCCAATATGTCCATTGTGCAATAATCCACGACCATGTTAAGCAAGCACTTAACTAACATATGTGAAATCTTTGTTCATTAATCTTCAATGTGAATCGATATGAATTAAGATTTACAGATTTTGATGTGCTGACAAAACGTTTGCGATTTCGCGCGCCATCCTCTTCTGTACATGTAATTGCTTATAATTTTGAATACTGCTTTGAATCAATTGGACAATTGTTGAACAATTCAAATATCTTTTACTGCATAAATTCCTTTTCCATCACAATTGCCCATTAATAATTTCATCGTGTGCATAGCTTAAGTTTGTTTTTCTTGATTACAATTCACATTTTCTACACGACACATATACTGCATAAATTCCTTTTCCATCACAATTGCCCATTAATAATTTCATCGTGTTCATAGCTTAAGTTTGTTTTTCTTGATTACGATTCATATTTTCTACTCGACACATATAGGTCTATATGCATATGCAGTTAAGGAACATAATTTTATAACATCAACCGTTATGATACTGTATTTTGTGATAGTATCGTCGGCAATTCTTTGTGCACGTTCGAAACACATGAAATTGGATTTATTATTAAATTGTTTTATATCTGTTATACAGAGAGGCCAAGAAATAACCGAACCCAAATGCTCGCAAGCGAAAGATTTCGATGAAACGGGATAATTGTATTACAGATAACTACAGTAAATGTTCAAAATACAAACTGCTATGTTCAATACAGTTCTGACTCTCCGCAAAACTGAAGTCTGTATTACTGAGGTCTGGGGATCTTGCAGGCTATTCCACGGGAGGACGGCGGTCTATCCCAAGCACTTTGGTCTATCCATCTACTCGGAAAATCATCAAGCTACTTTCGGACGGAGATGCCATAATGAGTAAGGTATCCATCATGTCAATACAGTCTCCACGCTCAGACAACAAAGGCTACGACTTTTCACTTACATGTAGAATTTTAAGGTATCATTCGGCTATCGCTGCCTTGCCGAATAAAAATGGACAGATTTATCAGAACTCCAAATGGCGCCCAAAACGGCTATACCATGTAAACTGAGCTCCTGTTGCAATATCTCGTGTGGATTAGATTCAGAGCAACAGACGCAAATATGTCGATTTATTCGTCTATTAGGTTTGAAGCATTCTTCATCCGACCACGTTATGCGGTCCAAAATCTCAGGAAAATCTTCAAAATTAGTCAAGTAAACCTCAAATTCATGACAAAAGCACCTTTACCAGCATTCGAATACGTTCTTCCAGAGACAAAGAGCGTCGAGTGCAAACCATGTCCTTCATAAGAAATAATTTTTCAGAAATTGTTAGGAGACAATAAATGGCTTAATGCATACAGGAGCTGTCGACCAAAACTCGTTGCTAATGTATAAGTAGCGATCAAGGATGCATGAACAACTTAACATGTGCATTGATAGATGCAAGCGATTTTAAACTTTCTATTGAAGATAAATGCTGTTAGATCTTTATGCATCATTGATTTCCATCAGTAACGTGTCTTGGTAGTGCTCTGTATTTCCAATGACCTCTATAGATTGTGAAGTTCCATGCTTTATAAGCTTCAATGTTGATGACTCTACGGGTTAATAAATACTACGTCACGCAAGTGAGGCCTTTTCACAGATTCTTTAAATTCATATAAATTGGTTCCGCATTTCATGAAGTGGAGTTAAAAACAATAGACTTCGTCCGAACCATCCATTAACTTTTGACAAAAATTACAAAGTCCATTTTCGCACAGGATAGCTCAACCAGGGTTCGGTTACTTCTGGGCTACTCGGTATATCAGTGGAAAAGATGCATGAATAAATTTCAGTAGAAGACATATGATTGAAAGGCTGCGAAGTCCACCGAAGCAACAATATGCTGATGTACACATGTATAATGTGGAAGAAGCATTGTAATATGAAATATTTTGTCTTCTTTTTAACTCCAATAAGCAGGCCTAGATATCTGTGAGGTATTTCTTTGAGGTATATAAAAAAATGCGATGACTCGTGTTAGACGTCTCAAGTTGCACATCTCAATCTCAAGCATTGCACTCGTCAAATGCTGCAACTCTGTAATAGATGTACAGTAACCTACTGTCTACGAGGAGTTACACGGTGAGAATCTCCGAGCCGAAGGCGAGGAGATTTCTGTGTAACTCCGAGTAGACAGCTAGGTTACTGATATATAGCCAACTCTACTGACGTCATGTCATTGTTCTTTGAAGAGTTTCCAAACCATATAATCTACTACACCTTCACATGATTTCTATGATGTGTGATTTTGGAGTAGATTATATGGATAGGAAATTTACATAGGGGTCATATAATCTCCTGAAAAATAGAATATAGAAGATCTCTGTTCTAATTTGTTGATTACGTAGTGGTTTGGATGGATCAAGGAAGTCTAGAAAATTATGCAGGTCCAGAAATCCTCAGATGGATGCGAGCATAGATTTCTAAGTTGTATCGTTGGCTATATAATGTTAAGCTGCTGATTTTCGGATTTCAATGGTATCAGAATTCACTCGTCCTTCGGACTCGTGGATTCTGACCATTGAATATCCTCAAATCAGTAGCTTATCATATACGTAACCTACGAGAAGATATGAAATATGCCTATGCCCAATCTGAGATCCAATACCATAGATCTATGCTGCGCTCTATAGATCCATTTTTATAACAAACTTAGATATTTCAATGAAAAACAAACTTAACAATGTCTTAAATATCATAGTGATTTCAGCGGAGAAATAGTTGAATTTGAATTCAGCGGAGAAATACCTGATTTTGAATTGAACGTAGAAATACAAATGGAAGTATATGATCATGGAAATCTAAGAATTCCACAAGATAGGTCAAATATAGTCTATTCTTTTATGAAATAGGAGAGGAAGAGCACGGTCATCAACTATGCAGTAGTGGACTTTAATGATGAGCTGTTTAACACTAGAAGGACCAAGAAATTTCATTACCTAGAAGGACCAAAGCGGTCAAAATAGACCGGCATATCTTAGGTAGTTAATTAGACTATTTTCATCCATTCAATTATAAATATTCACTTACATTACTACATCGGTTATTATTTTAGTCATTGCCCATTATGTTCGAAGTCATAATATCACATCTAACCCTGTGTTGCATAACATGACATGTACATGCTATCATCATGTATGATGATGTGATCACAAGAAATTGAGAAAAAAATGATAGTTTGATGATTAAAAAGATGCCATCAAAGTCGACTACCACAGAAATTAAGTAGTTTACATGAAAAGTTTCTTTTGAACATTCAATCGTAGGTAAGGAATTGGCTAAAAAATTTGACAATATGAACTACTTCACTTCAGTATCAATGAAGCATGTAGCAACTGTCTCTTTTTTAACCATTCCGCAGCACATTCCGCATTCCATATTTTTGCACATTCCGCATAGTTGCAGATATGTTTGAAATGCCATACTGTCATTTTCTCCGCCGAGGCCAACATTCTCGCGTTTCTTTAATCGACTGCAATGCGCTTGCGGTAGGCCCACTTCTGCTTTGTCTCTGTCTGCACATTGTCTTGAAATACAAGCCGTATATGCTGTCGCTGTGATCATTCGTATGTAGCTGTCATTCGAAATAGTATCGATGATTTTATTCCCGTCAAATCGATAAGGTTGAAGACACCGCCATTGGCATACGCCGACTGCCATCTTTGCATGAATGGTATCTCGACATCCGGTCGAAAACAACAACTTCACATTTTGCAGTGTTGTCACATGCAATCGTCTCAGGAATCCTTTTTGGATGCAAATCAAATTCTTGATAAACGCACGACGCTGGATCCGATCATTGCCGAAAGCTTTTCCCTGCAGGCACTTGTTCATGTTCGAAATCACAAGAGCAAATATCCATTCAGTCCTTGAACGTAATGCTACAGGAGTTCAGTTGTTTCGTGATCACTTGTACTGTCACGGTCAGAGTAGTCCGCATGCTAGTCACTATTTTGTATGTCTTCGTCGTCGTTAGAATCATTCCAATCGATTATTTCCAACTCAGTCAGTATCTGATTAGCAATGAGCCTCCTTGGAGACTTATTGCTTCGATCACCTTTAGCCTAATGAAACAGTCATGATATCTACACAGTCACTGACTAATGAATTCCATGTGTTCATCATCTCCTCTCCATGGTTCTTGGTTGCTTGTTTGAAGACATCAATCAATGCTGACTGTTTGTATACCAAAGGAATTTGTGCAAAATTCAAGAAAGAAATGATTATCAGCACGTGTTTCTGATGCATATCGAATTTTCATGAACTTGCGAATTTGAGAGATTTTCGGAAATGAATCGCCATGGTGCAGCTGTAACAAAATAGACGTCAAAGGCATAATAAATTATGCGTAGTCCATGGTTGACCTTTCCATGTGAAGATCATTACTCATACGATACATTTCACTCACTTTTGACAATGGAGCAATCTGGTTTAAGACTACACGCTTATTCCAATTTCTATTCGAAAATTGAATTCAAAGTGCACAAATTCTAAGCGATATTAATAAGCGGTCATTTTTGACCGGTCCGGTCCTTGTAAAACAAACCACACATAAAACAAAGAAAGTAATAGTTCCAATCAAGTTTTTATGCGACTAATGTGAAGCCACTACATATTCAAAAAAGTCAAGACAAACTAAGTTTGAATATCGAATTTCATAGAAGCTATAACACTTCGTAGTTTAGCAGCAGTCAAAAATGACCGGTCGGTCCTTCTAGTGTTAACTTTGACATTGAGGAAAAGCAGTAGAAAAAGGCTACGATCAAATAAGGAAGGAATTGAAAGAATTCCAGACTCAATACTAAGACGATAGAAAAGTCGCGCTTTACTTCAACTGATTCAAGCGAAGGCATGAATAATGAAAAGTGGCTCGTGACTACCAGAGCAAGGTATCAAGAGCACTGAATGAGGATTGCCTATCAAAAGATGGAGATGAACTATCTGTTTGACTGCTTCTTCATAGAGCTCAAGAAAAAAAAGGCGATCTGTATCCACTTCCTACATGGAAATCTTTTATGTTTTCTATAGCAATTCAACTAAACGAAAGGACGATGACCGAAGGATTCCATCTTGAATTGACGACCACCTCAACAGCACAAAGTAAGTCTTCATCACATTTATTCTTGCCATTTCAATATCTAAATTCTAAACTACTGAATGGATTAAAATGAACACGAATTGCATTTGCTCTAATTTATTTACCTACTTATGCTAGAATTTTTTAACCTGCAAATAGTTCATTTTCTGTGACATTTAGAAATTTATATCTAGGCCTTCATAACAAAACACATGCAAAGTCGCATGATAGCTGGAGTGTATTTATGATTCAATGAAATCATTGGCTGACGAGCAATAGTGCATAGTGTATGAATATCAAGTAACGAAAATGAAATCAGTCATGTAAATATATTAAGTATGCATGTATATTTTGTATATGCTGCCCACACAGAGAAAATTGCCTCTTTGTATATATGTTTCTATAACAGTCCATAAGTATTTTTCATTCAACACCAAAAGCTTGAGCTATTAAGTATATGGTGCAAATCATTTAAGCAATATAAACTGGTAACGGAACGTATTCCATCTTTTATTTATTTGCTTATTATTTCATTCCAAAATACAAATGGTAGGATCAATGGCATCAGATTATGATAGCAAATACTGTAAATTATTTCTTGACTTTACTTCATTGACTACAAAATACCATAAATTACTGAACAATTCTAATTGTTCTAATTCTTATAATTCTGTTTTAATTCCAGCTCCCCTTCGATTGCTATCAAATGCAAATTTTCAATACCGTGGACATACTACAACAAGCAACAATTTTTCCAAGCAATGAGATCCAAGAGACGTGATGCAGATGACATAGTACTATGCCTTCTTTCCAATGTTATAAAACATTACTACTTTGACATATCTATTGTCTTTTGCCCGGAGAAATATATAGTGAGAATTTTAAGTAGATATCAGGGTAATTCATCGTCAGAGTGGGCTATCATTCATGTTTCTAAGTCAATACGGTGTTAATTCTATGATTTTCTACATCAAACTTTAAGTCCATGAAAGTTTTATACCATGAATTTTGCCTATCTCATTCTTTTTTTGATAATGGCTATGGTGTAATATTCGAAATATATTGACCAACTTTTTGTACAACATTGATAAATTTACGATAAATAACTTGACTCTCTTCCTAACCTATTTTCAATCATCATGAACAGTCAAGGCATATATCCTCATAGTGGGCAATGACTGTGGTTTTCGAAATAATTTGCTTTAGAACTCAACTATCTTACAGTGTTGAATAGCACATGTCACAACTGAAAGCATGAACTGATTTTGTTGATGTAACCATACCTAGCAAAAATTTTGGGAAATTAAAATAAATACAGATAGTCTACTAGTATAAAATTTCTCAACTGGTCAAAAGTAACTCAAAATAACAACACCTTGGCACCATGACTCAAATAGCGTGTCTGGTGCTTTTCATTCATTGCACCAATATCCATATCTGATATCTATGTAGTAGTAGCACTTTCACCATTATGACATCCTATGATTGCGATATAATCCTACATAATTTAGATTTCATTATCAATAATTCGTTTATGTATACTGCTGGATTGGGGTGTGACACATACATTTTGGTGGTCACTTCGACGTCGGACAACCGTTAACCCTCGTCCAGCAAGGGCATTTCCTAACGCGCCCGTCCGGGTATACTATACTAGTAAAGTGAGCAAATTCAGAATAATTGTACAAGATGTCTCAGGCATGACACATCAATAATATTCGTTTCTCAAGGACAACGCCCTTTTGACATTAGTATGTAATTCCCTGGAAAAATTCAGTTTCTCAGGCAACAGAGTGAAATTAAAGATCGATTTGAAAATGCCAGCATTTGTGCATGAATTATGCTGCTATGATAAAGGTATAGAGAGAAAATAGAGAAATTTGGACAAGTTATTGAATTGTTACAGGAGCAATAAATTACATGAGAATTCATTAAATTTTGCCCAACTTATCAAAATGCGAAAATAGTGGAATATGCTTCCTCAATATAACTTTGAATTCTATATTTGTATGCTTGTGTGCACTACGTGTATGCATCATCTATCATTTCATCATATTATTACCAGTCCCCTTGAGAAGTAGAAGCAACTGCAGAAACTAGTTAGGAAATATGATCTTTGTTGGAAACATCTAGTCTTTATATTCCCTGGTCTTTGTCATTGCGTTTACTTGGATTTCAATTGTTCACCTACCGGTTTATGTATATGCATGTATATACATTATATATATAACCAGTATGTATGCATAAGCAGAATGTAGAAGACATGGAGGGATACGTCGTTAAATGAAGTGCACAATTAAGCGGTTTACTAAAAATCGAATTTTCTAAAGAGTGTGTGATTCTGTCAACCAGAGAATCTTCATAGTTTTGTTCAGTTTATGGCGAATTTTTCCTTGCTCCAGATCGGATTTTTGTAAGGAGAAAACTCATTATTTTTTCATGAAACAAAATTTTACTATTCTTAGTTGCGCATTGTTGCAAGGTGTGGCATCCTAGCCTTAAGAGTGAATGTTTTCACTTTCACTCTTTTATTGTCTTTCGCATTCGACGTATTACATTACATGCTTATTACTCACATGTAAATTTTCTCTTTTGTCTTCTCAGACAATGAAAATGTATCTTCCCGTCGACAGTGGAAACAGATTGTCGCATTCAAATACAAGTCAAATCATTGCCTCTTAGTCTATTGTTATCCGAAATTCAAGCATTACAATTCCGGGGAGAAATTCCGAAATTATAGCAATTATGCGAAATTCTTAAGAGAGAGACAGACTGCAGAATAGACATGGAATATGTGAACATGACACTATACATATCGCCATGATTACTCCCATTAAATGTCTCCTATTTCACGAAGTTTCCGAAATATTGGGATTGTATTTCTCAGAGAAGTCATCATTAAAGTACCATTGTTCTCAAGGTTCCATTTCTGTAAAGCAAGCAAGATGACGTGCCCAAGTGGGTCGCTAGATTAATACAGCTTCTCAACTCATCAGCCTTCTTATCATTGTGACACGATGTCACATTCTTTACCCGACGATGTTCGATGAGTTCTCATGGAATTCTTCAAAGCAGGATAAAAGCAGAATTCACTGAGTAAAAAAGTAAAATTACAATGTTTAAACTACCTAATTCCTTTACGTATCTCCATGTTTCTAGCAAATGAATAGCTTATTGTCGAAAAAATCATTTGGACGGATCGCTGGCCGCTGGAATGCTAAGATATAGACTATAACTTGGCAAGAGGAGCATTTGCAGGATACGCAGCATTTACCTTGACACTCCAAAACTCGGATGTCGCGGTAATTGAGATTGCGTGTGACCCCAAAGTGATTTATCATAAGCTTGAACATTAGAATATTTTCCTGCTGACGAACCTAAAATGTGACTCACCGGTGTCGAGATTTGTGTTTAACAATTGTAATTTTCGCCCGCGCATTGTTTTAAGATAGCTTTCTTTCAATTTGTGTGTTATGATAGGAAATTTTGACTTTGCTTGGTTTGCCTATGGGAGCGGTCATCAGTCCTCTTAAGTACTACCTAAAATTGTATGATTATATAAAATTATGAAATATTTGTATATATTTTCAATGTTGCACATCATTTGAAATCGAATTTACATCGATTCTTTCACTTTTTCTCGACATCAGGAAACACGTGTAAATCGGCTATTTTATGATTTGGTTGTCATTTTCAAAAAAGATCATTTTTTTCGCCAGGCTGATTTGAATTGACAAACAGAATTGAACAATGATCTCCCAAGGATTCATTGATTCATTGATTGCTATGCCTAAAAAACTTAGTCCTTGTAAAACAAACCACACATAAAACAAAGAAAGTAATAGTTCCAATCAAGTTTTTATGCGACTAATGTGAAGCCACTACATATTCAAAAAAGTCAAGACAAACTAAGTTTGAATATCGAATTTCATAGAAGCTATAACACTTCGTAGTTTAGCAGCAGTCAAAAATGACCGGTCGGTCCTTCTAGTGTTAACTTTGACATTGAGGAAAAGCAGTAGAAAAAGGCTACGATCAAATAAGGAAGGAATTGAAAGAATTCCAGACTCAATACTAAGACGATAGAAAAGTCGCGCTTTACTTCAACTGATTCAAGCGAAGGCATGAATAATGAAAAGTGGCTCGTGACTACCAGAGCAAGGTATCAAGAGCACTGAATGAGGATTGCCTATCAAAAGATGGAGATGAACTATCTGTTTGACTGCTTCTTCATAGAGCTCAAGAAAAAAAAGGCGATCTGTATCCACTTCCTACATGGAAATCTTTTATGTTTTCTATAGCAATTCAACTAAACGAAAGGACGATGACCGAAGGATTCCATCTTGAATTGACGACCACCTCAACAGCACAAAGTAAGTCTTCATCACATTTATTCTTGCCATTTCAATATCTAAATTCTAAACTACTGAATGGATTAAAATGAACACGAATTGCATTTGCTCTAATTTATTTACCTACTTATGCTAGAATTTTTTAACCTGCAAATAGTTCATTTTCTGTGACATTTAGAAATTTATATCTAGGCCTTCATAACAAAACACATGCAAAGTCGCATGATAGCTGGAGTGTATTTATGATTCAATGAAATCATTGGCTGACGAGCAATAGTGCATAGTGTATGAATATCAAGTAACGAAAATGAAATCAGTCATGTAAATATATTAAGTATGCATGTATATTTTGTATATGCTGCCCACACAGAGAAAATTGCCTCTTTGTATATATGTTTCTATAACAGTCCATAAGTATTTTTCATTCAACACCAAAAGCTTGAGCTATTAAGTATATGGTGCAAATCATTTAAGCAATATAAACTGGTAACGGAACGTATTCCATCTTTTATTTATTTGCTTATTATTTCATTCCAAAATACAAATGGTAGGATCAATGGCATCAGATTATGATAGCAAATACTGTAAATTATTTCTTGACTTTACTTCATTGACTACAAAATACCATAAATTACTGAACAATTCTAATTGTTCTAATTCTTATAATTCTGTTTTAATTCCAGCTCCCCTTCGATTGCTATCAAATGCAAATTTTCAATACCGTGGACATACTACAACAAGCAACAATTTTTCCAAGCAATGAGATCCAAGAGACGTGATGCAGATGACATAGTACTATGCCTTCTTTCCAATGTTATAAAACATTACTACTTTGACATATCTATTGTCTTTTGCCCGGAGAAATATATAGTGAGAATTTTAAGTAGATATCAGGGTAATTCATCGTCAGAGTGGGCTATCATTCATGTTTCTAAGTCAATACGGTGTTAATTCTATGATTTTCTACATCAAACTTTAAGTCCATGAAAGTTTTATACCATGAATTTTGCCTATCTCATTCTTTTTTTGATAATGGCTATGGTGTAATATTCGAAATATATTGACCAACTTTTTGTACAACATTGATAAATTTACGATAAATAACTTGACTCTCTTTCTAACCTATTTTCAATCATCATGAACAGTCAAGGCATATATCCTCATAGTGGGCAATGACTGTGGTTTTCGAAATAATTTGCTTTAGAACTCAACTATCTTACAGTGTTGAATAGCACATGTCACAACTGAAAGCATGAACTGATTTTGTTGATGTAACCACACCTAGCAAAAATTTTGGGAAATTAAAATAAATACAGATAGTCTACTAGTATAAAATTTCTCAACTGGTCAAAAGTAACTCAAAATAACAACACCTTGGCACCATGACTCAAATAGCGTGTCTGGTGCTTTTCATTCATTGCACCAATATCCATATCTGATATCTATGTAGTAGTAGCACTTTCACCATTATGACATCCTATGATTGCGATATAATCCTACATAATTTAGATTTCATTATCAATAATTCGTTTATGTATACTGCTGGATTGGGGTGTGACACATACATTTTGGTGGTCACTTCGACGTCGGACAACCGTTAACCCTCGTCCAGCAAGGGCATTTCCTAACGCGCCCGTCCGGGTATACTATACTAGTAAAGTGAGCAAATTCAGAATAATTGTACAAGATGTCTCAGGCATGACACATCAATAATATTCGTTTCTCAAGGACAACGCCCTTTTGACATTAGTCTGTAATTCCCTGGAAAAATTCAGTTTCTCAGGCAACAGAGTGAAATTAAAGATCGATTTGAAAATGCCAGCATTTGTGCATGAATTATGCTGCTATGATAAAGGTATAGAGAGAAAATAGAGAAATTTGGACAAGTTATTGAATTGTTACAGGAGCAATAAATTACATGAGAATTCATTAAATTTTGCCCAACTTATCAAAATGCGAAAATAGTGGAATATGCTTCCTCAATATAACTTTGAATTCTATATTTGTATGCTTGTGTGCACTACGTGTATGCATCATCTATCATTTCATCATATTATTACCAGTCCCCTTGAGAAGTAGAAGCAACTGCAGAAACTAGTTAGGAAATATGATCTTTGTTGGAAACATCTAGTCTTTATATTCCCTGGTCTTTATCATTGCGTTTACTTGGATTTCAATTGTTCACCTACCGGTTTATGTATATGCATGTATATACAGTATATATATAACCAGTATGTATGCATAAGCAGAATGTAGAAGACATGGAGGGATACGTCGTTAAATGAAGTGCACAATTAAGCGGTTTACTAAAAATCGAATTTTCTAAAGAGTGTGTGATTCTGTCAACCAGAGAATCTTCATAGTTTTGTTCAGTTTATGGCGAATTTTTCCTTGCTCCAGATCGGATTTTTGTAAGGAGAAAACTCATTATTTTTTCATGAAACAAAATTTTACTATTCTTAGTTGCGCATTGTTGCAAGGTGTGGCATCCTAGCCTTAAGAGTGAATGTTTTCACTTTCACTCTTTTATTGTCTTTCGCATTCGACGTATTACATTACATGCTTATTACTCACATGTAAATTTTCTCTTTTGTCTTCTCAGACAATGAAAATGTATCTTCCCGTCGACAGTGGAAACAGATTGTCGCATTCAAATACAAGTCAAATCACTGCCTCTTAGTCTATTGTTATCCGAAATTCAAGCATTACAATTCCGGGGAGAAATTCCGAAATTATAGCAATTATGCGAAATTCTTAAGAGAGAGACAGACTGCAGAATAGACATGGAATATGTGAACATGACACTATACATATCGCCATGATTACTCCCATTAAATGTCTCCTATTTCACGAAGTTTCCGAAATATTGGGATTGTATTTCTCAGAGAAGTCATCATTAAAGTACCATTGTTCTCAAGGTTCCATTTCTGTAAAGCAAGCAAGATGACGTGCCCAAGTGGGTCGCTAGATTAATACAGCTTCTCAACTCATCAGCCTTCTTATCATTGTGACACGATGTCACATTCTTTACCCGACGATGTTCGATGAGTTCTCATGGAATTCTTCAAAGCAGGATAAAAGCAGAATTCACTGAGTAAAAAAGTAAAATTACAATGTTTAAACTACCTAATTCCTTTACGTATCTCCATGTTTCTAGCAAATGAATAGCTTATTGTCGAAAAAATCATTTGGACGGATCGCTGGCCGCTGGAACGCTAAGATATAGACTATAACTTGGCAAGAGGAGCATTTGCAGGATACGCAGCATTTACCTTGACACTCCAAAACTCGGATGTCGCGGTAATTGAGATTGCGTGTGACCCCAAAGTGATTTATCATAAGCTTGAACATTAGAATATTTTCCTGCTGACGAACCTAAAATGTGACTCACCGGTGTCGAGATTTGTGTTTAACAATTGTATTTTTCGCCCGCGCATTGTTTTAAGATAGCTTTCTTTCAATTTGTGTGTTATGATAGGAAATTTTGACTTTGCTTGGTTTGCCTATGGGAGCGGTCATCAGTCCTCTTAAGGACTACCTAAAATTGTATGATTATATAAACTTATGAAATATTTGTATATATTTTCAATGTTGCACATCATTTGAAATCGAATTTACATCGATTCTTTCACTTTTTCTCGACATCAGGAAACACGTGTAAATCGGCTATTTTATGATTTGGTTGTCATTTTCAAAAAAGATCATTTTTTTCGCCAGGCTGATTTGAATTGACAAACAGAATTGAACAATGATCTCCCAAGGATTCATTGATTCATTGATTGCTATGCCTAAAAAACTTAGTCCTTGTAAAACAAACCACACATAAAACAAAGAAAGTAATAGTTCCAATCAAGTTTTTATGCGACTAATGTGAAGCCACTACATATTCAAAAAAGTCAAGACAAACTAAGTTTGAATATCAGTAGTAAGAAAACGGCGAACACCAGATAGCGCAAGATGGCCGCCATCGCTGAGTCCCCCCCCTCTGGTCCACCAGTGTCGTGATGTGCCGTCGAGGTTCTGCTGCCGTCCCCCCCCCCCTCTGGTCCGCCGGTGTGTGAGTCTCGGGTGTCTGTGTCCGACCGCCTGGTGGACTTGGGCGACCGTCTAGGTTGACGTGGGCGACCGTCTAGGTTGTCTTGGTTAAACTGTGGTATGTTTTGGTGTGTAGTGTCGAAACGCGGCCTCGGATGTGAAAACGGAGGTCAGATTCGGATTCAGCGTGAAATTCTGCATCTGTATGGTGAATTTGAAAGCAATCGGAGATAAAAATTTTCCGCTGACGTCCCCCCCCCCCTTTGATCTAACTTTGGTTCTAGTGGACGGATTTTGTTCGTTCGACTTGCATTGGAAAGAGGATGAAACACTGCTCGACCGCATTTTTCGTTGCGAGTCAATCGGAGCAGCCGTTCAAAAGTTAGAGCGGTTACAAGATTTTAGGTCGGAGCTCACCTGAAAAAATCCTAAGTGTCAGAGTGACTTTGTATGGGAAAAATTAAAAATTTTCCAAAGTGTGGAATTTCGACCTGGGACCTTTACCAAAGTTTGTTTCATCAAATTTCGCTGACTCCCCCCCCTTGATCTAACTTTGGTTCTAGTGGACGGATTTTGTTCGTTCGACTTGCATTGGAAAGAGGATGAAACACTGCTCGACCGCATTTTTCGTTGCGAGTCAATCGGAGCAGCCGTTCAAAAGTTAGAGCGGTTACAAGATTTTAGGTCGGAGCTCACCTGAAAAAATCCTAAGTGTCAGAGTGACTTTGTATGGGAAAAATTAAAAATTTTCCAAAGTGTGGAATTTCGACCTGGGACCTTTACCAAAGTTTGTTTCATCAAATTTCGCTGACTCCCCCCCCTTGATCTAACTTTGGTTCTAGTGGACGGATTTTGTTCGTTCGACTTGCATTGGAAAGAGGATGAAACACTGCTCGACCGCATTTTTCGTTGCGAGTCAATCGGAGCAGCCGTTCAAAAGTTAGAGCGGTTACAAGATTTTAGGTCGGAGCTCACCTGAAAAAATCCTAAGTGTCAGAGTGACTTTGTATGGGAAAAATTAAAAATTTTCCAAAGTGTGGAATTTCGACCTGGGACCTTTACCAAAGTTTGTTTCATCAAACTTTGAAATTTCACTGACGTCCCCCCCCCCTCTGGACAGCTTGCTTCGATTTTGGCTTCCAGTGGACGGATTTTGTCGTGCGATAGCTCGTTTGAAAGCTAAGAGTGAGACAAATTCAGTGAAACAATCGGCTTGTTCCTATCTGCCTTCGTTTAGATGTGAGACGCCATTTACGATTTTGGGACATTGGCGAAAAACGACGGAGTTAGATTTCGAATCAGCTTAATGTTATTGTCCAATGAGGATCATCATCCAATGAGAATCAAGCATTTCTTTATAAATAGCGAGCCTTCCACAGTGAGAATCATTCCATCGTTGAATCACACGAGTGACGGACGCACATTTTCTCTCTCTCTAGTTCCCTGTTCTATTATCCAACTAAAATGGTAAGTCGCTACTTCCCTCTCCTCCCTTGAACGTAAACTTAATACAATCTTTTTTCATTTTCAGGCATCTACTCCATCTGCTGCACTAGTAGGACAAAATGACGGTCAAACGTTACAAGGTTCGCTCCGATCAGATCATCTACAACTGAGGCCAGTGGAAGAAACAACCAAGGTACATAATCCTACACCCCTACAGCGTAAATTTAAACAAGTCTTGCGTTATGATGATCATAGCGTAGTACTCCAAACGGGAATGCTCCCTTCCACGGATGTCAAGATAATGCACAATCAGTATGGGGACTACATACTGATCCCCGTGAGTCCGTACATTCGCCGCCAACTTGATATTATTGAGGAGTACGTGACATTAAATATGGACATTCCTACTCCTCTTGCTCAAGAGTGGAAAGCGAGAGATGACAAGGATACTCCCTATAGAAAGATTTGGGATGGTAATCAAATTTGCCTACCGGTATCACATTGGTGTACTTACTATAAGAAGGAGGGAGATCATTCAACAATCATCACATGCGACGAGCTCGGAGAAGGTACTTGGGATATCCTTTTCAAAGTGAATGGACTATATTATGGTCAGCACAAAGATAATAAAATAGCCTCTCTCTCCATGCATATGGAATCCATCCTATATATTCCAAAAGCAGCCAGCGTAGATGACATAATTGATCAAATCCTCAACAGCAGTGGTACGAAGCGCAAGTCGGAGAAGAATGCTGCATCAAAACGCAAATCAAAGAAGGAGAATTACTAGTCCTTTCCTAACCCTACCCTATGACAATTCGCTTATGTGCTTTGAGTGTCGTAGACGAGGTCTTATTAGATACATTTTACTTCTTCGTTGCCATCATATCATTTGTGTATTTTGTCGTGAAAAGCATCGATGTAATTCTTAATTTTGTAATATGTTATAGAACGCTTCCTTAGATGTGTAAATTTCCGTTTTAGGCTTCTATCATCATTTTTATGGATTGTGAGGGTGAACCTGTACAGGAGCTCAGTGCTATTGCTATGAACAATTGGACATATCAGATTGTCAGTGTCTATCATCAACATGCCAACTGCGATCCCAATGTTGATCAATGGGCGAGAAAACACATTCATGGACTTAATCTGAAATATTTGCAAGACTATGGCTTTTCTTGTGAGAGTGCTCTTCTTATTGACTTTAAACGATGGTTAGCTGCTTTCAATGTTATACGCATCTTTTGTAATAATCCTGGTAAGGAGAGGAAAGTATTTCCCAATCTAATCATTGATGATATTTTGCTCCCGCCTTGGGATAGTAGAGTGAATCAACATTATCATGAAGTCACGAAACGTTTTAAGGATTTGTGTGTTCCTATTTTGTCTGTTCGTTGTAGTAGCTACGTTCATAACCAATGCTTCTTTCCTCCTTACCTCAACACTGCCAAAGTCCTGTATGGTTATCATTGCTCGCTGTATGATAGTTATCAGCTGTATCTATTTTATCTCTTTCAAACCATTGATTTATAATGCATGCTTGTTACCGTTATTCAATAAATGTTACTATGAGAAGAGTTGTTGTTTTCATGCAATGGATGGGTTAGATAAAGGGCGATCATGTCTTTCTCAAACGACTGCGGAACATTACGTTTTCATAGGCAAAGTTTAAAAGGAGCTGTTCAAGATTATGTGATAAATTTTCATAAAGATGAGACTGACATCGAAGCAGTGCTCGATGATGCTAGCACTCTATTTCTAGAGTTAATGAATACATTCTCTGATAGCATTGTCATGGCGCGATTAGTTGCGAAAATTAAGTTTAGTCATTTTGGAAAGGAAGAGGTGGAAACTCGCTCTTTCCATTTTACTTCTTATTCAATGGAAGTGGTAGATCACCCCGAAGAATTTTTTAAAAGACATATGATAAAAATTGCTGAACGTCTTAACGCATTTAACCATCATGGTAGCAGTCTAGTGATTGAAGCGATTTCAGATATTCACATTCAACTTTCCATAAACAAAAATTAAAAATGCAGTGGTACTTGATTGTAGCACAACTGGTTTTCGAGCTATGTCTGCTCACTCTCGAAGTATATTCCTTCTGCACATGCGTCTATTATTTAGAAAAGGCTAGCAAATTCATATCTTCAAAAAGACTTGCTATAGACATCAGTAACGGTGAAACTATGTGTTGCGATGTATGTAAACGAAAGGATGGAAATGAAAAGCGCATCTTCAAGAGATGTAAGCATGCTTTTTGTCAACGCTGTTTCATACGTAATTGCATTCAACTTTGCCAATGTAACCACTGTGATATTGCTCATTTCGAGTGTCACTTATGCCGCAATAGTTAGTACCTATGCAAATGTGGTAAAGATAGGTTTTAGCAAAGACTAACACGGAAAATGGCGAAACGTAAAATGACGAAACGTAAAAGTCAAAAGTTTTCTTCAGCCATTCAAGCTCTCCGACGAATGAAAGCAAATCAGCGATACAATGCTATACGACATGCTAACGATAAATTCATTTGTGAAATTATTTCTCATGTGAGAAAGTTGAGGACGAAGAAATTAGCACCAAAACAACGAAAGTTACTTAAGCGATATGCTACAAAATTGCGTTTCATCTCCAATCCTAAAGTCGCCCTTCAAAGAAAGAGGAAAACTCTAACACAAAAGGGCGGTTTCCTTTCAGCAATACTTCCAATGATAGCTCCTGCCGTGGGCAACCTATTGGGAAATATCTTTGGCTCTAAGCGTTAATTATGCAAATGTTGAGTTTCAAAGTAATAAAATGGATTTCAGACTTCAATGCGATAAAGTTCTGACTGTATCAGGTCCATCTCATGCAGGTAAAACTGTTTTCACGCTGAATTTATTGGATAAAAGAAGGGAGTTGTTTAGGGAACCTATCAATCGAGTGATTTGGTGTTATGGTATTTATCAACCGTCGCTGTTTCAGGAATTGCAAAGTCGCAACTTTATTCGACATGAAGGAATTATTGCAGTGGATAAACTTCAGTCTAATGATGTTGTTGTATTGGATGATTTATTAAAAGAAAGTAAGAATTCAAAAGATGTTACAGATATGTTCACTCGCGCAGCACATCATAAAAGGTGCTTTATCATCTATATCACACAAAATTTGTTTCCTGATGGAAAAGAAGCTCGTACACGAAACCTGAATACACACTATTATGCTATTTTCAAGAATCCGCGAGATAAAAGTCAATTTGAAATTTTAGCGCGACAAGTTGCACCCAGAGGATCAAAAGCCTTAATTGAAATTTTTCAAGCAGCTACTGAAAAACCATACGGTTACTTATTCATTGACTTTACGCAAGAGTGTCCGGAAGAATTTAGATTTCGAAGTGATATTTTGAAAACTCCCATGATTATCTACAAACTATGAGTTCTTATTCTCGCATGATTGTTATTCCTCAGGATGAATATGTACAATTGACTGCCATGCAGCAAGTAAAGCAACCTCTTGCAAATCAAATGTATAGGAAAGAAATAGATTATCAGCAAAATGTTCACATCAAAGATCCACATCGTGCTGTATTATTACAATCGGAAACTGTTGAGCAATTGAAAAACTTGAAGAATAAGATGCGTGACTCTGTATCGACTGCTACACCTTTAGCATCTCGCGCACATGCCATATCTCTTTTCAACAGTATTGAACCCCATCTCAATGTAAATGATAGAGGAGAAATCATTACAGATGAAAATAAAGTGATTGATGCTTCACGTTATGAAGACTTGATTCAGTATGCGACACGTAGAAAGCGCCGTCAGGGCTATGTTCCACCTGGTTGGTCATACTTTCTTAAACTATTGAAAAAGCATAATGCCAAAATTTGCTTTAAATAATGAGACATTGAAAGAACTTGATTCAACAGTGGCTACTACTCCAATGCTTCAGGTGATGAAAATGCCAAC
>CAJQUW010010331.1:0-19487 GCA_907163375.1 Prostheceraeus crozeri
AATAATAATATATGTTGTCAAGCAGAACTTGACGATAGTAATTGGAAAATGTTATCAATTATATACAATGATCTAAAAGGGTGTCCACTGAAAAATAAACGCGGCTTTGGTGGAGGTGATACAGACGTTTTCGTCCTATGTTTATGCACATCACCATCTGTCCGTACTTGAAGATATACTTCTATACTTCGGTGAAAAGTTTGACTCTTCAAACTATGACATTCAACACCGACTATACTCAACTACAAACAAAGGCTAGATTTAGGTTGTTTTAAAGGATGATTGGTGCTGACAAGTTGCTTAGGAAATGATCCAACTAAAACCGAAAATGTATTCCAAGAAAATAATCTAGACTCTACCGAATCATAGCATCAAACGTGCAAAAGAATTCCAGAGAGCAGCAGTTAAAAAATTGAACAAGATGAACTATAGGAGTGTCGTATTATAGTGAGAAATGATACAAAACTGAAGATATGACAATTGAATAAATTCAAAAATCACATAGTAGCACAAAATCATTAGGAAGCGAGGTCTTTCACTTTTGGGAGGATAAGCGCTGTTGGCAGGATAAAAAATTTATCATTACAATATGGACACTATAGCCTAGGTCTTCCCCCACCGTCGAAGAGAAGGAAGAATGCCTTCCTGTCACAGGTGATGTAGAATGAGTACTAAATAAAAACAATATAATATACCACTTGTAATAGATCTTCGCTATTGCTGCATCTTCCGACATGTAGCAACACTTACAATACATAATAAGACTTACAAAAATTGAAATTTCTACATCTTTCCGATATGTAGGAAATGATTACTCAAAAATAGGTAGTCCTAATGTGAATGAATATGTGAAGAATTTTGTACTCAAACATCATTACATTCCGATATGTTGAGACTACAAAAAATAACAAATTTTAGGCAAACATAAACCTAAATTTGAAACAAAGCTTTCGGAACATGCCTCATTACATTAGAACATGGAAAATTATTGACGTACAATTCAAAACGTATCACAAAACACAATTTCCTAAAAGAATAGCATTTTGTCATTCAATAGCAAATAGTGAATCGAAAACATCGTGCGTTTTGCATTTTTTTTTTAGTATTGACTCATTGCCTTCACTGAAAGGACGTTGCTGATCTCATTGACGAACCATAAGACTCGATCAAGATTCCTCTCGATGACAAGGTATGATAAAAGTGTGATTCATCAGTCAAACTATACGTCTGTTCACCAAAACGTGAAGATGTTGAATATCGATTTTTCGTTTCAGTGACGTCCACATGGAAAACCTTATACAAGGGAGATATCTACCACAGATAAAACGTCATTCATAAAAGATGGATGACATCAAACGGTTGAATTGTAAATCGGATTTAACACAAAGCCAAGTCCAAAACACAATCTACAAGAGAAATCGAAGGAATATACCCAACCGTGAAAACAATGGATACTGAAACAACGCAATTGAAGCCGACAAACGAGCTTACATCCTTGGAAAACCCTCAATGTTAAGCATGGAGGATTCAGAGGAAGGGATAGACCTGCTCACAACAATCCTAAAACTTTCCAATGGAACAAATCCAAAGTAATGGAAGGTCATGGAGGATGATCTCTCATATCTACACTTAAACTTTTGAAACCTTTTACATTTGTGATTGCCGATTATCTGATTGAAAGTGAAGACATTGACCGTGTTATGTGAATTACACTAACACAATGATTCCGTAAAGTTACATCATCAACATAATCTAACTTATGAAGTGGATTATTACCAGCAGCTCAATTTGACTAACTGGCATCCATATCAAGTTCATCGTGTTCCATAAATGGAAAGATAGTGATAACCGGCATTAAAGCATAAGTTGAATTGGCCTCCCTTCATATGTGATTTTGAAAAATGTGTTCATGAAACAAATTGTAGACTTTTGTATATATGTGGATAGAAAATGCAAAATGAGCATTTTTTTGTTTTCCTTATAAACCCTTGATTATGGAAAAAAAAGAAAGCAATAATAACCTACATACAACTTAATTTCAAAACTGATTCAACATATTTTAGTATGAATTACATCATTTTTAATCGACAGTTATTTTGAAAAAAGTTTCTAAGCACTTTTACAGTTAATTTTCAATGGTCTCTCATTGACAAAAACGAGTAAACATAGCCTCCACATTATAGATTTATTACTTTGAAAGTGGAACGATGTCACTTTCCTAACAGTCCAGGAAAAACTGTTCATACATAATGCGATATCATGTAAACGAGTTGATTAAGAGAGTCAAAATATTCGGCAACTTATAACGATTGATGTATACAGCAATCCAATGTTTATCACGAAGAATGTTGTATCCGTATTGATGATAAGTGAACACGATAAAAAGAATTGAATCAGGTAAATTATCTCTAGACAAGACCATTGAGAAATATTGTCTTGGAGTATGGATTACTTATCTCATTTTCCTCAAGAATTCTTTTTGCTTTAAGTTACTCACTCTGATAGCTGACAGTCACGTCTCTCATTCATGTTATCCTCAACTTTCAATCATAGATAGCATAGAATGATACAGTACTTGTTTTTCTTCAAAGGTGACTCAAATGATACCCTCCAGTCGTAATATTCCAGGCTTTGATAACTCCTGCGCTTTCACCACCAAATCTGCTGCATCTGCTGTGAGGTTGTACATAATCGAAGAAGTAGCCAAGTCTAGTACATATCCATTGTAATTCTATTTGAATCTGTCTGTATTAAACATTTGAAGGGCGGTGAAGAATAGAACCAAAATTCAACGTGCGAATTTGCCATCTTTGAAATTAGGTCTCATTATGCTTTGTACAAGATTACAAATTTCCCCATCCTCGATAGAGTTCTAGTTATTGCTTAACATTAAAGTGTTGGAAATTGAATGGATTCTTTTCAAACGCACCAATGATGCCTCAATTTCCACAAATGTGATATACCAACCCGCCTTTGGCATTGGTCAGTGGGAAAAAGATTTGGGTTAGGCATGTGAGGTTTGATCCCGCACCAATTGTGAAGTTTGTCAACACACTGTGATTAACTGGATATGATTGCATTGTGTTTTTCCTCAATCCTGGTCGCTATGCTCGTTGATGACTGACGGGTTCATTGTTTACTCGCCTTACATTGAACACGGCATTACTTATGTTGAACTTTGGTATAGTTTGTAGCCTCCAAAAGCCAATAACGCGAACTCAGGATTTGCACGTATTAAATTTTATTTGCATTTTAACACTGTGATAGCAGATATCTAGATTGACGAAGGAAATCCAAGATAGACGGGTCCTTTCAAGTTATAATTCCTTTGAATCCGCTGTTAAATTCCATTCGTCTTATCAACCCTATATTTGAGACATCATCCAAATTTACCCCTTGCTGATCATCATAACACCCAGAAACTTGCAAGTGTGGACTGTTTAGCTTGCGTTTTGAAATTGAGTCATTGTACTGTATATATTGGCTCCATATGGATATGCTCGATCCCCTCCTTCAATCTGTTTGTCAATCAATATTAAGATACAACATCTGAGAACCAGACTGGCAATAGAAGATTGCTAATCCCCACTTTATCCTTGGATGAATCGATATTTTGTACCATCAGGTCTTCTTAATTTGTATACCACAACTCTAAATAATCCAATGGATTCGACAGTCCAATATAATCGGCTTTGAGGATTGAGGCAGTAAAAATCAAACTGAAATAGGGCTGCTGGTTACCATCGATATTTGTTGTGGGGTGACTATGTCTTCAAAAATTGTTGAGGAGAGTGATGAATTGTCTGGTCTGATGAAGGGGGAGAATCGAAGAAACACAACAAAGCCGAATTGATACTCTGCATCGTATTAGCTCTACAAACATGTTGTCTTCCTTCGTTTTGACTTGTTTACTAGTAGCTGGTGGAATTTCGTTTGCGCTTTCTTGTTTTCTATCATCGACGGTCTAGATTTAGAACGTGCTGCTCTAGTCGGCTTTTTACTTTTCCTGCGTCTTTTTGCTTAGTATAACTCGGCCTGATCCAACTTGTCTTGACTTCCTTACGCTTCTTCCGAAACTGTACGTCCTCGTCTTTGTTAAATAATCTAATGCGTCTTATGGCAAGATTGCCTGCGCGCTAGCATTTTCATAGATTCACCGAGTATCCTCACCTTGAAGCGCATCAGCTGCAACATTTGCAACCAAAATCTAAAGCCCTGTCTTCCAACACGCTTCATGTATTAGTTAATACGCCATACTTTTTGAGTGTTGGAAGAACCATACGTCTTAGTGCACCAAATATGCCTCCCTCCAACTTGTCGTCTACCTCCAACAAACACTGGATAACCGCTCTGGATATTGATGGTCCTACTGTTATAATGCTGTCATTATGAATATTGAATAAACTATGGAAGTCCACAATAGAATAGCGTAAAAGCCTTATTCTCCGTGACCTAATATGTAGGGTCAAAAACAGTAACACCACCAACAGAACGGTGTCTACTTCTCCTGCATCATCATGGAATTGATATGTCAATTCTTATTGATGAAATTTCGGCTGATTGGTAGAATACATTGTGTTAAAAAATTCTCGATTGATTAGTTGCTTCCTACGGATGAGAGAGGAAATGTTGCGCAGAAGTGGGGCCTCAATGTCCACCAACACTTGTATATTCAATAATGTAACAATATACTTATAAGTTACTTATATCACGGCTCTAGTGATGGGGGCTGGTAGTATCCGCCTATTGATGTACCTTCATAAATAGTTGATTCTTGAGAATCCCAATAGTGGTCGTTAACCTACGCTATCCAGCTGTGATAAGAGAGTTCTTCCCTACCTGTAGAATCATTGCGTTTCTTATGTGGGTGCATAAGAAAGAGTGATATTCATCTGCAGTCAAGGTAAATCTACACCAAACTCATAAAACTTTGTACACGAATTCAGATGCGTTTGTCCGTTTCAAGCTTTCAATGTTCAAATTAACTCTTTTTACAAGAGTTCACTGGAAAGTAGACAATTCATCACCCGATATGTCTTTCCGCTGTATACGTGGATATCCCATGAAGCATTTGTTGATGCTTTGAGTTTAGAAGAGGACAATTGAACCTTGAATGTATCATTTAATTCTGTCAACCAAGGTGCGCTTTCAAGGCCCTTAAACATCCCAATCATTTCAGATCCAAATTCAATAACAGCGGACTCAGACTTTTCCAATGGTGTATCTTATTTGAGTAAAAACAAAATAATTCTGCCCTCCGTTTCAACAGTAAATAAAGAAGTTACTTTCTCTTTCTTATATTCCACAAGTCATTAACGTTTCTGGCACTGATCCTTGAATGAACGTTCTTGCAAAGTCTTTCAACACTTCTAATGACCTCAAAATTTATTTTTTACTCGGATGCCTCCTTTTTTGTAATGCATACAATGGCACATATTCTACATTTAAAATCAGTAACTTTCCTCTCCGAATTCCACCCACGTCCATTGTACCAATACCTTGATGAGAAAGTTGTTCTGGAATACCCAAAAGTATGACTCAAATCCTTACCTAATACAAGAAGAACATGCTTCCCTACCTTCATCAATTTTGTTGACCCCTTTATGACTGGTTTGTAGAATTTATTCAAAGTCAGCTTGAAGAGATCATTTATTCGTTCAAACATTCTACCGATTTCCTTTTCTGTATCTTGCAAGCTCATTGAGGGCGTGAACCTTAGAAATCAAAAGTTGACGTTTGCAAATGCCTTTTGAATTTTTTAAATCATGTTTTGGACAGATGGTAAAGATGTTGAAAAAGGATGTAAAGTTAGATGATGAAAAGCCCATGTACCATGTAGACTATTTTGAAATATGCGAAAGCAATCATCCTTCTCTCGCACTTCTTTATGTAATTCAAAATAGTTGTTCTTTAGCAAACTGATATCGTTGTAATAAGTAATTTCACTTAGAGCAACTTCATGGGGTCCATGCAGAGTAATTGGATTAGCAAATTCAAACAGAGTAGAGAGACTGGTTTGTTTACATCTTGGAATATCTTGGGTGTATGCTATTGCTTGGAAGAATGATATTGAAGTTATGTAGACATGTTAAACTATATATTATGGAAGAAGTCACATGCGGTATATTAGCTTAAAAGGTTACGAGTGTCTACCATCTCCACATTTTGTAGATCCTGGTGCGTTATCCAGCTATTGAATGATAGTCAGGTAGTAAGGATTTGGCAAAGATATCCAGGGATATCAGGATTATTTCTTGCTGGGTGGGCCCTACATCGGTCAATGGAATGGGTAAGACAGCTTTTCATCAGGAGATAGACGATAGGGGATCAATCAGGATATCCTATTCCATTTAACTAGATTAGTTTCCTTTGATTGTCCATGACCTTTCCTCCTAATTATTTATCAATCATATACACCTCTTTCACTTCTGTCTACTACTTGCAAATCATAAGAGTAAAATTTTCCTTCAATTGGATTGCCATGGTAATCTATTAATTTATACATGGTGGGTCTAAATTTTGTATTTACTTCATCCACAAAAAACTCTTCTTCAGTCCAATTAGGTAGATACCCCTTCTCAAATGTAGACTTAACCTTTGAAATCCGAACTCTATCACCAACATTAATTTTCTTTTCATTGGAAATGTTTTTCGCTTTCTTATCATACAATCGAAGCCATACATCCATCGCATTATCTGGGGTAACATCAACTGGTTTCATCTTAATGATTCGATGGTAGCTTTCATTGTAATTCTTAACAAATTTCTGCAGCTCACCTACCCAAACATGTGTATTTTTAGTGAAATAGCGCCATATTTTTGTCTTCAGTGTGCGATTGAACCTCTCAACCATGGCAGCTTTATAAGCACTTTTGACACTAAACAATTCCACATTATGACTTTTAAGGAGACTTCGAACATGAGGAATTTCGAATTCCTTCCCTTGATCGGTCTGTATTCTTTGCGGAACACGCCCCTCATCGAAAATGCTCTGAAAAGCCGCTTCAACTTCTGGTCCTCGTTTAGATTTCAGCGCACGTGCCCAAGCATAGCGAGATAAAATATCTATTACGGTTAAGATGTATTTATAGCCATCATTGTACTGTGATATCTGTTGCATGTCAGCCAAGTTCCGCTTGCCAATTGACTATCTATATTGTTAACAACATATTTTCTTGTTGGGAAAACCGCTCTTCTCTCGCATTTTTGTGAGAGAGTGTAAGTCGGTTGACTCCTCAACCACACTTCTTGACTTTCTCTATTCCCACACCTGCTGCACGAGCTAGAACCTCCGGACGACTGAAACTTGCGGATGATTTAAGTCGTAATAAATCTTTCTGAGTTTCACTGCTGTACTCATCGTCTTTTGTTCTGATTTGCACGCGTATTACACCCGCACAGCAACTGCTAACAACAATTGATATCAACCTCTATGCCCTCTTCTCCTTTGCCTTCGAGCGCCAGATTTCAAAAACAACAGCAAAATCTTGTTTGTAACGACATGATATGAGAGAGGCAAGGCTTAATTCATATTTTGCTTAATATTTACTATACTCCTTCGCAAACACGACATTCTGAGCGCCTAGTAGCTCTTTTTGGTTGCAGATCATCGGATCTGCCAAGCTCAGTCTCTCGCTTGACCGCCATCGTGGGTGTTTTACTCTTTGATCCATCTTGTAAGTGACCCTTATCCAATTCATTCACAGTCGCGTCCTCCCCAATAATATTGTGAGGTACATTTTGAATCAGATAAAATTTTCTGAAAATATGACCACCCTTGTGGTGCACCTAGTTTTCGCCTTACATCTCTGACAGCATATTGTTAGAACGGTGAGGTTGTCATTTGTTGATGGTTGGATGATTATGGGAGTTTGGATGTTGGGGTCGGGGCTGGTGGGCTGAGATAAGACTGGTGTGGTGACTGGTTGGGGTGGGGGGGGGTTGCATGAGTGCACGGGGTGAGCGCGTGGAGGGTGGTTGAGGCGAGGGGCCGGGGGGGGTAAATTGCGGAAGATGGGAGTGGGTTTGATGTGAGGCAATTAGATGGTTGTCTGTGTGATCGAGTTCTGGGGGGTAGAGGGAGTGCGCGGCGGGGCGTTGTAGATTGTGAGTGATGGGTAGTTGTAGAGTGTGGTAGACTTATTATGTCAGATTGACTTCTTCTCTGAGTGTGTGGGTGGTTTGATTAGTTGGATTAGGTGGGGGTTGTTAGATTTGACTTGCGGGCTGTGTTTTAGGTTTAGTTTTGTAGTGACTTGATGTAGTGTCTTCTTTAGAATTTTTTTTTTTAGGTAGGACAAGATTCTGTTATTTGTTCCCCTTATTTGTACCCTTCTAGAGGTTTGCTTGTTACGTTAGAGAAGGTCATCTATGTGACTATTTCTAATAACATCACCAGTTGTTTCATCTATTATCTCCCCTCTCTCATTGAACTTCACATGTGGATCAATGAAGTCAAATAATCGCTCAGCGCGCACACGATATGGTCGAGGTGTTGACAAAGTTATAAATCGTCGCAACTTGTCACGAATCTGTCGCCTCTCGTCAATGTTTTCAGCTGCTAACTGCATTCGTCGATAGGGATCCTTAATCTACTGAATTTCCATATCCTTTTGTGTTAGTTCCTTAAGTTGATTCGTAATAGGTTGATCTATATTTTTGACTTCCTGTGCACTTTGTAATGTAGTCAATTGTACATACTCCTCTTGAGGAATGACTACCATCTTTGAATACGACATGTTTGAAAATAATAAGGCAACAAAGTACATTGATTAAAACTAACTGTGAACCGAGACTGTGAACCGAGAAAACTGTCATTGGTTCAGCGGAATTAGGTATGATATTTGTTCGAAATCGAAGTCGTTCCGGACATTCCTGGGTTAGATCAATAAATAGATAACCATGTGGTTTCTTTGTTACATCTTCATATATTTTTGAAAGTACTTTAGGTTGTTGATGTAATATCTGTCTACTGAGATGATGTATCTTACTGCTATCTCTTGGATTTTTAAATATTACCAAATAATGTGTATTCAAACTTCTAGTTCTTTGCTCTTTCCCTCCATCGAAGATGTTTTGGGTGATGTAGATAATAAAAGCTTCCCTATGATGTGCAGTTTGAATGAACATTTCAGTTACATCCTTTGAAGATTTGCTTTCTCGTAATAGATCATCTAATACTAGTAAGTCACCTGCTTTGATATCCTCAGTTGATGGCAACCCTTGCTTCACCTTATAACCTTTCTGACGAAGTGCAGAATGTAGTTGTGGTTGAAATATTCCATAATACCATTTGACTCTCTTAATTTCCTTGTTAAACATTTCATTTCTATATTGTAGCAATTCAGTTACAAATGTAGTTTTACCGGACTGACTTGGTCCAGCGACACACATTGTGCGATCAGTGAATAGACGAAAATCTGTCATCTTACAATTCCCATTAACATTAAACTCATCATCCCGCTAATTTTGCTTAGAACAACAAAACAGACACATGTTCCAGATCAAGTTTATTTACATTCAGATAGAAACTTTCAAGTTACATTTACAAATTAAAACATTTACAAATTAAAACATTTGTGTTTCCTCATCACAATTAGGATTATAGAAAGTTTTCAAGTCAAGCATCTTGGCGCTTCAACTTCAATTTAGGATTCCCATCTTTAGATTTCCGACCTCGCTTTTGCTCTCTTCCTACCCATCACTTGAAGCAGTCTTATCAATGTTAATTAAACATTATCATTGGTAGTGGTTCATAGACTAGTTGAAGAACCTTCATTTGTAAAGATGCGACTTTTACCAGTCGAACCATGTGAGCCAATATAAAGTCCGGTAACGTGCACTAAGCCCATATAGCGGCCCCGTTTGAGATCCTCACATTCCATCGCGTTTGTAAAGAGATCGAATGCTTGAAAATGATCCGATAGTTTTAAAAACAGTGTATCGAATTCCGGCAATTCCTTATAACCAACTCCTTCCTCTAATGCCTTTCTCCAATGAGTGGGAGCACTTTCAGGCAGCTCAACACATTCTTTCGCGAAAGAGTCAATAGTTTTAAGAATCACCTGTTGCCATTTTGGAAAAGTCACTCGCATTTGTCTCATATTGCTATACCCTGATGTAGACATACCATTACTGTGGAAGAATGGAACTTGAAGATAAAAGCCATCATCACCATAATTCAAGGTTTGAAAGTAGAACGTATTTCCAATCCCTTGCACCTTTCGTGTCGGACGAAGCTCAAGAGATCTTGCTCGAAAGCGTCACCTTCCTCTCTGATTGTATACATTTTCTGAGTCATGTTTCAACAAGTACTAATTCGGAAGCTTTCAACCAGCGCAAATGAATTGTCACTTGAAAGTGGTAAAAATATCATTAAAGCGTCTTCCTTATATACACCTATATATGACTCATCAATCAAAGTGATGACGTGTCACTTTATGATTCGCTAACCTTATATTTAACATTGCAGCAGTTGCTGCAATCCTTCCAAGCGGACTATTGATTACACCATTAATACTGTTTTCCAATATCATTTACATACTTAGAAACCCACCACCAACCGCGCTGAATTAAGTTTCGCCTTTTCTTATCACTACTCCTTGGATTTGAAAACTTTTTTATGCTATTCAAAGAGCCAGCATTCAATAGAGGCTTGTTAAATAGGTAGACATTTGTGTATTGCAAAAGCTAAATCACGAATGAAATCATCACTTGAATTTTGACATCAATTTACACTTCTTCTTATTATCATGTATCCTGTTTAACTTTCGCAACGCCTTTTTAACCTGACTGGAAGGTTTGAAGGATCGTTTCGATTGACGAGACGATGCCTTTCGATTTACAGACTATTTTATTCTAATATGGAAATAGATAAGACAATTAAAATTTTGCTTAGTACTTACATTATACAAAAAGTTTACAAGCGATTCACATATCACGCAGAGTATCTTTGTTGCTGGTGTGGTACTAATAAAATTACATAAAACACTTAGCAAGTTGTTAGAGGGAAACTGATATGCCACTCAACTCACATCGGCTAGAGTCTCATTTGTAGCAGTTATGAGCTGCTCAATGTCTTTCATTAGATTGAGTTTTGAAATAGGACAGCACATACAGCAAGGCTTTTAAATGGAAAGTCTTTAAAATATTGGCAAAGTAATGCACCGCAAACTTGATCACCTCAGAATGACCTTGAGCAGACACATTGATGCTTACAGAAGGCGGTCCACTGAACAAGTCCAGGTTGCATTTGTCACCCTACTCGTCATAGTAGCTGGAGGTGATAATGTCATGGAGACATGTGTAGAGTTTCCGTTGGATACTGCTGCACCAACAGACGAGAGTATTCCGGTACCAATTCACCGTTTGAGATAGTGGGCGAAATACTTCATTGAGCCAGAATCTTGCAACTCGTGTAAGAGCGTTTGTTCACGACTCTCATCATACATTCTCTGCACCACAACGTCCTCTCCGCAGCGGAAATACTTCACTATTTCCTCCATCAGATCCACCAAATCCGCTTTATAGCCAGTTATATTCACGGCAGAATAAAATATATTGCCCGTGAAGAGTTGACTTCGGTAAAATTCATTGGAAATGGAATGTTGGTAGTGAACGACATGCTGATTGACATTTGTATTAGGCCTCAAATTATGCTTGAATAATAGAACGGTACAATGTCCTCCTTATATAGAAAAGTCACACAAAGACACAATAGTGGGACCAATCACTGGACCTGCATGGATGAGACTCATCATGAACGATATACAGTGACTGTTGAAGATATTTCTTCATCGCAAGGGGACAAGATTGAAGTTTCAAAGGGTACATAACATGTAGAACACATAACGCTATGAGAACATGGCAAAAAGAGAAGGGATCGTTTCCTGTTTAAAACATTTAACGCAGTTCCGTTCACATAATAATTAAATGTCTCTTGTTCTAAATTTCCTTCTGAAGTCACTTTTATTGGGAGAACTTTTTATTTAAAACACTGTCAGATGTCTCCTTCTTTCCATATCGTTTCCAATGTTGATCCTCCTAATTTCACTATCATTGCAGTGTTAGCATGGAGGAAATCCTCTATCCACCTACGATCCAAATTGTGATTCATAGCATGCTCATCTAGATCCATTAGTCGATCAACTAAATCACCAGCGTTGATATTTTCACTGAGATTTGTTACAGTTTCTATGGCTTTGAACGAATATCCAAGGTCTCTTGCGACAACCCACGACGTTTGGGATACTATTCATCATTATGTATGGTCATCAAAAACTATCTACATTGTGATTTATAGCATAAGTTTTGTTACGTAAAAGGAAAATCAATGTGTCATCTTGATTACAATGGTTGCAATAGTCACAATAGTCGCAATTGAGCAAGACCCATTTCAGAAATCAAACAACGGACGTCTATCGGTACGTACCCAAGTGCTCAGAACCAAACCACACAGTATGTTCGATTCATAGACGTTCCCAAACACAGTGATACTCAACTGAGTGTACCAAACACATGTACCTATCCAGTAAAACAGATCTCATACAAGTTCCTAGTCATAACACTGAATTATACATGTACCTATCCATGTGCCTATCGATAACTAAAGTATACATGTACCTATCCATGTTCCTATTGATAACACTAAACTTTACATGTACCTATCCATGTACCTATTGATAACACTAAACTTTACATGTACCTATCCATGTACCTATCCGTGGCAAGTAGGGCACAGTTTTCACTACTATCATCACCTCAACTACACGCCAATGAAGCAATTGATGCCCGTGGCAACATCTATCACCGTTTTTACGAATAAAAATGTTTGATTAAACCATCTGCACATGAATTGAATTTTGTACAGACGCACTTCTGAGGACAATTACGATTGAAGATTCTATTTGGGAATAGGACGTCATTATGTGATTTCTTCCAGTTTGTCATTCTCAATAATGTAATAAGCATGATGACCCCCATTGACATGATGTTCATTTATTTCCCACTGTTCTCCTAAACAAGATAGCACAACTTCATTTGCAACAAGAAAATGCAATTTGCAACTTCATAATCCAACTTCCCGGCGTATTCAAGCACATTAATCCGAAAGCATGTGTCACATTTTAAATCGCATCTATCCTATATCCTGATTAAAAACATTTTTTAATGAAACTTATATTCAATGCGATGCATCTACCTGGCCAATAAAATTCTATTCTTGAACACAAAATTTACCGAAAAGTATTCAGAAAATCATACTGAACTTCCTTTTGGGTATAAAATTTGGCTTGATGGCCCTTTTTCCGCGCAAAATCAAGAATAAAAGCTAACCAAATTTAATAAGGATAAAATTTTATAGGATTTATAAAATTTTCGTACTGAAGCGTGATCCACGGAGTAATACAATTATGTGTTACATAAAGATTTAAAAACTTTCAATCATAACATAAGATAGAAATTCTTTTGAAATTTTATGAAATGTCACTAAAACTGACACAGACCTAGCTTAAGTATGCTTGATTTCAGAATGAGAGTGAAACAAAAAATATAACGAACATAGAGATTTTTCAAATGCTGATCTTTCATTTAAAAAATCATCTTACTCCGCGATGGCCACACAAACAATTAGATTTCTTTCTTGAACTGCTCTCATTAAGTACTCGCCGTATATGTATGATTAATGATGGTTCTTCATCGTCCACATAGAAGTCACATATTTGACCAATTGTGACCGATGTGAAGAATATGCGTCGGGTACATTATTTGGTACATTTTGGGCACAGTTTGGTTTGCAGTGCATCTAAGACAACAGTAATACCTGAACTTGTGCAGTCTAACTAATTATTCATAAATACCTGTAGTATTTTCCTTTCTCATATGCTACAGAAATGATTTTTCATACAGAGAAAAACAAGGAAAAATCTTGTGGAACTATAAAGATAATGAATATTTTGAGAAAATCAAGCGATTTATAATAAAACATAATATGCAGCATATAATAATGATTGGTGACCTAAAAAAAGAAGAATAGTAGCGCATATAAAGCTTATCAATCAAATGAAAATCTGATGAATTTAATGACACAAAGAAACTATTTTAAATAAAAAAAAAAGAAAAGAAAGGACGGTGCCTAAAAAAGATCAAATATAATGAACTTCAAGCCGCAAAATTAAAATAGTGGAACACACAAACGATTTGGTAAATATTCAAAGCAAACTAAGACTCACATAGGAAACAACCTAACCTCAGAACATTTCAAGACTGCTACGATAGAAAATGATTCTGCGAACACCAACATCTATCCTACTAGGATCACTACACTGAAAACAAATTCACTAACACTCTCATTAGATACTAAATTAGATACTAATATTAAACTAATAAAGATACTGCAACAAATATAAAAACTCAAAAAATTAAATCAAGTGGACCAGATGGCTTTGTATATGAAATGCCTTGTAAAAAGAAAATGCAACAGAAACCGCAGACATTCCTTCAAGAAATGGTTTGATAAAATCTGGATTGACTTGTAGTGAAATAATATGGATCAGAAACTGGATTATTCCTATATATATAAGAAAGAAGAAAAGGTAAACACAACCTCGTATCGCTGCATCTTTCTCCTGTATCCTAATGTCTCGAAAAACTTTTTAAAAGTATTTTGAATGAAAGACTGAAAACATGACTGGATAATAATCAAATTATTCACCAATGGTCAAACGGGATATTGGAAAAGGTAATTCAACATTGGATAAGCCTGTATTATACTGAAAGAATCGATTCAGATATATAAGAACAAAAAGTTGCTCATATACGTTGTGAGATCAAAAATGATTTAGACTCAACCACAAGGCGTAATGCTATGGCATATTTAGTTTCTTCGCCAATCCGATAAGAGAATTTCAGAATGGACGAACGGATGATATGATGGCAAGTCGACCGGAGGCCAGTATGTGGACTTGCTGATGAATCATCGAGAGAAATTGCACAAGATAGTCCTTGATAATCGCCGTATCAGCAAGAAAGAGTTGGCGCAGTACAGTTAAACGTTTCTTTTGCAGTGCCGTGAACAAACACCATTCTGAAATGGGCATTAGAAAACTGTGCTCAAGATTCGTTCCGTACTTCTTTACAGCTGACAATGAGTCAAAGCTGCAACCAACTGCTGGAGCTTTAATCGGAGTGTAGACGGTTGATGCTTCTTTTAAGCCTATTATCATCACAGAAGACGAGTCACCATTGTCGCTTTACCTACCAGAGGTTAAGCTATCTTCAATAGAGTTCTAAATTAACTGGTGAATCGGCGAGTCACACATGTTGCGTTGCAGCACAAGCCATCGGGAGATCTGTCTGATGTTCACAATCTTTTGGAACAGTCGCGGAGTTGTCTCCACATGGGACTTTGCTGATAGACGTCGTCTGAATGGGAGAGTACTACTGCGAACAACTTCGAGCTTGCACGGCAAGTGTGCTTCGCAAGCCTCGACACCAGAACCTCTACTTGCTCCAAGGGACACAGCTCCTATTCATACCGCAACGGTTCACTGATGCTGCAAGTCTCCCCAATGCATCCTCCCTGTAGCCCTGACTTGTGCCCCAAGTGACTTTTTACTTGTTCCGACATTTAAAACATCACCTCAGAGGCGAAGTTTTGAGAATAGCGCCAATGTCGAAACCTCTGTCATGAAATTTTTCAATTCCATAAGTCCGTGGCTCTTCCGTCAGCCATTTCGGGAGCTGCCCAAGAGGTGTGGAGCTGCCCAAGTGTGAGGAGAATGACTGAGGATACAACGAAAAAAGATGATTACTTTCTTGTGTTGATGAAAAGTGAGTATTTTTGGATATACGCCTTCTCTATCTAGTCTTTATCACTATGAAGAAGCATGAAATTTAATGAAAATATCAACAAATGGATGAAAATTCAATATGTTAAAAGTGATATAATTTACGGCAGATGTGAATGTTGATGACAGTTAGCTTTGCTGTATTTCGGACCTATATAGTCATAAGTTTCATTGGGCGAAGAAACAAGTACGTAGCATTACGCTTTGTGGTCGAGTCAAACTCATTTTTATCTCAACACGCATGTAATGCTTTGCAGATTTGTTCAAGGCATTTGAAGAAACTGCTGATCAACAAATTGTATTATGTCTTACCTGACAGCAAAATTTTAGCCACGATAACAAATTTACTGACAGTAATGTAATGTGTCGATGGTCGGATGTTGAGTACATCATCAATCACAAAGACCTTCTTCTTGATAAGTTCATACTCACAAAAATAATCCAGACAGGCATTCAATGCATTTCGTCAGGAGTGTGAGAACCAGCATAGAAGAGAGAAAAACTTCGAATGTTTTATTCATCAATCAAGTTATATACATGCATGTGCTATAAAAGAACTTTTATAGAAAGCATTTTTTAAAAGATTTTTCAAATATTTCGCTTCTTTGATTATTTAATCTTTTATTTTTGTTTTTCTGAAAATGGCCCGCTCAACCTCTCGCTCAAAAACACTGCGGCACGACCCATTAAGACAGGTAATATTCAAATGGCATGTCTTACGTATGCAGACGATATTCTTTTGTTAAGTGAAAGTGAAGCTGGGTTGATCCATCAACTGAACTTAGTTGGAAACGTTTGTACAGAAAATGCATTAACAATTGATTTCGATAAAACAAAAGTAATGATATTTGATAAGTTACATAGCAAAATAGCATCGAAATGAAACTTCATAATATGAAATACGATATAAATATAGTTAATCAATTTTAACAGCTTGGAATGTGAAATCTAAAAGGAATGAAAGATATTTGAATACTTGGTAAAAAAGGTAGGCGTGCGTCATATGTAGCTGAAAAGAAAGAATAACAGTTAAGAACAGTTTTATAAGAATCTCTATTATTTGGTAAAATCAACCCCAAACTATTGCTTGATCGGAGAATTTGGACTCTTTCCAATAGAATACTATTTCTAGAAAACCGGCGATCACTTTCTGGATAAAAGTAATAAGAAGTAAAGACAGAAATCTGACTACAGAAATACATACCGAAATCTGTAATTCCTACACATGGACAGCCAAAGTGAAAATGTTACTGAAAAAGTCCCCGAGTGATCATTTTCTAGAGATTTTACGATTTTCTACTGCCTTTCAAAACCGCTACAGATATTTGATTTGGCAGTAAGCTTTTTATGGTTTTTAGAGACATTTGTATGAGCTAAGAATGACTACTCCAATTCTAGAGAATTCTTACTGGCATTCATGGCATCCATAGAATGTTTAGCAGGCAAATATAATGTATCTGTAAATGTTTGCTGGAGGCAGGTGTCTCTACACATTTATCGACGACAGACATAACATCTGTAAGAACGTTGAACTCAAACATTTTTGTATAGTACAGCAATTCTTTTGCTGTAATATACAAAAGAAAGATATTTGTATATAAATCTCGTATTATTACCATCTAATGTATTCATAGGAATATATACATGTAATACAATTTTATACGCAATTACAAAATTCTATCTTATCAAATATATTGTTATGTTTATATATTTGATATATTGATATTATGTCTACGTCACATTTAATACTTATTATATTAGATATCACATAAATAAATGAATGTGATATGTAAATGTGCATGTATTATATCATTTATTACTTGCTTTACACCTGTAAAAAGAACATTTCGTTTTATACATTCTTTTCATGCGTCCCTTCTCTTGCTACTTTGTCTCCTGTAAATGATTCGCTTTTGATGGAGATGTCACAATGCACGAGGCACAGAACTAAGTCCTTCTAGTCTCTTCTTATCTCTCTTTCTCTCTCCGGAAACTCCGGAGTCTCCTCGAACTGTTTGTTTTTGATCGGGGCCATAGTGCGCGAAGCACAGGGGAACAAGCTTCCTCTTTTTTTTTCTCTCTCTCTCTCTCTCTCACACACACACACACACACACACTCTCTCTCTCCTTATCTCCATCTCTCCATTCAACTTCTTTTATTTTCTTTTCTCCATTTGAAAGCTGATTTTCTGATTTTGAATATATCTCAGCTGGAATATTCAAGGTCACAATGCGGATCAGTTGTTCCCCTATTTGCAAGACTATGATGACTAAAGGACGTAATGTTATATTACCGGTATCCGTCACAATTTTTTCCTCTGCACATCACATCTCTCTCTCCCCTACTGTGGAATAAACAACTCGTCGAATCGCCCTTGCCTGTTAATGACTAATGAATGCCCTCATAACGACCTTCGGTTCCATGAGTTCACACGACAAAGAGGATGCGAGGCGGACAGACTGTGTACGCTATAAACAACCAGGCGTCATCAATTGCACAGTTCATTCCTCTGAGTGCATCGTGCGTGTTTCAGTCATCCCAGCAGCGTCAATGCATGTCGTTCTAACTGTCTTACACTTGTGGTATTTACAAAACTTTTAAACTACGCCTCAAGTCAGTCATTTGTGTTTTGGATTGGACATTCAAGAGGATTCTGTCGTACAATTCGACTTTTCACAACCAATTTTTTCAGGATTACGCCGACGCATCTTTTCATTCTGGAAATAATTCCCGATCTTCTATTTTCCTCACATTGTACTAAAACCAAGCGGGGTCACTTCCTTATGTATTTGCCTTTGAATTTATGCACAAGATAGAAAATCACTAAGGTAAAAACCACAGCGTTTTCGGTTGTCACAGGACACATCAAGGGGTGGAAAACCTTGCAGTGCGAATGTTTACTGCACCATCCCACCTGACACGGAAAGCGCATGTGGTTTAATACCTTGTTGGATTTCTATCTTGCACATAACCTCAAATAAAAGGCACAAATACAAACGAGAAGGACCAGCTTGTTTTTAGCACAAAATTGAACTACCTCCTGTTCCTAACCTTCAACATAATCTTCATCTACACGTTTTGATTCGCATCATTCGGATTTGACTCAACTACCTAATATCTTTTCACTTTCGCTGAAAACCATTAAACAAGTGATTGATTATATTGCTGATAAAAGTCATTTGAAGTGAAATTATATTGTAATCAAATATTCGATCCACACACCGCTACAGTCGAACAAAATAATCGAATAATACAAGTTGAATCTCTGAAGGAGGATTGGAGAAAATGGAAAATATAATGTGAGTTTTATTATTATTTTTAGGTACTGTTCAATACCTCAAATTCGGTAGTTTTGAATCCTGGTGGATGATTTAATGTATCCACAGGACTTGTACAATTACGCTTGCTTGAGGGTTCGATCGGCATTCATATGTATTCCTACATTAATCGCAAAATATCGTGAAAATTGTTGCCTGTCTGAATGCGTTTATAAATTGATGTCTGTAGGCCTTTTTGGCAGTAGTCGATTGATGTCTGTAGGTCTTTTTGGCAGTAGAAAATTGATGCTATTTTGCAGTAGACAATGCGCGATAATTCTACTGCGAATTTTATGGGATTTCCATAGAAAATGATCACTAGGG